>CM042254.1:1902935-1970435 GCA_023566225.1 Romanogobio albipinnatus | reverse complement strand
ACTCTTTTGTAATAGACTCTTAATTTCGGCCAGACAATTCTTTAGTCTATTACCCCTTTTTTCTTAGTTTACTTTATAGAGTAAGTCAAACATGTTCTTTGTTGCTTATGTTTAGCAACTGAAAAATCTTTTTTTCCCCACATTTACCATTGTCCAAGTCCTGATTCGGTATGTGTAAACAGTGTAGGTTTAACCTGGTACCTCTAACATTGTCCAGGGTCGCCACAGTCTTTGGACTACTGACTCTTTACTCACATTCAGTCTATCCATTGCAACTTCCACCAGAGATGGCTGACCCAACGAGTCATAAGTCAGAATTTTTGGACGGCAACGTTTTCTCTTTGGATAAGAATTCGCAGGTAAGGAGTCCTCATCCTCACTCTCACTCAATGCTTGTTCTTCTGATACTTCTGTCTGTCCTACAGACATTCCAAGATCCTCCTCCCTTCGCTCCTCTAGCACCTCTTCTACTCTAGCATCCTCCTCCTCTGTCCTTTGTGGCTCTCGTTCCCAATACTGTTCCACACTTGGCGTGAACGGTTCTGCATCAGGATTGAGACAAACAGGATTCTGGCACTGACTCAAGGAAGTAGGAAACCGTAACATCAGCTCACCATCTTGAAAATCCTCGTTTTCCGACTCATCACTCTGAACTCCTTCCGAGCATTTCCTGTCTTTTCTCCTAACTTTTTTTCTTCTCACAGTCTCTGGTTGTAGTATTGCTTCGGAGTTCTCCATTGGTAAACTATCACAAGAAAGAAGTAGGTTCCGATGTAACACTCTCATTTTACCTCCTCCTTCGGGTACGACTTCATACACTGGGCTCTCGTCACTCCTCCTTTTGACAATCACATACACTCTGTTTTCCCAGTATGATCGGAGCTTACCAGGTCCTCCTCTTTCAGATAAATTCCGAACCAGCACTCGTCCGCCAGGCTGAAGGTCTACTCCATGAATTCTCCTGTCATACCCCTGCTTACTCCTTGAGGTTTCCCTGTCAGCTGTTCTGGAGGCAATCTCATAAGCTTGTCGCATCCTTGCTTGCCAGTTCTTCACATACTCAATATAATCCTCATTCCCTTCGGTTGGCTGTAGGTTGAAATGCAGATCAATTGGGAGACGGGGGGAACGACCATAAAGCAAGTAGAAAGGGGAAAAACCTGTGACCTCACTGCGAGTACAGTTATAAGCGTGAACCATCTTCTCCAATGACTTTTTCCAGTGTGTCTTTTCTGTGTCTGTGAGTGTACGCAACATAGACAGTAATGTTCTGTTGAAGCGCTCTACCTGTCCATTTCCTTGTGGGTGATAGCAGGTAGTATGAGATGCTCGCACCTTACAACACTTCTGCAGCTGGTACATTAATTGGTTCTCGAATTCCCTTCCCATGTCATGGTGAATCTTTTCTGGGAATCCAAAATGTAAAACAAAGTCATTAAAGATCTTGTCCACCACTGTTTTGGCTGACTTGTTTTTAGTGGCATAGGCTTGTGCAAAACGAGTATAATGATCTATGACAACCAAAATGTACTCGTACCCTCCCTTACAGGTTTCCAGATGTAAAAAGTCTATAGACACTAGCTCAAACGGTCGTGTAGTGACAATTGAAACAAGAGGTGCTCTTGTGACCTTGTGTGGTTTCTTCCGCATTAGACACTCACATTCTTTGGCAATGAAGTGCTCAGTGTCACTCTGCATACGAGCCCAGTAGAACCGATCCCGAATCAAATTCACTGTCCTCTCTACTCCTAAATGTCCCATTTCTTTATGAAGCTCATTAAATACAATCTGGTGATACTCTTTTGGCAAAACAAGCTGATCTCTTCCACCGGCTTTTCTGTAAAGTATGCCATGCTCATTGATGTACAATTTTTGCCACTGTCTCAGAAGCATTTTCACATCTGTTGACTCATTTTTGACTACGTGTTTCGATGGTCTCTGATCACTCATTTTGTACTGAAGGACTCGGCTGATTACAGGATCTTTCCTCTGACTTTCTAAAATTTGATTCGGTGTGAGCGGTTTTTCTGATGTAGCCAAAACAGCATCACTCACCAGCTGAAGGGTTTGTACTTGAGTTGCAATAACCCATGCAAGTGGGGTGTCTTTCCCAACCAACAGTCCCTGAATAGATGCACCGATGACCTCTTGACTCACTCTTCCAGTGCACTGCTCCATGAATTGATCAATGTCCACTGGCATCCGGGACAGACCATCAGCGTCCGCATTGCTCTTGCCAGGGCGGTACTTTATGGAGAAATTGAAATCTGCCAGCTGAGCCACCCATCTATGGCCTGTGGAGTTGAGCTTGGCCGTGGAGAGAACATAAGTCAATGGATTATTATCAGTATACACTGTAAAATGTGGAGCATGGTACAGGTAGTCTCTGAAACGTTCACATATTGCCCATTTTAATGCTAAGAATTCTAACTTTCCTGAGTGAAGGTGATAATTCTTCTCAGGCATGGTTAGAGTTCTGGAAGCATAACCAATAACCACCAATTTACTGTTCTGCCTCTGGTACAACACTGCACCCAGCCCCTCTTGCGATGCATCACAGTGCAGAATGAATGGTTGGGTATGGTCTGGATAGCCCAATATTGGTGGTATGGTCAGTTTGTCAATGAGGAAGTTCAACGTCTCTTGATGGTTTTGAGTCCACTGTATCGGTGTGTTTGATGGGGGACCACCTTTGTGTCGTCTGCTGACACATTTTCCTCTAACTCTTTTCCCCACAGGTGATATTTCCTCAGGAGAAGACGACAATAGCTGGTACAGGGGTTTCGCCAGTCTGGAAAAATCAGGTATGTATGCACGGTAATATGAGATGAATCCAAGCAGCTTTCTCAAATCACCTACAGTAGTAGGAACTCGATCTTTTAAAGTCTGCACGGGAGCCACTTCGGCGGGATCCATAGTATATCCATCTGCTGACACAAGACGTCCGAGAAATCTCACTTTCCTCTTAAATATCTCACATTTCCTAGGACTGAGCTTTACGCCATGCTGCTGGTATCTCTGTAAAACAGCTCTGAGGTGATTGACATGGTCTTCAAAACTAGGGCTATGGACAAGATTGTCGTCCAAGTATGGTTGACACATAACATCTCGAAGACCTGCCAGACACTCCTCCATACTCCGTTGAAATTCCGCTGGTGCCGAGCTAAGGCCGAAGGGTATTCTTACCCAATGGTATAAGCCCCATGGGGTTATGAAGGCAGTCAAGGGTCTGCTTTCCTCCTCCAGGAACCCCTGGTGATATGCTTTTCCCTGATCCAACACTGAAAACCAGGAACTGCCTATTAGAGAGTCCAGCATGTCCTGAATTCTTGGAATTGGATGTCGATCAGGTACTGATTTTCTGTTCAGTTCTCTGTAATCACAGCACAACCTCAGTGTTCCATCTTTCTTTCTTACACAGACCACCGGTGATGCGTAGGGTGACCGGGACTTTTCAATCCATCCACGATTCAGTAAGTCTTGTAAGTACTCTTTTACCTCTTGATGTAACGGTTTTGGAACTGACACATATGTCTTTTTTACAGGTGTGGTGTCATGAAGTGTTATGTGCAGATTCAGAGATGGAATACAGCCGATGTCATCTTCATCAAATGCGAAAGCATGACACTCCTCCCTTAAGAGCCGTCTCACTATCCCCTGCTGTGTTCCACTCAGATGATCCAGGGAGACTGGAGGATCCCATTGACTGTGTTTTTGCCTCTTTGAGTCACCTTTACTGTCAGTTTCCATCCTTTTACTGTTGTCAGCATTGTCTGCTGTGAAATCGTCTGTATTTATCTGTTCTGTAGCCACTGGTAAAGCGGATTTTATTACTTGAAGATGACCCAGGACTATTCGACGATCTAAGGTAACTGCATAGTTGTTTGTGTTAGCGACCGGTACTGGTACAACCGCAAATCTGTCAGCCGGAACAGTAACTAATCCTTCTTCGATTGTGACCCCTTCTGGCAGTGACGGCTCTTTGCTTGGAACTAGAAGTAGACTTTGACCTTTAAACTGAGACCCTGTATTGACTTTAACCAAAGCAGTTGTGACTTGATTAGCTGATAAATGAATTTGTCTCCTCCCTGTCTGCACAATACCTGCTTCACTCCCATTATCTGCAGACTGAATTAACTTGAGCACCAACTTTGCTGTTTTGAATGGAACAGAGAAAGCTCTACTCACTTCGCCGATGGTATCTTTTTCTGACTTATCACCCCTCTTTTGACTGAGAACGGCTTCAATTACATTGAACCCGATGATAGGCTGTTCAGCTACATGTGGGTCGGTGGATACTAATATTGGAACTAGTAACGGTGGAGTAGCACTTGAGCCTCGGCCTAAACTGAATTCAGCTTCAATCCAGCCCAGAAATGGTATCACAGTCTGGTTTGCAGCTAACCCAACCAGGGTACCGGACTCCAGCAGTTCATGGAGGGGTCTCACTGTTCGATGGGGTACATTCTCTTTTCTCCACTCCTCATTGATAACACTTGCCTGCGCACCCGTGTCCCACAAAACTTCCACGGGTATTCCCTCCAGCAAACATTGAACCAGACATTTTCTGCCAATGAGGTTTATCAGTTTCACATTTTGGTAAAGAGGAATGTCATTCACAGTCTTTTTCAAGTCATTCAGCTTTACTGTCTGCTTTGAGTCATTGGGGGGGGACTTTATCTCAAGGGCTACTGAGGGTCCCGACGCAGCAGCCCTCTTCCATTTCCCTGCTGTTCTCTGGGTCGCCGACAACCTCTGGAAAGGTGGCCCTCCTGTCCACAACGAAAGCAATGTTCGCACTGCTCACCGACTCGAGCTTCCTGACAGGCTCTGCATCCTCTCAATCTGTTGCTGTTTACAGGTGTTTCTCGTTCTGTTCGGCCCCGCAGCTTAGCTGTCTCCATTGTCTCGCTCACAATCTTTTTCATTTCTAGGACCTCTGCTCTGAGCTGTTCTATCAGTTTGCTGGTGTTTGAGTCTACCTCCTCCCTCTTTACTTGACTCCTTTTGCTGTTAGTGGCTGAATCAGCTTTAACTGCCAGTGCTTTGTCATCTCTCTTGGGTTCCATGCAGCCTCGAGAATGTAGCTGAGACTCAAACGGACATATGTTAGTTTGTATTTCACTCAGTCTTGGTGACTTACCCATTACAGACTTCTTCAGTTTCTGTTGTCGCTCTTGTTCTAAGTTTGCAGCTTCATTCACTCTCTCTATCAGCTCTTCATCTTTGGTTCTGGGATTGCTCAGGTAAGGCTTAAGTTGCAGCTTCACAGCTTCACTTAGCAGTCCAGTCTCTATGGAGCGAAGGAATTTTCTTTGAATTAATTCTGGGCTGAACTGCTCACCTTCATCTTCCTCGCTCAGCTTCCAGAGTAATTTTTCTCTGAGCTCGATTCCTCTGAAAAGAAAGTTCTGTGCTGACTCTTTTGGGTCTTGTGAAATGTTCATCAACTTTTGTAACAGGTCAGATGATGGGTCAACTTTGAAATGCCCCTTCAGGATTGTCTTTAACGTTGGAAGTGTGAGATCTCGTTTGATTTCTAACATGTCTCTCAAGTGAAGGCCTGGGCTCACCGCACGTGTCACAGCTTCAATGATTTCTATCTCTGAATGTCCCTTTCGCCGTCCGGACTCAATCTGGTTCATAAGGCTGGTATAAGACAGTTTCTCTCGCTGTCCAGCTTCCCCAATTTGTCCACAGATCCGAAACTCTCTCCTTAGAGTCACCTCAGGCAGTGCAGGTGATGTCACTGTAATAGCTTTGGTCTCCTCCCTCAGCCGTTGTTCCATTGCAACAATCTCCTCCTCAAGTGACTGACGAGCTTGTGCTTGTTCCATCTGCAGTCTGGAATACTTGTCTTTCAACATGTCTAACTCATTAGTTTCATCTGGTGTAATGTTTGATGCAGCTCTGGTTGACTGTATCAGCGAGTCTATTAGCGACAATAGATCCTCCAGACATTGAAGAAACACCTCTTTATCCTCTGCTTCTTCAATATTATCCAGCGTTTTCTCCACCAATCTGATGAGAGCACGTCGTGTTTCTTTTTCAAACCCTCCAAACGGCTCATCACACTTTAGGTGTTTACAAACTGGAACGAGATCAGAGTTGTTCAACTTCAGTAGCACTACACTGATTTGATCACGCAGCTCATCTATGCTTGCCATTGTCCACCGCTCTGTTGTGTAGATTCGTCACTGGAGCTTACTCGTTGTAACTTGTAGCTCCTGGCTGTCTGGCTCGCCAAAATATGTAACACTTCCCAGTGTGCAGTCAATAAAACACACCGGATGGTTGCACATTTAAAGTAGATTTATTCTGTAAAACAGAGATTAGAGGGTTTCAGTTGCAGCGCAAACCACCACACTATAATTCGCGAGGAAATCTCTTTCAAACTCACGCCAGACTCACGCGAGAGCACAGTATCATAACATTGCTTTTTAACATGCAAATATCCTCATTGCAGCATTAAATAATTGTAACAGTATCTGTTTTAATCTCTTTAAACAACATTCGTGTTATAATGAACATCTAAACACACAGTTAAACTCAAATAAACGCATAGCACGGTTAAGAGAACACATGGTTAACACGCTATGCAAACGCTTCAGGAAAATACATACGATAACAACATAAGCATTCATACATCAGTCTCACACCAGCCTACCTGTAAAACAGAGATTAGAGGGTTTCAGTTGCAGCGCAAACCACCACACTATAATTCGCGAGGAAATCTCTTTCAAACTCACGCCAGACTCACGCGAGAGCACAGTGTCATCACCCCTCCATGCAGCATTGCCGCCACCTACTGGCGTTCTATGAGACTGCCATTTTAACACTACAGTTAACTATAGAGCTATGGTATGGTCTTTCAAGGCTGATATCACTGGAGTGCAATATTCAATATATCAATTTATCATTGCGCTACACTATAATCAGTGTGTGTGCGTGTGCTGCGCATCCCTGTGTGTGTAATAATCAGAGAGAGAGAGAGTGTGTGTGTGTAATAATCAGAGTGTGTGTGTGTGTGTGTGTGTGTGTGTGCTGCGCGTCCCTGTGTGTGTAATAATCAGAGAGAGAGAGAGAGTGTGCGCGTGTGTGTGTGTGTGTGTGTGTGTGTGTGTGCTGCGCATCCCTGTGTGTGTGTGTGTGTGTGTGCGTGTGTGTGTGTGTGTGTGTGTTTGTGTGTAATAATCAGTGTAACAAATTTCTTACGCATCTAAACCGTGGGTGTTTTTAAAAATCTAAATGATTGTCTTTGAGTGAAATATTCCGATAATTATTTATAATTTTCATTTTGTGTTTGACTTTTATCTTTCAAATTTCTTTCAAATTCAAACGTTCAAACTTTTTTTGAATGTTCTCTTTATAGCTTTAGAATGAGCTGCGGTTGCTCCTCTCTGTGCTGTAGGTCACTTCACTCTCTGCTCCTCCCAGAGTTCAGTTACACAGAGCCCTTCCTGGACTGTGTTCATGACCCTCGTATCAGTGCGGATGAAAAGACAACATCTGGAAAAGAAGTTGTTTGTGCTCACTGGCGGGAATACATGCGGTCTAGTTGTATGACATTGATAAACCAGAGGCTGTGGGCAGCAGCTTGTTTATTTTGTCCATGTTGATCCAGGCCGTCATGACAAGAGCACGACATCTGAGCCAGACTAGGCTCAAACACTTCATACAATGCTCCAGTGAAGTGCTTATGCTGACTTACAGACGGTCTTAAAGGTCCCATGGCATGAAATTTTCATTTTATGAGGTTTTTCAACATTAATATGAGTTCCCCTAGCCTGAATATTGTCCCCAAGTGGATAGAAATGTTGATCGGTGTAAACCCGAGTTCTGGCTGTCTCTCTCTGCCTTTGAGAAAATGACAGGCCAGACGAGCCAATCCTGAATTCTCCTGGTTTGACGTCCAAGCAGGGACGGTTACCTCCCTTTCCTCCGCCCAGAGAATCTGGCACGCCCATGCAAACGCTCGAGATCATTCCTTGTGAACGAGTGAACGCTGGCAGTTTCTCAGTGTTTGGATGTACAAATGAAAACAGAAGTCTTTCTTCAGTTCCTTCTGATCTGTGATCAGTAATTTCTGATGTGTAGCTAATTATTTATTATTCGTGCACACACTGCGGCTTCTCTCTCTCCAGACAGAACGGTGTTTTTGTGTTTTCTATCTTGTGAGTCAGTGTTTTTGTACGTCCTCGTCGCGTCTACCGGTTCTAAAATTTGCATAGTCTTTTCTGTTTAACATCAGCAGCCACATCTTTAGAGATAAACCTCACACACGCCGAAGCTCGGCCTTCAATATCCCCGACCCCCAGTACTGCATCTGGCCCACAGCGGAGGCACCAAACGCGGCGTGAGATTAAGCAGAAGGGGGGTAAGCGTGAGAATATCTGGGCTAGGCTAGCCATCTTTCCCCACAATAAACTGGATTACATTCGATTACTGCTGTTGTGTCTTTGTTTGCGCTGTGTAACGTTACTTAATGCGCGTCACTGATGCTATTCATATGATTGGAACATATCTAGAAATAATGCTATACTCAACACTTACTAACTCGTTCATCTCGCTGTAATGGTACATTGCATGTGTTACAAAGTTGGTAATAATGATGAAGACGGACTCGGCGTGACTGGGACTCGTGTTTATTCAGAACTCTCAGATACAAACACAATAAACTCACAGCGCTGACTGACAGCGCTCTCATAACTCAGAAGTTACTATAAATAACTTTGTTAGCAATCGCTTCGTCTCCATGATGTCCGGTTCGCGAACGAATCATTCTTTTGAATCGGTTCTTTTTAGTGAACCGAACCAGTTCACCAAATCGGACTGAATCGTTCTAAACGGTTCGCGTCTCGAGTCAGCGCTGATCCATAATTTACTAAAGTTACTAACTTTCTGACATGAGTGACAGTCCCTCCGACTAGAAATAAACTAATAACCTGAAGTATATGCTGTAACTACAACAGTTCACCCTGAACTGAGACTGAGAACTGATGAGAAGTGAACTCAGGTCCATCCGTCTCTGGCAGACTCGTGCCTCGTTAAACCACGCCCCCTCCGCTCATTTAAAATGCAAAGATGTCAGCCAATCACAACAGTGGGCGTTTTTACTGAAGTCTCACAGCAGACACGCCTCTTGAAGCAGGGCATTCAGCCACAGGGCAAACAGCAGTATAGAAAAAATGCCTTTTATTTCTAAATTATGACATTTTATGATGTAAAAATCATACTAACAATATAAGTACACCTCAGAAAACATTATAAAATAATAGAAAAATGCCATGCCATGGGACCTTTAACCAAAATAATATTTTGCCATTCATTTTAATTCAACTGTTTAAAACATGGCAATCATGATGGACATTAATGGTTTCACTTACTGGGTACCAGATTTAGTGTCTAAGCAAGAACAGAGCCTTTATTACCTCGCTAGTGAGAAACATCATGTAGCTTTTAAGTTGACAACACATATCTGTGCGAGTGTGTGTGCCATCCCATTCTCAATCTGTAGGGTTTAATATGGAGTCGCTCTAACAGCTCCAGCTCTTCTTTCCTCAAGGTTTAGGAGTGTGTTAATGGGGATTCTTCTAGAAGCGCATTTGTGATGTTGGACGAGAAGGCCTGGCTCTCAGTCTCCGCTCTAATTCATCCCAAAGCTGTTCTATCGGGTTGAGGTCAGGACTCAAGTTCCTCCACACCAAACTCGCTCATCCATGTCTTTATGGAGCGGCGCTTTGTGCACTGGAGCGCAGTCATGCTGGGACAGGAAGGGGCCGTCCCCAAACTGGGAGCATGAAATTGTCCAAAATGTCTTGCATTGAGAGTTCCTTTCACTGGAACTAACCCCTGAAAAACAACCCCACCCCATAATCCCCCCTCCACCAAACTTTACACGTGGCACAATTCAGTCAGGCAAGTCCCGTTCTCCTGGCAACCGCCAAACCCAGACTCGTCAGACAGAGAACACGTCTCCACTGCTCTAGAGCCAGTGGCGGCGCGCTTTACCCCACTGCATCCCACGCTGGTGATGTAAGGCTTGGATGAGCTGCTCGGCCATGGAAACCCATTCCATGAAGCCCTTCACACTGTTCTTGAGCTCATCTGAAGGCCACAGAAGTTTGGAGGTCTGTTGAGTTGGCAACTTCTGCGCACCTGAATTCAATGATTTGGAGGGGTGTCCCAATACTTTTGGCAATATAGTGTATTTGCCTGTTCAGTGTCTTTGTGGGGTTTGGTTGTTTTGCTGTTGTACTACTTTAGCTGTGCATTTCCCTGAAAATAATTGCATACCTTCGAACGTTCGCCAACCAATTAGAGTCATGCATTCAACAGCCCTGTAGTATAAAGATAATTTAATGTACTGTTTCCTTGAATACAAAGGTCACATTTGTAAGAACTTCTTTACCCATAAAACAGGTGACAACCACGCATGTTCCACCACAAAGAGCTGCAAATCAACAGCATTTAACCCTTAAATGCATGACTGTTTTGCCAAACATTCATACATATTGGGGTCTTTAGCGACCCGGATCTATATCTAACATGGATAGATCTATACCTGTCGCGATAATATATAAAACTCAATTACAGAAGAATAAAATAAAACATATTTCGTTACCTTTTGTAGCTTGGAAGGGTTCAGTTTGAGCAGATGTTTTATACCATCACCACTGTCCTCGTCAGAGCTCATTTCCCAGCACATTCTGCATCTGGCTCATATTCGCCATCTCAGGCATATTCTCAAAACTCATTTTCAACGTCTTCAAAATCAATATTTTGATCACTGACAGCTTCCTTCACCAGATCCATCATCAAGTGACAGTAATATTTGATTGTGTTCAGTGCTGTCTCTGCAGTAAATCGCTGAGCCATTTCACTTTTTGCAGATTATATATATATATATATATATATATATATATAATATTATTGTTTTGTTTTCTGTCTGAGGTAAATATGTGTGAAACGTCACTTCATCTTTGTGTATCAGACATCGCCACCTTGTGGAATAAAGGTGAATTGCACTCATTTCATCATTATAGATTTATTTATTATTGTGCAGATAAAAAAAATGCGTACAATATTACACACCTCGGGTCGTTAGCGATCACCAGGTATGTTTTATTAATGTATATTAATGAATAATCCATGTAGGAAAAACTAAAGGACATTTGTCTTACCTGAGGGACAGCTCAGTGACCGTTGAGAGGACCTTGAATTAATGACGGACTGAATCTCTGAAGGTTTTAAAAACGCTGTACCCAATGTTTAGATCTGTTGTGGTATTTATGCAAATTAGCACATCTGTAATTAGATTATGCACCGTTTGTCCATGTTAACAAACAACTTGTAATACATTTTTTGTTTGTCTTGATATAAGTAATCAACTCAGTAATTTTCATGGTGATATCTAAAGGTTACATTTTTTACCCTATTCATGAGAGAAAAAGAATGAATAGGCGTATGAATAGGATATATTTGGGGCTTTTTCTGAACTTACAAAATGTGATCTCACTTGTGTCTTAGGATACATTTATTTGTATGACCCTAAGGTACTTCCATACCAAAGGCGACCTTTGCATCATGACTTGAAGTCAAAGGCCTGTTTTTTGGGCTTAACCTCCCTACTACTACCAGGCGTTTTTTTAAAAATGAGTCTTTTACGCGTCGGTGTGCACACTCACATTGGTGCCCTTTTCTTTAGTCACGAGGCGTTAAACGTCGGCGATGATGGTGTGAGCTGGTGTGTGGAAGTGTTTATTAATTTTTATTTAATTTCATAGATTTTTGCGCAATAGAGCTGAACACGTACAGATGTAACAGATGTTTTATCAATGCTGCTGCTCATCGCTCTTCTACAGAAGTGGGTCATTAGCAAAACTTCTCCGCTTCATTCATTCTCCATGCCTCAGCTGCGTCTGTGGCCTGTTTGCTCTCTGGCTGAGACGTCTGTAATCCCCTGGCCTACTTCTCAAGGGGCTGGACGTCTATGGTCATGTGACTATCAAGATGCGACGTGCCTCCTCTGTCTGAGAGCTTTGTCCCTGAGCCAGATGTGAAACACACATTTAGGCCAGAAAAACTCTCTTGGAAACAAACAGCCATCTTAACACCATTCAATCTGTTCTTTGGAGGGCAAGGTATCACTGGAACATGTGGGCAGCTCTGACCGCTGGTCATCTGTCATTTGTAATTCGTTTTTCCTTTTCCCTGGAGATGTCTGTTGACGTCACAGATACAACTTGACCTCACTTCCTGTCTTGATAGCTTTTGGCCTAAGGCTCATTTATCATTTTAAAAACCAAGTGTATTTAGACTGTTTCTCGCAGATATTGCATACAGTTATAGTAGCTTAAAGTACAACATGTGCAGTTGTATGATCCTACATGTGTGTTTTTTGGAGGATTATCCTGTTAACGTTTATTGAACAAACACGCGGCAGTTATCTGAGACCTTCACACGGTAATTCACATGTTTTATAGGCCGGGGTATGGAAGTTGTTTGATGTTTATATGTTCAAAATGAAAGTCTGAAATCATCTGTTTTACTGTACTGAATATTTGACAGTATTGTAAACTCACTTAAAGCCCTTTCCAAGGCAAGGGTGCTGTCATGTCTTTAAACCATTGACTAGAGGAGGGTAGGACACATTATCTGAGTTAAAGCTGCTGTTCGTACATTTTCAAGTGTTCAAGATTTAAAAAAATTATATCATGAGAATGTACAACATGAATTCATTTTTTGTCTTACTCTGAATCATAGTTTACCACATTAATTATTTACCACGTTCTAGCATGATTTACCATAGTTTACCATGATTTACCATAGTTTACCATGATTTACCATAGTTTACCATGATTTACCATAGTTTACCGTGATTTACCACATTCAAGATTTACCATGATTCTAGTATGATTTACCATAGTTTACCATGATTTACCACATTCAAGATTTACCATGATTCTAGTATGATTTACCATAGTTTACCATGATTTACCACGTTCTAGTATGATTTACCATAGTTTACCGTGATTTACCACGTTCTAGTATGATTTACCATAGTTTACCGTGACTTACCACGTTCAAGATTTACCATAGTTTACCGTGATTTACCACATTCATGATTTACCATAGTTTACCGTGATTTACCACATTCATGATTTACCATAGTTTACCATGATTTACCATAGTTTACCATGATTTACCATAGTTTACCGTGATTTACCACGTTCTAGTATGATTTACCATAGTTTACCGTGACTTACCACGTTCAAGATTTACCATAGTTTACCGTGATTTACCACATTCAAGATTTACCACGTTCTAGCACGATTTACCATAGTTTACCGTGATTTACCACATTCAAGATTTACCACGTTCTAGCACGATTTACCATAGTTTACCATGATTTACCACATGCATGATTTACCATAGTTTACCGTGATTTACCTCATTCATGATTTACCACGTTCTAGCACGATTTACCATAGTTTACCATGATTTACCACATGCATGATTTACCATAGTTTACCATGATTTACCATAGTTTACCATGATTTACCACATTCTAGCATGATTTACCATAGTTTACCATGATTTACCATAGTTTACCATGATTTACCACATTCTAGCATGATTTACCATAGTTTACCATGATTTACCACATTCTAGCATGATTGACCATGATTTAGTCAAAAGAAATAATATCTAAATAATTGTGTGCGGGTAAAGCTGATGCTCTGTGGCTCTGACTGATGTTATTGGATGCAGTTCTGTTTATTAATCGCTAGAGCGCAAAAATGCAGCTTTAAGTTTTGGTTCTGTTGCAAAGTCCCGTTTTTAATTTCTATGTTTGAAAGATATTTTTCGTCTCAGTAACATATTTTGTTATCAGTATCTAAAATGTTTTCACTGAGGGGAACCACATGACTGACATTGGACTCAAAAATCAATCTGGAACGTTCAGCCCTGCCTGGAAAGTCTTTTGAACTTTCGGTCCACACAACAGTAACCTGGGCTGGACGCAGGAAGCTCCTCATGTCTGCTGTGTGCTCTCCTCCTCTCAGACGTACTGATCTGTGCAAACAACCGCCAGACGCGGCGACCACAGGGCAGCCCCACCAGCGTTTCACCTCCACAGAAATCTGATGAGATCAAATGTTTCCAGTGACTTTGAAAACAATGGGCACGTGTGGAAAAAGCTCTACTCTAACAGCGGTGGCAGCTCATTTGCATTTCCCCCACTTGGTTTTAACCAACAAAACCTAGGCCCTTTCACACTGGACACGTAACGGAAAAGCGAAGCGGAAAAGCGGATAGTTTGCGTCAAAAGCCTTCACGTCAACCCTTGGAGACACCCAGAAAAGTCTCCAAGTTTCATATCATTCAGATGAAGCTGTGCTTTTTAACATTTCAAAGAGAACATTTTCCGGTCAGAAATGACCGAAGAGCCCCAGAGGGTTAAAGTTCCAAAACAGTACAGGTCCCCACAGAAAGTAAGTGCAGAACCGGCCATGATAAAGTTTGAGCTCCTGTAGATCAGCACACTCCCCTTCAGACGCTCTGTTCTTTAAGACCCAAAACCGAGTTTTCCGTGATGAATGGGTGGACGCATTTATTCTTCCTGCATCTGTGCGAGGCCTGTGTGTCTCGTTTGCTCTGATGCGGTTGTCAAAAGTGGAAACATTAAATAAAATGTTTCTTGCACTTTTTACATTTTCCAACACTTTATTTTTGCCTGTTTGTGTTTCTGAATGATATTGCTAATGATATTTTACCAGTGCAATTTGAAGCACAGAAGAGAGCAGTGTTCAATATTAGACACATTTAGTTTAGTAGAGACTATACATGTGAATAAACATACAATGTGTGATGAGATTTCAGACTTTCTGATTCGTTGATTGTTATTATTTATCTCAGTTCAGCAGGAAAAAGCACTTTAGATGCTAGTAATGTTGAAATGAAGTGCAGATTTAGAGATGAAGGCATTTTTAGTTCATCATATTTTTGTCAGGCATGGTTACTGGCTGAATTTAGATATTTTGTACCACAGCAACTTAAAGGACAGAACAACAACAATAAAATGAGATCAATTTTGTGAAGGATTACCTATGTTTGCTTTATCAATATGAACAGACATGTTTTGTCCATATGAGAACATATTATATATTTTGTTCAATTAAGAACAAATGCTATCTACACTCATTTCTTTAGTCTGGCAATAAACATCAATAATTGTTTTTAGGGATATAATTGTCCGGACCTCGGCCGGTGAGGAGGGTTCATTTACTGGACCTCAAGCAACTTTAGTTGAAGACCCGTGACTCTAAAGCATGTCCCAAACAAATGTACACCAAACATTGAAAGTTTGGCCTTGATCGAGGGACATCTGTCACTGCGTAAACACAAACATACACACCCACACTCACAATTGATCACTTAAGCACACTGTACAGCGCAACAGCGTTCACATGCCTTGCATATTATTTCTAAAACTCTTCAGTCAGGTGCCAGGGCAGCTGATTGGCTATGAGCGGTAAATCCTCTGATTGGACATGTACAGTTGCTCTAGCACTGTGATTGGCTGAGACACTGAGCTCTGCTTTTGGTCTGTATTGTTTGCCCGGCGATGCTGGGAAGCTCAGGAGGTATTCCAGAATGCCATTGCATCTACAGAATGTGCTCTGTGCCTCCTCCCACGCCATAATTAAACATGTTCCTGGACTTCTCAGAACAGACAGAAGACAAACAAAAACAGGAAATGCCGTATAAAGATCTTATATAATGAAGCGTTATGTTTTTATTACTTTAGAATGAGCCGTTTCTATCTACACACACCGCGGGTCCCTTACAGTGAAGCCGCCATTTTGCGCCGCCATGTTTCTACGGTGGCCCTAAACGGACAAACTTCTCTACAGAGCGCTAGTCACTTTCGGTTCTCTCTGATGATGATATCTTTGTCCTGTGTTGGCCACCGTAGCTTCTCTATGTGCTGGGAGGGGTGATCCGTTGCAATTCACAACCTCACCACTAGATGCCGCTAAAACTTACACACTGCACCGTTAAAAGACTATTCCAGATTCTGTATAGGTTCGGCTTAAATGGTCATAACACACACACACACACACACACACACACACAGTCTGGTGTTAATCTGGAGTATCTGTAGAGTAGTGTTGATCCTTTAGTGTTGGTCTTTAGTTTATCAGATTTATAAAAGACAGAAACATTGATTCTTTCTGAACACAGCCGAGCTCGTGGAGGCGTGCAGTGGGCGGAGCTAAAGACACACACACACACACACACACACACACACACACACACACACACACACACACACACACACACACACACACTATACGTTGGTGTTGTTCACATTATATGTACTTATGCGCCGATTGCCAACAAAACACAAACGCAGACACACACACACACTATATGTTGGTGTTGTTCACATATGCACTTATGACATTTTTGTGCATTCACGCGTTTGAAGCGAATTCGCGTCTGACGCCCGAGTTGAAAAATTTGAACTTTGGCGTCAATTCGCGCCACGTTAACCAATCAGGAGCCTGCTCGCTGCTGTCACATGGTGAAGTACGAATGAGAAACCCCGCATAATTTAAAAATACTTCTATTCTAAATGTAGTTTTAAGACTTTTTCAGGCGATAATGTAGTTGTTTAAAGCTCAAATCTGTGGTTTCTAAAGAGAGCTCCTCTCTGAACATGTGATCTGGTGTGTGTGGAGCTGAACATGTGATCTGGTGTGTGTGGAGTTGAGCATGTGATCTGGTGTGTGTGGAGTTGAGCATGTGATCTGGTGTGTGTGGAGTTGAGCATGTGATCTGGTGTGTGTGGAGTTGAGCATGTGATCTGGTGTGTGTGGAGCTGAACATGTGATCTGGTGTGTGTGGAGCTGAACATGTGATCTGGTGTGTGTGGAGTTGAGCATGTGATCTGGTGTGTGTGGAGCTGAACATGTGATCTGGTGTGTGTGGAGCTGAACATGTGATCTGGTGTGTGTGGAGTTGAACATGTGATCTGGTGTGTGTGGAGTTGAACATGTGATCTGGTGTGTGTGGAGTTGAACATGTGATCTGGTGTGTGTGGAGTCGAACATGTGATCTGGTGTGTGTGGAGTTGAACATGTGATCTGGTGTGTGTGGTGTTGAACATGTGATCTGGTGTGTGTGGTGTTGAACATGTGATCTGGTGTGTGTGGTGTTGAACATGTGATCTGGTGTGTGTGGTGTTGAACATGTGATCTGGTGTGTGTGGAGTCGAACATGTGATCTGGTGTGTGTGGAGTTGAACATGTGATCTGGTGTGTGTGGTGTTGAACATGTGATCTGGTGTGTGTGGTGTTGAACATGTGATCTGGTGTGTGTGGAGTCGAACATGTGATCTGGTGTGTGTGGAGTTGAACATGTGATCTGGTGTGTGTGGAGTTGAACATGTGATCTGGTGTGTGTGGAGTTGATCATGTGATCTGGTGTGTGTGGAGCTGAACATGTGATCTGGTGTGTGTGGAGCTGAACATGTGATCTGGTGTGTGTGGTGTTGAACATGTGATCTGGTGTGTGTGGAGCTGAACATGTGATCTGGTGTGTGTGGAGCTGAACATGTGATCTGGTGTGTGTGGAGTTGAACATGTGATCTGGTGTGTGTGGAGTTGAACATGTGATCTGGTGTGTGTGGAGTTGAACATGTGATCTGGTGTGTGTGGAGTTGAACATGTGATATAAGGTGTGTTCGACATCGGCTGCGGCCGGATTCAACTGATCGGCGAGAGTAGCCGCGTGCAGGCGGGGAGGAGCTGCAAACGGAGCCGTGAAGTCGGACACTTTCTGCTTCCCGTAGTGACGCTCGCGCTGTGTTTGCATACTTTATCAGCTGAAGTGAAATAAATGCAATATTTGGCAATGCACAGATGTTTCAGAGACATTATTGTCATGTAATACTTTATGTACTGCTTAATACAGCGTGTGTTTGTACAAGAATAAAGTTCAACATATAAGCCTACACTATCAATGAAGTGGGGTTTACGTTTTTAATCAGTTTTATTTTGATAAACATGACAATATAACATCGCGACTACATGAAAGGAGGTTTTACTGTTATAAAAAACAGATTTGTGCGCATTAGTGGAGCTGAAGGTTTCAGAATAAACACAAAACACACGTGATCGCTGTCATGCGGTCAAGTCAAGTCAAGTCAACTTTATTTATATAGCGCTTTTAACAATGTAGATTGTTTCAAAGCAGCTTTACAGTGTTAAACAGCAAAATAATGCAGCCTAATTTTATTAAGCTGTATAGCCATTTGATGTCATCAGTTCATTTCAATTTCCATACGGTGACAGTGTGGGCTTTAGATCAATAATTAGATCAGTAATTTAGTTTACATGGTTAAATTAGTTTATTAATTAGATTTATTTCGATGTTTAGTTGAAAAATTTAGTGTCCCCAACTGAGCACGCCAAGCCAGAGGCAACAGTGGCAAGGAAACCAAAACCCCATCAGGAGCAGAATGGAGGAAAATAAACCTTGGGAGAAACCAGGCTCAGTCGGGGGGGGGCAGTTCTCCTCTGGCCAATTAACAAACAACGTATTATTATTATTATTCTGGCTGCTTTACAGGTCAGAGGTCATAATAGATCGGAATATTCAAAGGACCGGAGGCAACACGCTGGAGACGGGTTTATTGAGGATGATGTTGATTAAATAATTATTAAAGTGCAATATTCGAATGATCGGAGGCAACACGCTGGAGACGGGTTTATTGCGGATGACATATCGATTTAAGTATTATTTAATGGTAATATTCGAACAATCGGAGTCATCACACTGGTGACGGGTTTATTTAGATGCCGTGTCGATGAGGCAGTTGCAGGGGGAGGATAATTGACACGGTCTCTGCAGACACTTCGGGGTCCTGTGTTGGTCTTCTCTGGTCCACCATCTGATTAGGATACGGCCCAGATCTGGCTGACTGCAGTAAACCTCGGGATAAAACAGAGAGAATATCATTAGCGTAGATGCCATTCTTCTGATGATGTAACGAGTACATCAGGTGTTATGGGAAGTGTTCCCGGTTCCGGCTGACCTAGTTAATGCAGCCTAACAATCAATTAATTGATAAAGTGTTTTATGTGTATGCCACAGTAAAGAGATGTGTTTTTAGTCTAGATTTAAACTGACAGAGTGTGTCTGCTTCCCGAACAGTGCTAGGAAGACTGTTCCAGAGTTTAGGAGCTAAATAGGAAAAGGATCGACCGCCTGCAGTTGATTTGGATATTCTCGTGAATTTGAGAATAATTCTCGTGAAAAAATTTGGATTCCGGTGAATCCAGCCAATCGTGGAACAGCTGTGTCGTCATCAGAGTTCGTGTAGCCTCCTGCAGCTGCTCTGTAGAAACTGCACCGGCTGTATCAGCGGCTGCTCTCGAATCGCTCTCGCGGCACTTTGTTGACATACGTCACTGTCACGTGGCGTCGGCGCTGCCTCAAGTCGGACAAAATTTCTAACCGGCATGCACTGCTTCAAGTCAGCCGCCGATCGGTCTGCGCATCGCTGGGTGAAGTCGAACAAGCCTATGGTGTGTGTGGAGTTGAACATGTGATCTGGTGTGTGTGGAGTTGAACATGTGATCTGGTGTGTGTGGAGTTGAACATGTGATCTGGTGTGTGTGGAGTTGAACATGTGATCTGGTGTGTGTGGAGTTGAACATGTGATCTGGTGTGTGTGGAGTTGTGAGCTCCAGTGGATCAGGGTGCTCAGCGCTCATTAACCCCGGCGAGAGCAGCCTTTCCTCTGCCAGTCCTTCTGCCGCTGGCTCTGGTGTCTCTGTGGTGGTTAAACATCAGATATAATTCATCTTGTGCTGATCTAACGGCCCATCTTTGCTCTCATGAATCATCATTTGTTGTCTGCCAAAGCGTTTTGACTGAGGGCAAAGAGAAGTTTCATAACTTTATTTTTTAGGATATTTAAATACACATGCAGTGAAGATAATGTAGATGTTGCTTGGACCACATTTGTGTGGCTATTAATGTTTAATATATATTTTTAATGTAAATGAAAAGAGGCAGAGTGGTGTTTTATGACATATTTCTCCTGGAGTGTCTTGAACGCGCGTCTATTTCGCTTCAAACGCTCGATTTATACAAGAGTCCAATTCACTGTGGACGCGAGAATGGATTCAAAATGTTAAAAAAAATGTGATTTTGACGCTATATTCGCTTTTGGTGTGAACGCAGCATAAAACGTCCTGAAGGTTTCCACACTGTAAAAAAATATTTAAAAAGTAAGTTACCTGGTTGCCTTAAAATTTTGAATTCATTGAAATGAAAAATTTGAGTTAATACAATGAACATTTGAGAATCAACATCACCCTTTATTAAAATATTATTAAAAGATTTTGTAAGCATATTGCGTAATTGTGTTTTAGTTGTAATAATGCAGTGAAACATGCCAAATTGTGCTATTTTCAAAAAAATGTTTACATTATTTATATGGTTCAGATACAATAATATTTTGAGTTTCTATTTATTAAACCAATTTCCTTCATTGTATTAACTCAAAATTGTAAGGCAACCAGGTTACTTACTTTTTTAAGTTAAACCAACAATATGTTTTACAGTGCATGAATCCTCGTTCGTTTATTTATGTATATAGCATATAGCATATATAATTTCTTTTTTTTTTTCATTCAATTGAACGAGATTTTCAGCCATCCACAGCTTTACTTCCTCCAGACATGTAAGGAGTATGGCAAGGAGACTTCAACGGCAGGTACACTTGAGTGTCATCTGCATACAAATGGTAAGAAATACCATACTTCTTAAATATTATACCCAGCGGGAGCATATATAATAAAAAGAGAATGGGACCCAAAATGGACCCTTGTGGGACCCCACAGGAAATAGGTGATGGAGCAGAGTAGTTATTCCCAATCTTCACTAGGAAAGACCTACATTCTAAATAAGAGGCAAACCATTTTAAGGCTGTCCTCTGAATACCAACAAACTGCCTTAAGCGAGTCAGAAGGATCTGGTGGTCAATGGTGTCAAATGCTGCTGACAAATCGAATAAAATAAATGCTGCATGATCACCTGCATCCGCAATTAAAAAAAGATCATTAACAACCCTTAAAAGGGCTGATTCTGTACTGTGCCCGCCCCTAAAACCAGATTGCAATTTGTCCAAAATATTGTTCTTTGTTAAGAAAGTGGATATTTGTTTAAGTCACCGTCCCACAGGTGGGACGCCTGGTGCTCTTTTTTTGATCGCCTTTTTTCGTATCATATATTTATGTAATTATCATAAATTAGGTATCATTTGAAAGCTTACAAACTCAAAATTCATCCTGTGAAAACCGTTTTGAAATCAGACATTGTGTTACCATGGAAACGGTACTCTAAATTATTCTAGCGGGCTCCTCCCCTAGTGGGCGGCGTCATGTTTTATATTACAACAATTATTTTAACGACTTTATATTCAAAATCTTTTCCAATCTTGACAAAACACATATTGTCGGAAAGGTCTGAGTCTCAAGGGTCCATATTTGGTGACTGTTTTGTGATGGAAGTGATATTTGGACAGAAATTTACAGGAAAATGCATCAAAAAAACAATAAATGGAATTTGAATGACACCCGGTGGCTGTTTTTGGTACAGCACCTAAACAACATCTCATGGGAACTTCAATTTTTGTGATATTTGGAACACAAATTGGTTAGACATATGGCTTTGATTTTATAGTAATTTTAGAGTAAATTATTTTTTGTAAAATATATATTTTATATGAAATAAAAAATATTTAGTATTTTTCATTTACAGTAAATTTAAACTTCCATAACTTTTTCATACTTTCATATTTTGAATTGCTTTCACTTCAGCAATAATCTGCCGAGTGTCTGTCTATATTAGCTCTATATTCCAAAGCATTCTTGAATTACAGCCCTTTAAGTTTGGATAGTGCATTTTCATGTGTATTCTCAAAAAGGGGGGTGACAGTTAAAGGGTTAAGCACAACTTTTTCAAGTACCTTAGACAAGCCAGGTAATTTTGAAATTGGTCGGTAGTTTTTTAAGTCGTATGGGTCCAAACTTGTTTTTTTGAGATAGGGCTCAACAATACACAATCCAACACAATGCATTACCGTTAGCAACCGGCAGGTGGCGATAAAGGATCAGTTTTCAGGCAGTTGCTGTGTGTGTTGTTTAGTCTGTCTGAGGTAAATTCCTCTGCTGTTACATCAGGTCGCCAGCAGACTTTGACTCATCAAAGCCGTCTGAGATTTCCAGCGTCTCGTCTAGGAGCTTCTGCAGGAAACCGGCGGGCTTGGACGGCCAGACAGCTAACTACTGTCTAGATTCCCAGCATATGAAGTATCTGGCTATCCCCAAATCTGATCAAACATGCTTTATTACAGGCACACAATAACTGGGAACAGGCTTGGTGTGTTAAGCAACTGTGCTTTCAGACTGTCTGGCTGTTTTGGTCTCAATTGGTGCATGTAAGGAAAGTTCACAGACCAGACTGACTGTGATATGGAGTTTTATATGTCTATTTTAGTTTATTTTTAATAAAATGAAACCCCAATTTATTGGTCTAACCCATCTTAGGGAAGAAGAACTCAAATTCTAATCAATGAAAGTGCAAAAAAATTGGTCACATGACCCACAGGGGTCCATTTTGTGTCCTGTTTCAGCACATGTGCACAGGTGCTCCATATTTTCTCCAATGAAAAGTGCATTTTTCAACAGTTTCCGTCCAGTTAATCACCCACAGAAAATATGAGCCACCTTCACTGGTGAGTAAAGAAGTATTTTCAAGAACTTTACATTATATATCATCAAATGTTTTAGAGTTAATAACAAAAAAATGTGTACCATACATTGTACCATAATGTAATCGCATAAGGCCATGCCAGACACACTAGATTGGATACAAATATAGTATATTTGTAAGGAAAAGAGTTTATGTATTTGCATTTTTGTATGATTTTGTAATGCACGGATAAGATTAGTAATTCACATACTATAACTGCATATATTATGATCTGCACATTTTCTATAAATGATGAGGGTGAGGATGAGGAAGATGAGGTCATAGTGACAATCCGGCAGGGAGAGATCGAAGATGGAGATGAGGATGAAGATGTGATGGTTTGGTAATACTTGTGTTCCACGATGGTACAATGTTGCCTGAGAGCAAAAGCTGAATTTGAAATGTTACTTTTTATTAAATATGAAATTTGTAATACTGGATAAATGTGTTTGCTCAGGTGTCTGGTTAAAGAAATCAATGTTTTCAATAAATGTATTTATTTTTTCTACATGTAAATTGTTGTGGTATGTTGCCTTGAGGCAACAAACTTTAAAAAAAATAATAAATAGAAAAATTATGAAAAATTGTATTGTTATAGTGTCCTATTTTAAGCAGCAAAAACAATGTTTTCCTCATTGAAATCATATTGCGTACCATAGAGGGTTAAACTATTCAAGAAATACATAAATACACCTTTACTATGATGGGGGCATTGAATTCAAACTCTCTCTCCTTTGAGTGCCTTTTAGTCCATGGTGGAAAAGAGAAAGAGTGTGTTTGCCTAGTCATTGTTTTTCCTGATACTCTACCTCTGTGACTCAGCATTCCTTGGTTCCCATTATCGACGCAGGGACTGCTTTGCATTTTCTACCTTGTGTTGAGAAACAACCCTCCAGTAAAAAACAGCACAGGGACAAACACACACTACCCCATTACCCGCTGCCTCCCCTCTCCTCTGAATGTTAGACGTGTTTTGATGGAGTTGCAGCTGAGCTGTTGTCAACACGCGTACAGAGAGACACATGTGGTCTCCTCAAAAACAAACCGTCCATGAGGAAGGTAGGGGGCTTGTGTGAAGGAGGAAGCAAACGCCAGAGATGTTTTGTTGGTGAGATGTTTTTCTGTGCACGTGGTGGGTTGCAGAACCTCATGCGGTGCTTTCCCCCGCGAAAACAATCTGTCACTTGCGCTCGCTGCTGCGTATTGCTCCAGTTGAGCCAGGCCAGAGACCACGGTAAACACAGCAGCTCAGGTTTCTGCCTTAAATTATTACATTGTTAGCTGACTGTGTGATTGTATATTTTTTGAAATCCATAACTTGGACACAGTCTCCTCTGATGACAAATCACTTTAAATTGTAATGCAGATGCATGCATTTTCTGTGAAGCTGAAAAATGAATCATTATTTTCTTGTTTATCACTGTAAAGGCAACCACACATATTAACGTTTGAGGTAAAAGTGAGCTTAAAGGGATAGTTCACCCAAAAAAGAAAATCAGCCTACAATTTACTCACCCCTCAAGTCATCCTAGGTGTGCATTCATAACATTCTTATTTCAGAGTTCAGTTATATTACAAAAGTCCAGGCTAATCCAAGCGTTAGAATTGGATTCATAGTTGCTCTGTTTTTGAAGTCCATAAAAAGTGCATCTGTCCATCATATAACTGCTCCACGGCTCTGGGGTGTTAATAAAGGCCTTCTGAAGCGAATCGATGCGTTTGTGTCAGAAAAATATCCATATTTAAAACTTTATCAAGTAAACTTTCGGCCGACCGCCTTCCGTGGAAAGTGTTGAATGTTGAAAGTGAAACTCAAGATGCGTTCGTGACGTCCTGACGAGCGTCATTAGTCTTTCGATCGGCTGGGGAACTTTCAACAATTTTTCCATAAATTGAACAGGGAAGGCGATCAGGTTTATTATATTTTATGCTGTCGAAATTAACACTGCTCTATGGTCTTCTCGACATGCTTCTCCCTTAACTTTATCAGCGTTTATGCCTCCACGTCCCCCCGATTGCCTCATAGACAGTAAAAGATTGCCTACGAGCTTCTCCTCGGGTCTATACGGTACAGCGCGACGGAGTCGCAATCGTTAGCCTATGTTTTACAAAAACGGCTTCTACGGGGCGATAGTGTAAGATACAAGGTAATGGAGCATTTTATACATTGTCGTGTTTGTTTAGAAATAAACAATGGACAAATGGAGTCTTTAAACGCCTCAGATGTAAAGATATTCGCTGTCAAAGTGAGGCCAAAATGAATGGGAGTCAATGGGATGCTAACAGCATGGTTAGCAATGGCTGCCCCTATGGAAGGTACACTTTCCGGGGGCTGGATTGCCCCCTTGGTTACGAGTGAGCGAGCTGACTGTGACAAGATGGCCGCCAGGTGCGGACGTCGACCTCCAGCAGTGCGGACGAGACATCTAGCCTTTATTATGTATATCTATGGTTGAGCTGGGGGAAAAAGATGGCGTCCGAAAGTTGCGTTTGCTGGTCAGTTTGTGTGTAAATGTACGTTTTTTACCAACATTTTCCACTTCTGATGTCATTTCTAGCGAGAAATTACTAATATAGTAATTAATTATGTGTTTAGTTCTCACTAACGCTCTCTCTATTTAGCTGTAGATCATTAAACTGTTAGAAGTCTGTCCGAAATTAGTTTCTTGAGGTGCCTTCATTCCTAAACACTGCCTTACAAGCCATCGTCTGATGGCCTAGGTTTTCGGACGCAGCCCTTCTTCTTTACTGTAATGGGGATTTCATGATAAATATGACTTTCCAGGAGATCAGAGACATTTCAGAGTACCCTATCAAGATGATGATTCACGTGTTGTCAATAGTGAAATGTTAAACGAGTAATCTCCCTTTCTTCTTTGTAGAAGTAGAGACCTCACTAAAGGTTAGACAACAAACATCCATCTCACACACACACACACACACACACACACAGGCATGCACGTGGGTCGCAGTGTAGGAGGGGGAGCACATGGGTACGAGACAGATCACTCCTCCCTCAGACGAGAAAAATGACAAGAAGACCTGTCAGATGAAATGTGGCGTTTAAAGTTGACAAGAAATCAAAATAAACGTCTTTTTCTTTCTAAATACACATTCTATGCGTATCAGTACACGTTATTATTTTCCTTTTCAGCTGACATTACCATAATAAGTAATGCAGCCTTTCTATAATCTGCCAATAGGGAATGCATCAGTTTTGTGATAAGACTTCTTATCAAATATATTAATTTATTCAAAAATGTACATTTGGTGGCTCATAAAAAAACGTGTGGACCAACAGAAACATATAAAACATCATTATGTCAAAGACTCCTTTAAAATATCCGATATTTGGTTGTGTCCAACTACAGTTAGAAGATCCTCTTTTAACCCTTTATCTGTCACCCCCCTTTTTGAGAATACACATGGAAATGCACTATCCAAACTTAAAGGGCTGTAATTCAAGAATGCTTTGGAATATAGACCTAATATAGACGACACTCTGCAGATTATTGCTGATAAAGTTTGAAAGAGTGATGGAAGTTTAAATTTACTGTAAATGAAAAATACTGTACTAAATATTTTTTATTTCATATAAAATATATATTTTACAAAAAAGAATTTACTCTAAAATTACTATAAAATCAAAGCCATATGTCTAACCAATTTGTGTTCCAAATTTGAAGTTGATATCACAAAAATTGAAGTCCCCATGAGATGTTGTTTAGGTGCTGAAGCAAACACAGCCACCGGGTGTCATTTCAAATTCCATTTATTGTTTTTTTGATGCATTTTCCTGTACATTTCTGTCCAAATATCACTTCCATCACAAAACAGTCCCCAAATATGAACCCTTGAGACTCAGACCTTTCCGACAATATGTGTTTTGTCAAGATTGGAAAAGATATATTTTGAATATAAAGTCGTTAAAATGATTGTTGTAATATGAAACATGACACCGCCCACTAGGGGAGGAGCCCGCTAGAATAATTTAAAGCAACGTTTCCATGGTAACACAATGTCCGATTTCAAAACGGTTTTCACAGGATGAATTTTGAGTTTGTAAGCTTTCAAATGATACCTAATTTATGATAATTACTTAAATATATGATACGAAAAAAAGGCGATCAAAAAAAGAGCACCAGGCGTCCCACCAGTGGGACGGTGACAGTTAAGAGGTTAAAGCTGCACTATGTAATATTTTTTCAGTCAAATATCCAAACACCACTAGGCCAGTGTTATATATTTTGTTCAGAGCACTTACAATGTCCCAAATGTTCCCAGCTATTTGTAAATGGTGAGATGCTATTTTAGGTGTGAGGGCGTGGCCTGTCGATGACATCATATCCGCGTTAGTTTGCGGTTTTATTCTGCAGAAGCGCTTTCCTCTCACTGCAGTGTGAACAAGTGTCATAGCAGCCGGCGAGAGAACGCACATCCCATCATCAACACACTCAGATGTGTGTAATATGATCAGCAGAGCTGTGTTACCTCACACTCATGAGTGGAGGAGCGGAAGTGGCGACTGTGGTTTCATAATAAAAGTCCCGCTGCCCGCGAGGCGTGTGTTGCGTTCATCTTATGAACAATCGCTCCAGCGGTTCCTCAACACTCGTCCTGCTCTGCTTCAGACTACAGTAACGCTAATAATCACATCCATCAGCATGAGTCCTGCCCGAGTCCTGTCCCCATTCTGAGCTGAAGACCACACGTCCCAAGATTCTTCAAAACTACGCCTTTGTTTTGAACAGGCGACCTCTAGCGGACGGGAAAGTTACACACAAACATTTTCATATTAAAACAATCTGTTTTGACAAGCCTCTTCATAACAAGCTTGAGTTACAGAACGCTCTGCTCTCCCTCCTCCGGCGTACACACCAGGTTATTGTTAGCTGTGGAAATGTAGACTAATAGTTTGGGAATGCAGCATCCTCCCCGAATAAAAATGTGTGGAATGTGGAGGAATGCAGGAGAATATTTATGGAAAGAATGAACCACATTCTGATAAGAGTCCAGTGTTGTAAATTAAACTAATCAGATTTAGTGGATTTAGTGGATTTAGTGGATTTAGTGGTCAGACAGACGTTGTAATATTTCAGTCCGGACTGTTTTAAGGAGAGACTGCTGGGAAGATCCCAATCTGATGAAGCAGCAGAAAGGGAAACGAACACATTGTGCGGATACTGGGTGGGATCTGTTCACATCTGCCCTTGTGTTAGTGTGTGTCCACTCTAACCAGAAAAGGCTGGACTTGGATCTGTCTGTCTGCATTACAGTCCGTCCTGTTTCTCATGAAAATCATCATATTCGTCTGGATCAGATTCAGTACGATGATCAAAACAAACGCTTGCACAGTCCTAACCCCTTCCTGGGTCAACATTAGGCCGTTTTGATCCATATGCTGTTTATTGTTGATGTTCGCATTATTTTTCAAGTGCATTACATGTGAGATTGCTTGTTTCTGTTTCTTCTTTGGCAGTGTTTTGATCTGGAGATACTGATACTGTACTCGTTCAGGAGATGCGTTATAGCGCCCCCTGCCTCATAACGCTGACAATTCTCAATGGCAGGGAAGCGTTTTCTCATCAAAGACATTTATTGGTTTATTGGAAATCCTCATTATTAGATCAAAAGTCAAAAATATGACATGCAAAGTCATATTTACGAGATAAAATGTTGAAAATATGATTTTAAAAGTCCTCATTATTAGATAAAGTCAAAAATATGACATGCTAAGTCATAATTATAAGATAAAATGTTGAAAATATGATTTTAAAAGTCCTCATTATTAGATAAAAAGTCAAAAATATGACATGCTAAGTCATAATTATAAGATAAAATGTTGAAAATATGATTTTAAAAGTCCTCATTATTAGATAAAAATTCAAAAATATGACATGCTAAGTCATAATTATAAGATAAAATGTTGAAAGTATGATTTTAAAAGTCCTCATTATTAGATAAAAAGTCAAAAATATGACATGCTAAGTCATAATTATAAGATAAAATGTTGAAAATATGATTTTAAAAGTCCTCATTATTAGATAAAGTCAAAAATATGACATGCTAAGTCATAATTATAAGATAAAATGTTGAAAGTATGATTTTAAAAGTCCTCATTATTAGATAAAGTCAAAAATATGACATGCTAAGTCATAATTATGAGATGAAATGTTGAAAATATGATTTTAAAAGTCCTCATTATTAGATAAAGTCAAAAATATGACATGCTAAGTCATAATTATAAGATAAAATGTTGAAAGTATGATTTTAAAAGTCCTCATTATTAGATAAAAATTCAAAAATATGACATGCTAAGTCATAATTATAAGATAAAATGTTGAAAATATGATTTTAAAAGTCCTCATTATTAGATAAAAAGTCAAAAATATGACATGCTAAGTCATAATTATAAGATAAAATGTTGACATTTATTGGTTTATTGGATAGCTTTCTTCCTGAAAGGGATGTGTTGTAACTGTACGGACGAAATAATACAAAATTGAAAATAAAAGCGCATTAACAGGATAACAACTTTTTCTCTTTTTCACAAACTGAGGGATTTTTTTATTTATTGTTTTAATTGAGAATTATTGGCTATTAACATCAAAGTCCATAGAGTTGAATTTGTACTGAATCAGAAATGTGATGCTGTATCTCGTATCTAAAGGTCATGTGGACATGTCCAGTTAGCTAAAGCACTGGTCGGGGTTTTGGAGAACATTACTCTATTGCTAATGTTACAGTGACTAAGAATGAGATGCGTCCTGACTATAGCAGAATGTTTCGCTCATCACCAGCAGGCGTGCAAATCATATGTAAATCTGAACAGAACAAATGCCCAGTTTGTCTCTTTTTTTTACGGAGAAGGATCATGGTGTCTTCGGGTCATTTGCTCTGGTTTGATCACCACAGCCTCATA
The DNA here is from genome assembly GCA_023566225.1 of Romanogobio albipinnatus. Classification (NCBI taxonomy): domain Eukaryota; kingdom Metazoa; phylum Chordata; class Actinopteri; order Cypriniformes; family Gobionidae; genus Romanogobio; species Romanogobio albipinnatus. The sequence goes on along the minus strand of CM042254.1, from coordinate 1,940,677 downwards.
AACTCTGTGTCTGTTCTTCTCAGGCCACCTCTTTATTCCTGACCGCAGTCAGGACAAACATTCCCACACTTCTCACTGAGCCTCGGTCACCTCTCCAAACTCCCAACCGCTGACTCCTGCTGTCAGTTATTCAATATCACAGTGCTTTATTGACATGATTGTTTTAAGCACACTCGTTGAGCCTGGTTTCTCCCAAGGTTTTTTCTCCTGATGGAGTTTGGGTTCTTGCCACCGTCGCCTTTGTCTTTGTCTTGCTCAGTCGAGGACACTAAATATTCAACTATATCACTAATCAGCTCATTTCAATGATCATAAAGTCACAATTAAGAGACACAATGTTGAAAATATGATTTTAAAAGTCCTCATTATTAGATAAAGTCAAAAATATGACATGCTAAGTCATAATTATAAGATAAAATGATGAAAATATGATTTTAAAAGTCCTCATTATTAGATAAAGTAAAAAATTTGACATGCTAAGTCATAATTAAGAGATAAAATGTTGAAAATATGATTTTAAGTCCTCATTATTAGATAAAGTCAAAAATATAACATGCTAAGTCATAATTATAAGATAAAATGATGAAAATATGATTTTAAAAGTCCTCATTATTAGATAAAGTAAAAAATTTGACATGCTAAGTCATAATTAAGAGATAAAATGTTGAAAATATGATTTTAAAAGTCCTTATTATTAGATAAAAAGTAAAAAATATGACATGCTAAGTCATAATTAAGAGATAAAATGTTGAAAATATGATTTTAAAAGTCCTTATTATTAGATAAAAAGTCAAAAATATGACATGCTAAGTCATAATTATAAGATAAAATGTTGAAAATATGATTTTAAAAGTCCTTATTATTAGATAAAAAGTAAAAAATATGACATGCTAAGTCATAATTAAGAGATAAAATGTTGAAAATATGATTTTAAAAGTCCTTATTATTAGATAAAAAGTCAAAAATATGACATGCTAAGTCATAATTATAAGAAAAAATGTTGAAAATATGATTTTAAAAGTCCTTATTATTAGATAAAAAGTCAAAAATATGACATGCTAAGTCATAATTATGAGATAAAAAGCTGAAATGAGATTTTAAATGATGATCAAAACACACACTAAGACATTTAAGAGATGAAATCATGCTTGTTATTTTTTTTAATGCACTTGTAATTTTTGGATTCACACTTAATAATAATAATAATATATACATTATTGTTTTCATTTTGAAATCAGTTTTTACAGCAGAAACGAATCAATCAAAAACTGACTTCATCTAACTAAACTCATGTCCTCTCAAGTGTCTGCGTGTGAGGAATAAAGGGGACTTGACAGCATAAAAAAAGTAATAATAAACAAGTGAACAGACGAATAGTCAAACAGAAACCACTTGATGAATCCACAAAATGGAGTCTTTGAAAGAAATAGGCCTATTCCCCCCTAAAATAAATGAAAATGACCTGATTTTCTCAGTACACACCCAACAGTCCTGCACCCCGGAGACTCTCCCATGACCTGCAGTGGAGGTGTTGACACCTCGAAATCTGGACCCCCACGAGGAGGCTTCTTCCCCCTCAGACAGACTGATAGATCTAACACCCGTCCACACACGCCCTCCGCCACCTTCAGCTCAGACCAATACACTCCATCTGATCCCTGGCTGGCCGTGAGAGTGCCAAGACGCACTAGCCGAGGTGTGAACACTGTAATGACTGAATGATGACAATCCCTGTGGAGAGGGGTGAAAAAACAGAGCCTATTACTTCCCACGTAGCATTAGCATTGTTCATACAACACTCTAATTTGCTGTTTTTCTTATGCTAATCGCTGTAGCTATTATCACAACACAACATAACACTTTCTTTTATTAAGGACGTTCAAGTTATCTGGAGTTATATGGACGATTGGTAGGCTACTAGTTTCTTAATTAGCACATGTGCCAATAGCCTGTTTGCTAACCTGTTAGCGGTTCCTCACACAAAGCTGACTTCAAGTACAGCACACTGTGAAAATGATCGAGATTTTAACGGTAAAACACTGTAAAAATGCTACGGTTAAATGGTTAACAGAACGTTTCCGTACTATATACGGTGAATAACTGTAATAGATCTAATTTTACAGTAAAATACCGTTAAATTTACCGTTTTTGGAAGTGAAAAAGAACAAGTCATTGTGTTTACAGTGAAAACTCGTACATTTACATTCCCAGAATTCATTGAAATAACAGTTTCTTCTTAATCAGTTATGAACATTAGTGTTTTATTACATCTAATGCTGTTAAATTCATGTTTATTACATTTTTAAATGTTGTGTGTGTTACCGTGATGGTGTTTAGTGTGTGTGTGTGAATGACACCTTCCATATATTAGTATTCATCATGTGACTCTCATCTCCACTGTGATTGGTGGATGTCAGTTTATATCAAACAGATATTAGTGTTTCAATAGGTTGATAATTTAACGTTATATCAATTAATGAAATACTTTACGGTAAATTTTTACAGTGGACACGTAATTATTACAATATAACCCTTTAAATGATACGGTTTTGAATAGACGGTAAACTAAGTGCTGTCCTGTAAAACCTAAAATGTTGCTACCGTATTTTTTTCTGGCAACCGTTTTTTTTTTTACCGTAAATATTACTGGGATTTTTTTTTACAGTGTACAGTGAATTTTTTGGGCCACTTGTATTATTTTATCAATGATGATAAATTCAGGGATAAATCACACTTTACTATAGATTCAAACAGCTATTTTACATTTTAATATTTCATAATATTACCCTTTTACTGCGTTTTGAACAAATAATGCAGCCTTGGTGAGCAAAACAATAAAGCAAACTTTTAAATGGTGGTGTAATCTTATAATTCTGCCTGAGACTGGTTATATTATGAAAGAAAATAACATTCATAACACACTTGATGAGTCTTTTTCGCCCACACATTTAACAATACAAACACCAAACTGAGTGAAATGCACTTATTCAGACTCAATTAACAGTCTGACAGGGGGAATCCAGGTGTCTCAGAGCAATATTTCATCCTAAAGGCATATTTTAATGGGCAGAAGTGTCATGTGCCACAGTCTATGTGTAGCTGTGTTGAAACACACACCATGTGACCTTCTCAGTTAATCTCTTAATGTGAGGGGTGAGAGAAACGGCCGTCCTCTCTGCAGGAGTCAGAGGTGTGATCCTTCACAGCGAAGCCTCTGATGTTTTACTGACATCTCACCTGGACTCATGATGACTGACACGGGGTCGTTATGGTTTCATGTTTCCATCTCCTTAATGAGATGCTAATGTTATATTTCCTTCTTCCTTTCTTCCAGCAGAATCCCGACCGATAGGGTCATTTGTCAGGACTATAATGCAGATTAATTGGCGATAAGACTGTACACATCTTGCCTGCTGCATTGTATTTACACAGCATGAAGGTAAGATCTTACGGATTTATGATTGGGTTGTTTTAAGACAACATTTAACCGAACCGCCGGGTTAAAACGACCCATTCACTTGGTTAAAACAACCCAATCGCTGGGTTAGTCCATTTTCAACCCAACTTGGGTTGTTATTAACCCAGCATTTTTTAGAGTTGTATATATTGTTGTGACATCCGCTTCAAACATTACAGTGCTCATGATAACTGTCGTAATCCACTTCACAAGCGAATTACTCTTTGACAGCGATGCCATTCACTGTAAAAAAAAAAATCCCCATAAAATTTACGGTAAAAAAAACGGCCGCTGTGTTTGCCAGAACTTTACCGTAAAAAATACGGTAGCAACATTTTAGGTTTTACGGGACAGCAGCATATAATTTAAAGGTTTATAATTACGGTTAAATGTATTCTACAGTTCAAACCTGTATAATTTAAAGGTTTATATTGTAATAATTACGTGAGTACAGTAAAAAAATATATATTTCATTCATTGATATCATGTTAAATTATCAACCTATTGAAATACTAATATCTGTAATGTACGTTTGATATATACTGACATCCACCAATCACAGTGGAGATGAGAGTCACATGATGAATACTATGGAAGGTGCCATTCACTGTAAAAAAAAAAAAAATCCCCGTAAAATTTACGGTTAAAAAACGGCAGCTGTGTTTGCCAGAACTTTACCGTAAAAAATACGGTAGCAACATTTTAGGTTTTACAGGACAGCACTTAGTTTACCGTCTATTCAAAACCGTATCATTTAAAGGTTTATATTGTAATAATTATGTGTACACTGTAAAAATTTACCGTAAAGTATTTCATTAATTGATATAATGTTACATTTTCAACCTATTGAAATACTAATATCTGTAATGTACGTTTGATATATACTGACATCCACCAATCACAGTGGAGATGAGAGTCACATGATGAATACTAATATTCAAAAATGGAACACCATCACGGTAACACACATGATATTTAAAAATGCAATAAACATTAATTTAACAGCATTAGATGTAATAAAACACTAATGTTCATAACTGATTAAGAAGAAACTGTTATTTCAATGAAAACACATCAAATGTGACGCAGGGAATTCTGGGAAAGCCAATTTACGGGTTTTCACTGTAAATTACTCAATGACTTGTTCTTTTTCATTTCCAAAAACTGTAAATTTAACGGTATTTTACTGTAAGGTTAGATCTATTACAGTTATTTACCGTATATAGTACGGAAATTTAAAAAATTTTGCTGTCTTTTACCGTTAAAATCACAATAATTTTTACAGTGTAGAAATATAGAGAGCCCAGGGCATAACTAGGGTTGGGAACCGAACTCTGTACTTTTAAGGGCACTGACCTGATTACGTCGGTACTACCGAGGAAATGGGCTGTTTGTAGCATCATCCTTACACAAAGACGCTTGACCATAGAATGCTGCGATTGACCTATCAGAGTCAGGAAATGCAAGTCTTTAAAACACATATCTGATCACTCTTAAAAATATAGAGTCTCAAATGGCGGGGTGTATGGTTCCACGAAGAACCTTTAATATCCAAAGAACCTTTCCATTGCACAAAAGGTTCTTAAGACTATAAAATGGTTAGGAAAAAAAAAAGGTGTGCCCCTTTTTGGTTCCTCCTGGCACCTTTATTTTTAAGGGTGTACCTCCCTAAATGATTTGACATGGACTCTTTAAACAGGGTTCCCACGCTTCTTGAAAGTTCTTGAATTTCAGACGCATGGATTCAAGGCCTGGAAAGTTCTTGGAATCAAACACAGGTCCTTGAAAGTGCTTGAATTAAGCATGAACTGCATGTTGTTAGAGTAGCGTGTGCTATTACAATCATTGGCCTTCATGCGCTGCCAAAGCCAATTTCAATATATTTCTGCTGTTCCATAAGCGCCATCTACTGTCTAAAGCCCTATTCGGATGGTAATTGTTTCTCGTGGGGTCATAAGGTGTTTTCATCATTGACAGGGTTTTCTGTGATTTTATTGCCGCCTGAATCCAGAATGTCAGTGTTTTTCTCCCACCATCCACGAAAAAATCCCCTGCCAAATTACCCAGTTTATAGACAAACACAAATGACGTGTGGTCATTTAATTGCCGTCCGAATCCAGATCTCTGAGTTTTCAAGATGAGATCACTTCAAAATTCACTGTTTCTATCCTTTTTGACCCCTGCAGGCCACCGTACGGCTGCGCTTTACTGTAATTTGGATGCATTTTAAAGATCTAGACTTTTATTACCGAAATGCTGGAAAGTATTTACAAGAGCAATATTTCATCACCGCTCAAAAAATAAAGAGAAGAAAAGCACGTAAACATTTGAAATGGGACGTTGTTACGGCGGCGATTATATCTGTTAAATATAATATACACTCCCCTAAAGGATTATTATGAACACCGCACTAATACTGTGTTTGACCCCCTTTGGCCTTCAGAACTGCCTTAATTCTACGTGGCATTGATTCAACAAGGAGCTGAACGCATTCTTTAGAAATGTTGGCCCATATTGATAGGATAGCATCTTGCAGTTGATGGAGATTTGTGGGATGCACATCCAGGGCACGAAGCTCCCGTTCCACCACATCCCAAAGATGCTCTATTGGGTTGAGATCTGGGGACTGTGGGGGCCATTTTAGTGCAGTGAACTCATTGTCATGTTCAAGAAACCAATTTGAAATGATTCGCGCTTTGTGACATGGGGCATTATCCTGCTGGAAGTAGCCATCAGAGGATGGGCACATGCTGGTCATAAAGGGATGGACATGGTCAGAAACAATGCTCAGGTAGGCCGTGGCATTTAAACCATGCCCAATTGGCACTAAGGGGCCTAAAGTTTGCCAAGAAAACATCCCCCACACCATTACACCACCACCACCAGCCTGCACAGTGGTAACAAGGCATGATGGATCCATGTTCTCATTCTGTTTACGCCAAATTCTGACTCTACCATCTGAATGTCTCAACAGAAATCCAGACTCATCAGACCAGGCAACATTTTTCCAGTCTTCAACTGTCCAATTTTGGTGAGCTTGTGCAAATTGTAGCCTCTTTTTCCTATTTGTAGTGGAGATAAGTGGTACCCGGTGGGGTCTTCTGCTGTTGTAGCCCATCCGCCTCAAGGTTGTGCGTGTTGTGGCTTCACAAATGCTTTGCTGCATACCTCGGTTGTAACGAGTGGTTATTTCAGTCAAAGTTGCTCTTCTATCAGCTTGAATCAGTCGGCCCATTCTCCTCTGACCTCTAGCATCAACAAGGCATTTTGGCCCACAGGACTGCCCCATACTGGATGTGTTTCCCTTTTCACACCATTCTTTGTAAACCCTAGAAATGGTTGTGTGTGAAAATCCCAGTAACTGAGCAGATTGTGAAATACTCAGACCGGCCCGTCTGGCACCAACAACCATGTCACGCTCAAAATTGCTTAAATCCCCTTTCTTTCCCATTCCGACATTCAGTTTGGAGTTCAGGAGATTGTCTTGACCAGGACCACACCCCTAAATGCATTGAAGCAACTGCCATGTGATTGGTTGATTAGATAATTGCATTAATGAGAAATTGAACAGGTGTTCCTGATAATCCTTTAGGTGAGTGTATATGCAGTTCTTAAAAGCTTTCAAAATGGATTTTTAAAAAGGTACATGTACAGGGGATTTAATAAATAATTTTGCATATTTTTAATGCCTAACAATGAACTTGTCTTTTCATTTAATTGGAAAATACATGTATACAATGTTATCTCTATATTTTGATGTTTTAATGAAGTAATGATTTATAAAAAAAAGAATGTTGAAATGTTGTAAGCAGGATGAAGAGCTGCAAACGGCATCTCTCGTTAAAACGCCCTCGCTCTTGTACACCAGCCTCTTTCCTCACTGGATTTTGTAAAATTGGAAATTTTTCTTCATTAGAAATTGTATTGTAGTTGTCAGTATATGCCTTAGCGTTCCTGCAGTAAAGATAGACACTGGTACAGTAAGTGTTTAATATATTGGCAGTAACACACACACCTTTATCGTGTTTATTGTGCTTGATTTAAAGTAAAAGCTGCTTGAATCTGGTGTTCATAATAGAGTGGGAACCCTGTGTAAAAGGAGCAGAGGTGAGAAAGTGGGTGTGTTTTCTCCCAGGCTGGGATGAGGAGTCCTGCTCCCTGGGAGAGGAGACTTCACACTTCTGCAGCTGAGTGACCCGGGGGGTCAAGGGGTCGAGACCTGCTCTAATAACGTCTGATGGTGGGAGCGAGTTCCTTTAATCAACAGACCCTGAGAACGACAGGACAATTCGGAGAGACGCTTTGGCACTTTTATTTCTTATGGGTCAATTGCATAACTCAGTGTGTTTACATGGAGCACTGTAATCGGTTTAACAGTCCAGTCCGAATGAAAATGCTCCATAGAAACACCTCAATCGGAATAAAAATGCCCAAACCGAATGAAATTGTAATGGGTTTGAGAGGGGTGGGATAAACCTTTTCATGAACCGATCAAACAAAAACTTGGCACACCTACACCACTGAAGAGCGCACAACAGGTTAATGTTGACAAGAGAGGAAAGCACATTTTTCTGAGGTATTAAACTTTTTATTTCGTAACATGTAATGAACATAATGTTGGAATAATGACACATAGCCTGACTACAGCATCTCATCTCATCTCAACCGAAGAATTGATTTTTCTGAGGTGATTCTTACACTTTACAACAAACAATAAATAACTGTACAAGTCCTGGTGGCCGTCGAGAGTTGCCATGGCAACGGGGAGCATTCAAGCTGCTGGAGAGGGCGTGTCGAAATTTCCCTGTTTCTCGTAAGTTATAGATATAAAAAAAGTTCAACAACTGCTTCAAATTGGTTAAGTAACATTACCCACTGTCTACTTTAATTACTTTTGTTAATATTTATACCTTTGTGATTATGGTATATTTCCTTATTCATCTGATATATCTATGCGTTTAGTACTAGTAATGATGCGGAGCACGTCTTGAATGCTTTCATTCATGTTTCACCGTATATCCTATGTTTTTATTAATAATTTGGGTGCGTTTTATTGTTAATTTTGTGTTTTTCAAAATAAATAAATGAATTGAATTAATTTTGATTCTGCATTCATCACAGCTGTTGAAATTAGGTTAAACTACTGCATGTCCGCCCACAGAAAAATAAATAAATATAAAAAATTACCAACATGTCGGCACCAATAGCCTCGTGGGCAGTGCGCTGACATATGACGCTGTTGCGCTTCGGGCGACCCGAGTTCGAGTCCCGGCTCGTGGACCTTTCCCGATCCCGTCCCTCTCTCTCTCTCTCTCTCCCACTTCGCTTCCTGTCTACCTACTGTCCTATCATAATAAAATCTTTAAAAAAAAAAAAATTACCAACACAGAACTATTGATCCACGAACGTCGCAGTTAACGTTACGAATATATGCGACAGACAAACTGTGCGCATGTGAAAGTGGCTACTGACATTTTTAATATTATAAAGAATTACAATCATCATTTACTCACCTGAACATGACTTACTTTCTTCTGACAAAACACACAAGAAGATATTTTGAAGAATGTTGGTAACCAAACATTTTGGTTGCCATTGAACAAAACGCTGCGACGGAAAGAAAGTTTTACAGTTTTGGAGAGTCATTTTTGGGTGAGCCCTTTATTTTTGAAAAGTATAAAACACCTTTTGCCCTCAGAACTGCCTTAATTCTTTGTTGCAGAGATAGAGATTTTGCTTCATATGAACAGGACAGCATCACAGATTTGTTGGCTCTCGTTCCACCACATCCCAAAAGCTCCTCTATTGGATTGAGATCTGGTGACTCCGGAGGCCATTTGAGTACAGTAAACTCATTGTCATGTTCAAGAAACCAGTTTGAGATGATTTGAGCTTTGACATGGCGAGTTATCCTGCATGTCCAATGGGATGGACATGGTCAGCAACAATACTGTGGCGTTCAAACGATGCTAAGGGGCCCAAGAAAATCGCACCACCAGCAGCCACAACATCTTCTACTGTCCAATTCAAAGCCCATGCAAAGTGTAGCCTCAGTTTCTTCTCAGCTAACAGTGTGTCTTCTGCAGATGTAGCTTGTCTTCTGCAAGGGTGGACGTGTTGTGCATTCAGAGATGCTCTTCTGCAGACCTCGGTTGTAACGAGTGCTGGCCATTCTCACCCACACTGGATATTTCCCCCCTCAGTCTTATGTAGCGTTCACACCGGACGCGAATAATTTGCGCAAAGTTGTACGCTTGAATATTTTGAGTTTACTCGCTTCATTTGTGCGTGACATTCGCTTCATAACAGACGCGAATTCACATCATGGGAGGGGCTTCTGCCATCAGAACGAACGTTTAAAAAACAAAATGCAAAATCAAAATTGAATAGGTCCATAACGGATTGAGCAAAGTGTGCGCAATGAGTAATTAGTTGGGTTAGAAAAATAACGAAATTATAGTTTTTTTAAGTAGAAAATAATATTTATGTAAAGAGATATAGTAAAATAAAAAATTGCTTAAAAGTGCACAACTCTTCTTAAGTGGAAGAAAGCTTTTTTCCCTCACATGCAAACAATATAGAAATTAAGCGCGGAATAAACTTTGTTGCCCTTCTGGCTGTTGTTGTAAATGGTGATATTTTTGCAAATGTTTCTTAAAAAAATCAATGATATCTGTCCACTTGAATGCAATCGCTTTTTTTATTTAAAACGGTTTATTTATTTTTCAAATAGATGGAATTAGAAATACGGGCCTGCCCCTGACACAAGCCTGCTTCAAATAAAAGCCTGTGACCTTCTGCAGTTCAGGGAAATAAAGGCCCCGGTTTTTATTTGAGGAAATGCTTTATATTAAGTGAAGTCTTTATTAAATTTTTTTTTTTTTTTTCAGGAAATATTTTTTAATTTCAACTTAAAATGTCAGGAGATACATTGTTGACGTTACTGTTAAAAATGCACTTCCAATAAAGTGAGTGTTGGCAAAAACGGTTGTCATTTCTATGTTGGGGCGTCAGCGCTGAATGTAACTAATAAAGTAACTTGTAATCTAACCTAGTTACTTTTAAAATCAAGTAATCTGTAAAGTAACTAAGTTACTTTTTAAAGGAGTAATCAGTAATCAGATTAATTTTTCAAAGTAACATGGCAACACTGTATATGGGGTTCATTCAGTCAGCTTTCTTCACAACGCTATGCCATTATAACAAACATGGCTGAGGACTACTTCACTGTTTTCGTATCGCTTCATTTGATGTCGATCGTAAGTTCTCTTTTGCATCATTATGCATTTAGACACCTGCACATCCGCGCTGATTGTTGACATGCTAAAAAATATATATATTTGGACCCACTTTATATTAGGTGGCCTTAACTACTATGTACTAACATTTTAATTAATCATTAAATGCACTTATTGTGTACATACATGTTTTTACATTGTACTTACATTTTTAAAAATACCTGCATGTAATTACATCTGTAATTCATTTCTGTAGTTACATTTGTAATTACACAGTTGACACTTCCCTTACACCTAACCCTACCCTTAAACTTACCCACACCACCACACCTGTCCCTAACCCTACCCTTAAACTTACCCACACCACCACACCTGTCCCTAACCCTACCCTTAAACTTACCCACACCACCACACCTGTCCCTAACCCTACCCTTAAACTTACCCTTACCACCACACCTGTCCCTAACCCTACCCTTAAACTTACCCATACCACCACACCTGTCCCTAACCCTAACCTTAAACTTACCCATACCACCACACCTGTCCCTAACCTTAAACTTACCCATACCACCACACCTGTCCCTAACCCTAACCTTAAACTTACCCTTACCACCACACCTGTCCCTAACCCTACCCTTAAACTTACCCATACCACCACACCTGTCCCTAACCCTAACCTTAAACTTACCCATACCACCACACCTGTCCCTAACCTTAAACTTACCCATACCACCACACCTGTCCCTAACCCTAACGTTAAACTTACCCATACCACCACACCTGTCCCTAACCTTAAACTTACCCACACCACCACACCTGTCCCTAACCTTAAACTTACCCATACCACCACACCTGTCCCTAACCCTAACCTTAAACTTACCCTTACCACCACACCTGTCCCTAACCCTAACCTTAAACTTACCCATACCACCACACCTGTCCCTAACCTTAAACTTACCCATACCACCACACCTGTCCCTAACCTTAAACTTACCCATACCACCACACCTGTCCCTAACCCTACCCTTAAACTTACCCATACCACCACACCTGTCCCTAACCTTAAACTTACCCATACCACCACATCTGTCCCTAACCTTAAACTTACCCTTACCACCACACCTGTCCCTAACCCTACCCTTAAACTTACCCATACCACCACACCTGTCCCTAACCCTACCCTTAAACTAACCCTTACCACCACACCTGTCCCTAACCTTAAACTTACCCATACCACCACACCTGTCCCTAACCTTAAACTTACCCATACCACCACACCTGTCCCTAACCTTAAACTTACCCATACCACCACACCTGTCCCTAACCCTACCCTTAAACTTACCCATACCACCACACCTGTCCCTAACCTTAAACTTACCCATACCACCACACCTGTCCCTAACCCTACTCTTAAACTTACCCATACCACCACACCTGTCCCTAACCTTAAACTTACCCATACCACCACACCTGTCCCTAACCTTAAACTTACCCATACCACCACACCTGTCCCTAACCCTACCCTTAAACTTACCCATACCACCACACCTGTCCCTAACCTTAAACTTACCCATACCACCACACCTGTCCCTAACCCTACCCTTAAACGTACCCTTACCACCACACCTGTCCCTAACCTTAAACTTACCCATACCACCACACCTGTCCCTAACCTTAAACTTACCCATACCACCACACCTGTCCATAACCTTAAACTTACCCATACCACCACACCTGTCCCTAACCCTACCCTTAAACTTACCCATACCACCACACCTGTCCCTAACCCTACCCATAAACTTACCCATACCACCACACCTGTCCCTAACCCTACCCATAAACTTACCCATACCACCACACCTGTCCCTAACCCTACCCTTAAACTTACCCTTACCACCACACCTGTCCCTAACCCTACCCTTAAACTTACCCATACCACCACACCTGTCCCTAACCCTACCCTTAAACTTACCCATACCACCACACCTGTCCCTAACCCTACCCTTAAACTTACCCATACCACCACACCTGTCCCTAACCCTACCCTTAAACTTACCCATACCACCACACCTGTCCCTAACCCTACCCTTAAACTTACCCATACCACCACACCTGTCTCTAACTTTACCCTTAAACTTACCCACACCACCACACCTATCCCTAACCCTACCCTTAAACTTACCCATACCCCCACACCTGTCCCTAACCCTACCCTTAAACTTACCCATACCACCACACCTGTCCCTAACTCTACCCTTAAACTTACCCATACCACCACACCTGTCCCTAAACCTACCCTTAAACTTACCCATACCACCACACCTGTCCCTAACCCTACCCTTAAACTTACCCATACCACCACACCTGTCCCTAACCCTACCCTTAAACTTACCCACACCACCACACCTGTCCCTAACCCTACCCATAAACTTACCCATACCACCACACCTGTCCCTAACCCTACCCTTAAACTTACCCATCCCACCACACCTGTCCCTAACCCTACCCTTAAACTTACCCATACCACCACACCTGTCCCTAACCCTACCCATAAACTTACCCATACCACCACACCTGTCCCTAACCCTACCCTTAAACTTTCCCATCCCACCACACCTGTCCCTAACCCTACCCTTAAACTTACCCACACCACCACACCTGTCCCTAACCCTACCCTTAAACTTACCCATACCACCACACCTGTCCCTAACCCTACCCTTAAACTTACCCACACCACCACACCTGTCCCTAACCCTACCCATAAACTTACCCATACCACCACACCTGTCCCTAACCCTACCCTTAAACTTACCCACACCACCACACCTGTCCCTAACCCTACCCTTAAACTTACCCACACCACCACACCTGTCCCTAACCCTACCCATAAACTTACCCATACCACCACACCTGTCCCTAACCCTACCCATAAACTTACCCATACCACCACACCTGTCCCTAACCCTACCCTTAAACTTACCCACACCACCACACATGTCCCTAACCCTACCCTTAAACTTACCCATACCACCACACCTGTCCCTAACCCTACCCATAAACTTACCCATACCACCACACCTGTCCCTAACCCTACCCTTAAACTTACCCATACCACCACACCTGTCCCTAACCCTACCCTTAAACTTACCCATACCACCACACCTGTCCCTGACCCTACCCTTAAACTTACCCACACCACCACACCTGTCCCTAACCCTACCCTTAAACTTACCCATACCACCACACATATCCCTAACCCTACCCTTAAACTTACCCATACCACCACACCTGTCCCTAACCCTACCCTTAAACTTACCCACACCTGTCCCTAACCCTACCCATAAACTTACCCATACCACCACACCTGTCCATAACCCTACCCTTAAACTTACCCATACCACCACACCTATCCCTAACCCTACCCTTAAACTTACCCATACCACCACACCTGTCCGTAACCCTACCCTTAAACTTACCCACACCTGTCCCTAACCCTACCCATAAACTTACCCACACCACCACACCTGTCCATAACCCTACCCTTAAACTTACCCATACCACCACACCTATCCCTAACCCTACCCTTAAACTTACCCATACCACCACACCTGTCCCTAACCCTACCCTTAAACTTACCCACACCTGTCCCTAACCCTACCCATAAACTTACCCATACCACCACACCTGTCCCTAACCCTACCCTTAAACTTACCCATACCACCACACCTGTCCCTAACCCTACCCTTAAACTTACCCATACCACCACACCTGTCCATAACCCTACCCTTAAACTTACCCATACCACCACACCTATCCCTAACCCTACCCTTAAACTTACCCATACCACCACACCTGTCCCTAACCCTACCCTTAAACTTACCCACACCTGTCCCTAACCCTACCCATAAACTTACCCATACCACCACACCTGTCCCTAACCCTACCCTTAAACTTACCCACACCTGTCCCTAACCCTACCCTTAAACTTACCCATACCACCACACCTGTCCCTAACCCTACCCTTAAACTTACCCACACCACCACACCTGTCCCTAACCCTACCCTTAAACTTACCCATACCACCACACCTGTCCCTAACCCTACCCATAAACTTACCCATACCACCACACCCGTCCCTAACCCTACCCTTAAACTTACCCACACCACCACACCTGTCCCTAACCCTAACCTTAAACTTACCCATACCACCACACCTGTCCCTAACCCTACCCTTAAACTGACCCACACCACCACACCTGTCCCTAACCCTACCCTTAAACTTACCCATACCACCACACCTGTCCCTAACCCTACCCTTAAACTTACCCATACCACCACACCTGTCCCTAACCCTACCCTTAAACTTACCCATACCACCACACCTGTCCCTAACCCTACCCTTAAACTTACCCATACCACCACACCTGTCCCTAACCCTACCCTTAAACTTACCCATACCACCACACCTGTCCCTAACCCTACCCTTAAACTTACCCATACCACCACACCTGTCCCTAACCCTACCCATATCCCACCTAAATATCAGCTAAAGTGTTTTGCAATACAATTTGAACACAGTAAGTACATTGTACTTATTTTTAGATGTAAGTACATAGTAGTTAAGGCCACCTAATATAAAGTGGGGCCATTTATTTAAATGGAATAAAAGATATCAAATATACTGCATGTTAGCTTGCTTATAGTCCACATGTTCTACTAGCAAGAAACTATGCCTCTAACAGATCGACAACACAAGTGTGTGATGCTGTTTGGAAAGCTTGGTTGGAACTATGGTTTCAGATTTACTAGTCATGACAGAACAATGGTTTTGGAAAACAGACCCTGAGAAAGAAAGAGAGATGTTATATGGCTGGAGGGCATGTGGGCTGATGTGTGTGAGGAAAAACAGAGGCGTCAGTGGGCAGGTTGTATGTGTACAGTAGCGAGGTAGACAATCCACTGATCTGCTTGTACACTCATCTCTATAGCTGCGGTCTCCAGGGTGACTCAACCGCACTCTCACTCCGCCAGCCGGAGTCACACATTCACATCACACCACTAGCATTGCACTAACCCTGCACTAAAAGCCCTCTTTTCTGCACCCACACGGGTACAGGATGCTACAAAAGCACCACCCTTCTCTCACTTTCACTCACTTCTTGCCCTCCGTTTCTGATAAATAAGACCACTGTGACGGTCTGCACAAAGAATATGTTTACATAATGTGTGTGTGTACTGTGTATATAAATACACACTCATTCATGTATATATTTAATAAATATTTGCATGTGGACACATTATATATATATATACATATAACAAATGTTTCTTAAATATATACATGCATGTGTGTGTAATTATATATGCATAATAATAATTAGGCTGCGTGAAATCACAGAGCGGGGTCAGCGCATGCTGAGGGTCACAGAAGTCGGCAACTTTCTGCAGAGTCAAGAGCTCCAGACCTCCAAACTTCTGTGGCCTTCAGATGAGCTCAAGAACAGTGTGTAGAGCTTCATGGGATGGGTTTCCATGGCCGAGTAGCTCATCCAAGCCTTACATCACCAGCGTGGGATGCAGTGGGGTAAAGCGCGCCGCCACTGGACTCTAGAGCAGTGGAGACGTGTTCTCTGGAGTGACCAATCACGCTTCTCTGTCTGACGAGTCTGGGTTTGGTGGTTGCCAGGAGAACGGGACTTGCCTGACTGCTTTGTGCCAAGTGTAAAGTTTGGTGGAGGGGGATTATGGGGTGGGGTTGTTTTTCAGGGGTTGGGCTTGGCCTTTTAGTTCCAGTGAAAGGAACTCTTAATGCAAGACATTTTGGACAATTTCATGCTCCCAACTTTGTGGGAACAGTTTGGGGACGGCCCCTTCCTGTCCCAACATGACGTCGCTCCATAAAGACATGGATGAGCGAGTTTGGGGATCGTGTTGGAGTACTTACCAACACCATCATCATTTTTTTGTGGCTCTAACCAAAGACATTTTGTTAAACATTTGTTAAACATGTTAAAATGTTCTAAAGAAACTGAAAAATTGTCTCAGTTGTAAATTGAGAACTGTTTGTTACGGAGCCCAGCACAAGACATGCAGTAAAAAACTAGAAGGCTAAATCATGCGCACGATTTACAATTTAGTTCCCTCGATTTATAAAGCGTGCGCACGTTTTACTATTTAGTTCCCTCGATTTATAAAGCGTGCGCACGTTTTACTATTTCGTTCCCTCGATTTATAAAGCGTGCGCACGTTTTACTATTTCGTTCCCTTGATTTATAAAGCGTGCGCACGATTTACTATTTCGTTCCCTCGATTTATAAAGCATGCGCACCATTTACTATTTCGTTCCCTCAATTTATAAAGCGTGCGCACGTTTTACTATTTCGTTCCCTTGATTTATAAAGCGTGCGCACGATTTACTATTTTGTTCCCTCGATTTATAAAGCGTGCGCACGTTTTACTATTTCGTTCCCTCGATTTATAAAGCGTGCGCACGTTTTACTATTTCGTTCCCTCGATTTATAAAGCGTGCGCACGTTTTACTATTTCGTTCCCTCGATTTATAAAGCGTGCGCACAATTTACTATTTCGTTTCCTCGATTTATAAAGCGTGCGCACGTTTTACTATTTCGTTCCCTCGATTTATAAAGCGTGCGCACAATTTACTATTTCGTTCCCTCGATTTATAAAGCGTGCGCACGTTTTACTATTTCGTTCCCTCGATTTATAAAGCGTGCGCACAATTTACTATTTCGTTTCCTCGATTTATAAAGCGTGCGCACGTTTTACTATTTCGTTCCCTCGATTTATAAAGCGTGCGCACAATTTACTATTTCGTTCCCTCGATTTATAAAGCGTGCGCACGATTTACTATTTTGTTCCCTCGATTTATAAAGCGTGCGCACGTTTTACTATTTCGTTCCCCCGATTTATAAAGCGTGCGCACGTTTTACTATTTCGTTCCCCCGATTTATAAAGCGTGCGCACGTTTTACTATTTCGTTCCCTCAATTTATAAAGCGTGCGCACGATTTACTATTTCGTTCCCTCGATTTATAAAGCGTGCGCACGATTTACTATTTCGTTCCCTCGATTTATAAAGCGTGCGCACGATTTACTATTTCGTTCCCTCGATTTATAAAGCGTGCGCACAATTTACTATTTCGTTCCCTCGATTTATAAAGCGTGCGCACGATTTACTATTTCGTTCCCTCGATTTATAAAGCGTGCGCACGTTTTACTATTTCGTTCCCTCGATTTATAAAGCGTGCGCACGTTTTACTATTTCGTTCCCTCCCTTTCGTTTACTATTTTGTTCCCTCGATTTATAAAGCGTGCGCACGATTTACTATTTCGTTCCCTCGATTTATAAAGCGTGCGCACGTTTTACTATTTCGTTCCCTCGATTTATAAAGCGTGCGCACGTTTTACTATTTCGTTCCCTCGATTTATAAAGCGTGCGCACGTTTTACTATTTCGTTCCCTCCCTTTCGTTTACTATTTTGTTCCCTCGATTTATAAAGCGTGCGCACGTTTTACTATTTCGTTCCCTCCCTTTCGTTTACTATTTTGTTCCCTCGATTTATAAAGCGTGCGCACGTTTTACTATTTCGTTCCCTCCCTTTCGTTTACTATTTCGTTCCCTCGATTTATAAAGCGTGCGCACGTTTTACTATTTCGTTCCCTCGATTTATAAAGCGTGCGCACGATTTACTATTTCGTTCCCTCGATTTATAAAGCGTGCGCACAATTTACTATTTCGTTCCCTCGATTTATAAAGCGTGCGCACGTTTTACTATTTCGTTCCCTCGATTTATAAAGCGTGCGCACGTTTTACTATTTCGTTCCCTCGATTTATAAAGCGTGCGCACGTTTTACTATTTCGTTCCCTCGATTTATAAAGCGTGCGCACGTTTTACTATTTCGTTCCCTCGATTTATAAAGCGTGCGCACGTTTTACTATTTCGTTCCCTCGATTTATAAAGCGTGCGCACGTTTTACTATTTCGTTCCCTCGATTTATAAAGCGTGCGCACGTTTTACTATTTCGTTCCCTCGATTTATAAAGCGTGCGCACGTTTTACTATTTCGTTCCCTCCCTTTCGTTTACTATTTTGTTCCCTCGATTTATAAAGCGTGCGCACGTTTTACTATTTCGTTCCCTCCCTTTCGTTTACTATTTTGTTCCCTCGATTTATAAAGCGTGCGCACGATTTACTATTTCGTTCCCTCGATTTATAAAGCGTGCGCACGTTTTACTATTTCGTTCCCTCGATTTATAAAGCGTGCGCACGTTTTACTATTTCGTTCCCTCGATTTATAAAGCGTGCGCACGTTTTACTATTTCGTTCCCTCCCTTTCGTTTACTATTTTGTTCCCTCGATTTATAAAGCGTGCGCACGTTTTACTATTTCGTTCCCTCCCTTTCGTTTACTATTTTGTTCCCTCGATTTATAAAGCGTGCGCACGTTTTACTATTTCGTTCCCTCCCTTTCGTTTACTATTTCGTTCCCTCGATTTATAAAGCGTGCGCACGTTTTACTATTTCGTTCCCTCGATTTATAAAGCGTGCGCACGATTTACTATTTCGTTCCCTCGATTTATAAAGCGTGCGCACGATTTACTATTTCGTTCCCTCGATTTATAAAGCGTGCGCACAATTTACTATTTCGTTCCCTCGATTTATAAAGCGTGCGCACGTTTTACTATTTCGTTCCCTCGATTTATAAAGCGTGCGCACGTTTTACTATTTCGTTCCCTCGATTTATAAAGCGTGCGCACGTTTTACTATTTCGTTCCCTCGATTTATAAAGCGTGCGCACGTTTTACTATTTCGTTCCCTCGATTTATAAAGCGTGCGCACGTTTTACTATTTCGTTCCCTCCCTTTCGTTTACTATTTTGTTCCCTCGATTTATAAAGCGTGCGCACGTTTTACTATTTCGTTCCCTCCCTTTCGTTTACTATTTTGTTCCCTCGATTTATAAAGCGTGCGCACGTTTTACTATTTCGTTCCCTCGATTTATAAAGCGTGCGCACATTTTAGCAATTTGAGGGAACGAATTAGTCAAACGTGTGCATGATTTATAAATCGAGGGAACGAAATAGTAAATCGTGCGCACGCTTTACTTTTTTTTCCTTGCATGTCATGTGCGGGGCTCCGTAGTTTGTTCTTAATGATTGTTCTTTGCAATTGTATGGCTTACTATGTTTCATTAGAGCTTGCTAATCTTGAATATAACTTTGTTAATAAAATAAAAGTATTGAAAGAAATCTTCATAATCATTTTTAATATGGCAATACTGTCAAACAGATATTCTAAAAACAAAACGCTTAGCTCCAATTTTGGTTAAAGTGTAAAGTTCATGCATTTGCACAGCAGGATAATTAGTTACCAAAAATGTATGTTGAGAATCGTTTTGGGAATCGGATCGTTACTCCCAGAATCGGAATCGGATCGGATCATTAAGTGATTAGGATTAGGCCTTAGTTCAATCAGGACTTTTATAAATGTACCTTTGAAAAAAACATTACTGGTGTTCATATATATTTTAAAATAAATCAGTGCAAGTTGAGTTCAGTTAACACAGGATTATGAATTTATCCATAAAGCAGTGCCTTTATTAACATACACAAACTTCATCCATAGGAATGAAGTTAATGCAGTATCAGAAGTGAATATAAAAGTAATCCCACATCAAAACACACAGGCATAGTCACAGGAGCTGTTGGAGAAGTCATATTCAACCCAGAAATACTTTAAAATATATATATCATCAAGTTATGTTTTCCCTGACATTCACTGGCTTTCATTATGACAGGAGAGCTGAGCGCCCGCTCATGTCAATAGCTGATCTGAAGTCAGGGTCATTGAGTTTTCAGTCTTACACATCGAACCCCTGATGACAGGAACATGTCCGCTCGGGGCTGTGCTCAGGGGCTTTATGTCTTATTTGAAGTGTAAACATCAGTCATTTGTAAAGGGAACTTCCATTCAGCTTTACTGAGCTATTCTTGCATGTGCTGCATATTCAAAGCATACAGACACGTCATTTATATTAAAGCATTCATAAAGAAAGCGGGTGCTAAATGCACAGACTGATACCTCTCATTTCGGCTCATCTTATTGGATGTCGCTTCATTCTGCAGTCCAGGAATGAGTTCAGGGTAAATACGAGAAGGGTCTGACAGCAGAGCCACAGTTTTACCCCACCATAGTTTACCGTGATTTACCACATTCACGATTTACCATAGTTTACCATGATTTACCACATTCACGATTTACCATAGTTTACCATGATTTACCATAGTTTACCGTGATTTACCACATTCACGATTTACCATAGTTTACCATGATTTACCATAGTTTACCGTGATTTACCACATTCACGATTTACCATAGTTTACCATGATTTACCATAG
Organism: Romanogobio albipinnatus; assembly: GCA_023566225.1. Taxonomy (NCBI): domain Eukaryota; kingdom Metazoa; phylum Chordata; class Actinopteri; order Cypriniformes; family Gobionidae; genus Romanogobio; species Romanogobio albipinnatus. The sequence goes on along the minus strand of CM042254.1, from coordinate 1,919,566 downwards.
TTTACCGTGATTTACCACATTCACGATTTACCATAGTTTACCATGATTTACCACATTCACGATTTACCATAGTTTACCATGATTTACCATAGTTTACCATGATTTACCACATTCACGATTTACCATAGTTTACCATGATTTACCACATTCACGATTTACCATAGTTTACCATGATTTACCATAGTTTACCATGATTTACCATAGTTTACCGTGATTTACCACATTCACGATTTACCATAGTTTACCATGATTTACCACATTCACGATTTACCATAGTTTACCATGATTTACCATAGTTTACCGTGATTTACCACATTCACGATTTACCATAGTTTACCATGATTTACCATAGTTTACCGTGATTTACCACATTCACGATTTACCATAGTTTACCATGATTTACCATAGTTTACCGTGATTTACCACATTCACGATTTACCATAGTTTACCATGATTTACCACATTCACGATTTACCATAGTTTACCATGATTTACCATAGTTTACCATGATTTACCACATTCACGATTTACCATAGTTTACCATGATTTACCACATTCACGATTTACCATAGTTTACCATGATTTACCATAGTTTACCATGATTTACCATAGTTTACCGTGATTTACCACATTCACGATTTACCATAGTTTACCATGATTTACCACATTCACGATTTACCATAGTTTACCATGATTTACCATAGTTTACCGTGATTTACCACATTCACGATTTACCATAGTTTACCATGATTTACCATAGTTTACCGTGATTTACCACATTCACGATTTACCATAGTTTACCATGATTTACCATAGTTTACCGTGATTTACCACATTCACGATTTACCATAGTTTACCATGATTTACCACATTCACGATTTACCATAGTTTACCATGATTTACCATAGTTTACCGTGATTTACCACATTCACGATTTACCATAGTTTACCATGATTTACCATAGTTTACCGTGATTTACCACATTCACGATTTACCATAGTTTACCATGATTTACCATAGTTTACCGTGATTTACCACATTCACGATTTACCATAGTTTACCATGATTTACCACATTCACGATTTACCATAGTTTACCATGATTTACCACATGCATGATTTACCATAGTTTACCATGATTTACCATAGTTTACCGTGATTTACCACATTCATGATTTACCATAGTTTACCATGATTTACCACATTCACGATTTACCATAGTTTACCATGATTTACCATAGTTTACCGTGATTTACCACATTCATGATTTACCATAGTTTACCATGATTTACCACATTCACGATTTACCATAGTTTACCATGATTTACCATAGTTTACCGTGATTTACCACATTCATGATTTACCATAGTTTACCATGATTTACCATAGTTTACCATGATTTACCATAGTTTACCATGATTTACCATAGTTTACCGTGATTTACCACATTCATGATTTACCATAGTTTACCATGATTTACCACATTCACGATTTACCATAGTTTACCATGATTTACCATAGTTTACCGTGATTTACCACATTCATGATTTACCATAGTTTACCATGATTTACCACATTCACGATTTACCATAGTTTACCATGATTTACCATAGTTTACCGTGATTTACCACATTCACGATTTACCATAGTTTACCATGATTTACCATAGTTTACCGTGATTTACCACATTCACGATTTACCATAGTTTACCGTGATTTACCACATTCACGATTTACCATAGTTTACCATGATTTACCACATTCACGATTTACCATAGTTTACCATGATTTACCATAGTTTACCGTGATTTACCACATTCACGATTTACCATAGTTTACCATGATTTACCATAGTTTACCGTGATTTACCACATTCACGATTTACCATAGTTTACCATGATTTACCATAGTTTACCGTGATTTACCACATTCACGATTTACCATAGTTTACCATGATTTACCACATTCACGATTTACCATAGTTTACCATGATTTACCATAGTTTACCATGATTTACCACATTCACGATTTACCATAGTTTACCATGATTTACCACATTCACGATTTACCATAGTTTACCATGATTTACCATAGTTTACCATGATTTACCACATTCACGATTTACCATAGTTTACCATGATTTACCACATTCACGATTTACCATAGTTTACCATGATTTACCATAGTTTACCATGATTTACCACATTCACGATGTACCATATTTTACCATGATTCACCACATTCACGATTTACCATAGTTTACCATGATTTACCATAGTTTACCATGATTTACCACATTCACGATTTACCATAGTTTACCATGATTTACCATATTTTACCATGATTCACCACATTCACGATTTACCACATTATAGCACGATTTACCATAGTTTACCATGATTTACCACATTCACGATTTACCATAGTTTACCATGATTTACCATAGTTTACCATGATTTACCACATTCACGATTTACCATAGTTTACCATGATTTACCATAGTTTACCATGATTTACCACATTCACGATTTACCATAGTTTACCATGATTTACCATATTTTACCATGATTCACCACATTCACGATTTACCACATTATAGCACGATTTACCATAGTTTACCATGATTTACCACATTCACGATTTACCATAGTTTACCATGATTTACCATAGTTTACCATGATTTACCACATTCACGATTTACCATAGTTTACCATGATTTACCATAGTTTACCATGATTTACCACATTCACAATTTACCACATTCTAGCACGATTTACCATAGTTTACCGTGATTTACCACATTCACGATTTACCATAGTTTACCATGATTTACCATAGTTTACCATGATTTACCACATTCACGATTTACCACATTCTAGCACGATTTACCATAGTTTACCGTGATTTACCACATTCACGATTTACCATAGTTTAACCATGATTTACCATAGTTTACCATGATTTACCACATTCACGATTTACCACATTCTAGCACGATTTACCATGATTTACCACATTCACGATTTACCATAGTTTACCATGATTTACCATAGTTTACCATGATTTACCACATTCACGATTTACCACATTCTAGCACGATTTACCATAGTTTACCGTGATTTACCACATTCACGATTTACCATAGTTTAACCATGATTTACCATAGTTTACCATGATTTACCATAGTTTACCATGATTTACCACATTCATGATTTACCATAGTTTACCATGATTTACCATAGTTTACCATGATTTACCACATTCATGATTTACCATAGTTTACCATGATTTACCACATTCATGATTTACCATAGTTTAACCATGATTTACTATAGTTTACCATGATTTACCATAGTTTACCATGATTTACCACATTCATGATTTACCACAGTCATGATTTACCATAGTTTACCATGATTTACCATAGTTTACCATGATTTACCACATTCATGATTTACCATAGTTTACCATGATTTACCACATTCATGATTTACCATAGTTTAACCATGATTTACTATAGTTTACCATGATTTACCATAGTTTACCATGATTTACCACATTCATGATTTACCACATTCATGATTTACCATAGTTTACCATGATTTACCACATTCATGATTTACCATAGTTTAACCATGATTAACCATAGTTTACCATGATTTACCATAGTTTACCATGATTTACCACATTCATGATTTACCACATTCATGATTTACCATAGTTTACCATGATTTACCATAGTTTACCATGATTTAAGTTTACCATGATTTACCACATTCACGATTTACCATAGTTTACCATGATTTACCACATTCATGATTTACCATAGTTTACCATGATTTACCATAGTTTACCATGATTTACCATAGTTTACCATGATTTACCACATTCACGATTTACCATAGTTTACCATGATTTACCATAGTTTACCATGATTTACCATAGTTTACCATGATTTACCACATTCACGATTTACCATAGTTTACCATGATTTACCACATTCATGATTTACCATAGTTTACCATGATTTACCACATTCATGATTTACCATAGTTTACCATGATTTACCACATTCACGATTTACCACATTCTAGCACTATTTACCATAGTTTACCGTGATTTACCACATTCACGATTTACCACATTCTAGCACTATTTACCATAGTTTACCATGATTTACCATAGTTTACCATGATTTACCACATTCACGATTTACCACATTCTAGCACTATTTACCATAGTTTACCGTGATTTACCACATTCACGATTTACCACATTCTAGCACTATTTACCATAGTTTACCGTGATTTACCACATTCACGATTTACCACATTCTAGCACTATTTACCATAGTTTACCGTGATTTACCACATTCACGATTTACCACATTCTAGCACTATTTACCATAGTTTACCATGATTTACCACATTCACGATTTACCACATTCTAGCACTATTTACCATAGTTTACCATGATTTACCACATTCACGATTTACCACATTCTAGCACTATTTACCATAGTTTACCATGATTTACCACATTCACGATTTACCACATTCTAGCACTATTTACCATAGTTTACCGTGATTTACCACATTCACGATTTACCATAGTTTACCGTGATTTACCACATTCATGATTTACCATAGTTTACCGTGATTTACCACATTCACGATTTACCACATTCTAGCACTATTTACCATAGTTTACCGTGATTTACCACATTCACGATTTACCACATTCTAGCACTATTTACCATAGTTTACCGTGATTTACCACATTCACGATTTACCATAGTTTACCGTGATTTACCACATTCATGATTTACCATAGTTTACCGTGATTTACCACATTCATGATTTACCATAGTTTACCATGATTTACCACATTCACGATTTACCACATTCTAGCACTATTTACCATAGTTTACCATGATTTACCACATTCACGATTTACCACATTCTAGCACTATTTACCATAGTTTACCATGATTTACCACATTCACGATTTACCATAGTTTACCGTGATTTACCACATTCACGATTTACCATAGTTTACCGTGATTTACCACATTTACGATTTACCATAGTTTACCGTGATTTACCACATTCACGATTTACCATAGTTTACCATGATTTACCATAGTTTACCGTGATTTACCACATTCATGATTTACCATAGTTTACCATGATTTACCACATTCACGATTTACCATAGTTTACCATGATTTACCATAGTTTACCGTGATTTACCACATTCACGATTTACCATAGTTTACCATGATTTACCATAGTTTACCGTGATTTACCACATTCACGATTTACCATAGTTTACCGTGATTTACCACATTCACGATTTACCATAGTTTACCATGATTTACCACATTCACGATTTACCATAGTTTACCATGATTTACCATAGTTTACCGTGATTTACCACATTCACGATTTACCATAGTTTACCATGATTTACCATAGTTTACCGTGATTTACCACATTCACGATTTACCATAGTTTACCATGATTTACCATAGTTTACCGTGATTTACCACATTCACGATTTACCATAGTTTACCATGATTTACCACATTCACGATTTACCATAGTTTACCATGATTTACCATAGTTTACCATGATTTACCACATTCACGATTTACCATAGTTTACCATGATTTACCACATTCACGATTTACCATAGTTTACCATGATTTACCATAGTTTACCATGATTTACCACATTCACGATTTACCATAGTTTACCATGATTTACCACATTCACGATTTACCATAGTTTACCATGATTTACCATAGTTTACCATGATTTACCACATTCACGATGTACCATATTTTACCATGATTCACCACATTCACGATTTACCATAGTTTACCATGATTTACCATAGTTTACCATGATTTACCACATTCACGATTTACCATAGTTTACCATGATTTACCATATTTTACCATGATTCACCACATTCACGATTTACCACATTATAGCACGATTTACCATAGTTTACCATGATTTACCACATTCACGATTTACCATAGTTTACCATGATTTACCATAGTTTACCATGATTTACCACATTCACGATTTACCATAGTTTACCATGATTTACCATAGTTTACCATGATTTACCACATTCACGATTTACCATAGTTTACCATGATTTACCATATTTTACCATGATTCACCACATTCACGATTTACCACATTATAGCACGATTTACCATAGTTTACCATGATTTACCACATTCACGATTTACCATAGTTTACCATGATTTACCATAGTTTACCATGATTTACCACATTCACGATTTACCATAGTTTACCATGATTTACCATAGTTTACCATGATTTACCACATTCACAATTTACCACATTCTAGCACGATTTACCATAGTTTACCGTGATTTACCACATTCACGATTTACCATAGTTTACCATGATTTACCATAGTTTACCATGATTTACCACATTCACGATTTACCACATTCTAGCACGATTTACCATAGTTTACCGTGATTTACCACATTCACGATTTACCATAGTTTAACCATGATTTACCATAGTTTACCATGATTTACCACATTCACGATTTACCACATTCTAGCACGATTTACCATGATTTACCACATTCACGATTTACCATAGTTTACCATGATTTACCATAGTTTACCATGATTTACCACATTCACGATTTACCACATTCTAGCACGATTTACCATAGTTTACCGTGATTTACCACATTCACGATTTACCATAGTTTAACCATGATTTACCATAGTTTACCATGATTTACCATAGTTTACCATGATTTACCACATTCATGATTAACCATAGTTTACCATGATTTACCATAGTTTACCATGATTTACCACATTCATGATTTACCATAGTTTACCATGATTTACCACATTCATGATTTACCATAGTTTAACCATGATTTACTATAGTTTACCATGATTTACCATAGTTTACCATGATTTACCACATTCATGATTTACCACAGTCATGATTTACCATAGTTTACCATGATTTACCATAGTTTACCATGATTTACCACATTCATGATTTACCATAGTTTACCATGATTTACCACATTCATGATTTACCATAGTTTAACCATGATTTACTATAGTTTACCATGATTTACCATAGTTTACCATGATTTACCACATTCATGATTTACCACATTCATGATTTACCATAGTTTACCATGATTTACCACATTCATGATTTACCATAGTTTAACCATGATTAACCATAGTTTACCATGATTTACCATAGTTTACCATGATTTACCACATTCATGATTTACCACATTCATGATTTACCATAGTTTACCATGATTTACCATAGTTTACCATGATTTAAGTTTACCATGATTTACCACATTCACGATTTACCATAGTTTACCATGATTTACCACATTCATGATTTACCATAGTTTACCATGATTTACCATAGTTTACCATGATTTACCATAGTTTACCATGATTTACCACATTCACGATTTACCATAGTTTACCATGATTTACCATAGTTTACCATGATTTACCATAGTTTACCATGATTTACCACATTCACGATTTACCATAGTTTACCATGATTTACCACATTCATGATTTACCATAGTTTACCATGATTTACCACATTCATGATTTACCATAGTTTACCATGATTTACCACATTCACGATTTACCACATTCTAGCACTATTTACCATAGTTTACCGTGATTTACCACATTCACGATTTACCACATTCTAGCACTATTTACCATAGTTTACCATGATTTACCATAGTTTACCATGATTTACCACATTCACGATTTACCACATTCTAGCACTATTTACCATAGTTTACCGTGATTTACCACATTCACGATTTACCACATTCTAGCACTATTTACCATAGTTTACCGTGATTTACCACATTCACGATTTACCACATTCTAGCACTATTTACCATAGTTTACCGTGATTTACCACATTCACGATTTACCACATTCTAGCACTATTTACCATAGTTTACCATGATTTACCACATTCACGATTTACCACATTCTAGCACTATTTACCATAGTTTACCATGATTTACCACATTCACGATTTACCACATTCTAGCACTATTTACCATAGTTTACCATGATTTACCACATTCACGATTTACCACATTCTAGCACTATTTACCATAGTTTACCGTGATTTACCACATTCACGATTTACCATAGTTTACCGTGATTTACCACATTCATGATTTACCATAGTTTACCGTGATTTACCACATTCACGATTTACCACATTCTAGCACTATTTACCATAGTTTACCGTGATTTACCACATTCACGATTTACCACATTCTAGCACTATTTACCATAGTTTACCGTGATTTACCACATTCACGATTTACCATAGTTTACCGTGATTTACCACATTCATGATTTACCATAGTTTACCGTGATTTACCACATTCATGATTTACCATAGTTTACCATGATTTACCACATTCACGATTTACCACATTCTAGCACTATTTACCATAGTTTACCATGATTTACCACATTCACGATTTACCATAGTTTACCGTGATTTACCACATTCACGATTTACCACATTCTAGCACTATTTACCATAGTTTACCATGATTTACCACATTCACGATTTACCACATTCTAGCACTATTTACCATAGTTTACCATGATTTACCACATTCACGATTTACCATAGTTTACCGTGATTTACCACATTCACGATTTACCATAGTTTACCGTGATTTACCACATTTACGATTTACCATAGTTTACCGTGATTTACCACATTCACGATTTACCATAGCTTACCGTGATTTACCACATTCACGATCTACCATAGTTTACCGTGATTTACCACATTCATGATTACCAGGATTTAGTCAAAAGAAATAATAACTAAACTGCTTTGGTGAAGCTGCGGCTCTACAGATATTATTGGTAAATACTTCCAGTAAATATGCCAGTTCATAACCAGCACCTGTTCACACAGCACAACCCCTCTGACCCTCTGACCCTCTGACCCATATCTACAGCTGTGTGTCTAAACGCATGTTTGCCGCTCTTCTAACTGTACAGTGTTCTATCGCCGGTCGCTGTGTGCAGTCAAAGGGGCAGAAGTTCAACATTTACAGAGACGGATAATCTGTTGGTTTGCCTCGGAGGCTAACTGGTAATTTCCACTTTCTTCCTCATTGTTATTTCCCTCCACCTGCCAGCTCAGAGGCTGATCGAGTGAGCGCACTCCTCCTTCTTTCCATCTGTTTCCCTCTATTTTTCTCTCTTTCCCTCCAAGACACAGTTCAGGTTACAGGAGTCAAACATCTTTTTTTTTTCAAGATCTGCCAGGCTGTTTCCTTCAAAGCGATATATATCGGATTGGAAAATATCATTCAGAACTCAGCAATATTAGTAAGCTCAGTTTATCACGGCAGGTGCACAGTATCAGTGATGATTCAAGGTTATATTATTGAACCTTTAACGTTTCTGCGCCTCAGTGACGTCTGATGAGTCAGATTGACATTCACTGTAGGAATTATTATGTTTATTGGTATTGATTTAATGTGCACTTATTTCCCCCATGTTTGTAATTTGCAGAGCTATTCATCTGAGAGATAATTTCAGTTTGACTACCATTTGCATATTTATGTCATAATAAAGCTGAAATGGCTTCCTGTGTGCTATTGGCTCACTTCACTGATACATATTAAAGGGATACGTTTCTTCAGTGTGTTTTGATCAAGCATCTCCTCCCGCAGTTTCTCCTGAAGCCGATACTGAAGGGCCTTAAACTGCAGTTCATGGACTGGCCACTAGAGGAGCAGAATCTCACTGAGCTCATGTTAAAATGCCCAACTCTACAGCAGAAGAACACATGTTTACAGTCTGGGACAAACTGTGCTTTTGGTCTGTACGGCTAATGTTGCCCTTCATGACGACTGTGAGGGGGGGGAATGTTTTTATAACTCATTCCTTTACATTATATAAAGCCTTAAAGTTCTGCATAATTAAGGGCGTGGCCACTTTGAGTGACAGGTGCCGTTTGTCTGCTGTCTGTTAGTCATCACCTCAGCTCCGCCCACGTCCCGCCTCTTTGCCCATTCTCTGTTATCCGGGAGTGACACAAAATGGCCGCCAGCTCGACCCGACTTTACGCTTCAGAACTGCTCTTCAGAATGGCATTTATATTTAAATGTCACTTCCGAAACTTTGCAGCATGCTAACTCTTAGCAAACGTAGTTTTATTCAATGAATGTTATAGACTATAGCCTCGAAAGTGAGCCAATATACTGTACGGGATCAGTTTGTCGCGATCTCACCGTTATAAAAATGCATGGGCGTCGGAAGCAAAAAAAATGTGGGTGGGTCCTCAGAATTTTTTTTACTGGAGTAGATGCCAATAAGTACAAATATACCGCTTTGCTTACTAAGCGAATAGTGGTTCGGAAAGACAAAGTTACGGGAATCGCCATAACATTGAGAGTAGCAGTAGTGTAGGGGTAAGACGCATGGCATCTAGTTTTGACACAAGTCGACCCGCGGTTCGAGTCCGCCTTTCGCCGAACTCAATCTTCTTCCTTTTCCCATCACATATCAGATCGGAAAGGCATTTATTTTCAATAAAAATGACGAAAATATTAGAAAAGTGGAAATAAAGCGTCTAACATGTGTTTAATAATAAGTGTTTATCGATTAGGGGTAGGTAAACACACATGTGCTGAATGTTAGAGACGATTAAAGTGAGTGGGTCCAATATCATTGATCGTAAAAAGTGGGTGGGTCTTGTCCCGCACACACACAATGGTTCCGACGCCCATGTAAAAATATCAACAATAAATCTCTTACATCGTGTCTTGACTTTGTTTGTTAATGAGAGGTTTTGCGAGCCTGACTTAACTCAGCACTGAATAAAAAACTCTGGCGTTTTGAGCGGTGAGATTCTGATCACGTTTAAGAGATCAACTGTGATTGGCTACATTACTCACCGCTGCAAAAACTCGCTGTAGATGCATTTGAAATGTGCAAATCGGAAATTTTGAGAGAACATCGCATAAGCTGACTTCGAGAATTGATTTTCCTAAATGTTTTTGTTTGAAGTCGCCATTATGGAGATCAGTGTTTCCTTTGATTGGGCACTTAGAACATTCATATTATTGTAATTCTCTTCCTATTGACGAGAAATCACCGATATTTGGTTTCAAAGGAAGGGAGGTTCTAACTAAATCATTAACTCGTCTATTGTTCATGATGAATAATGATATTTTACAATTGTACTGCTAACCCTTATGACACTTTTGGGTTGATATAATCCACCTTTGTGACAATATCTTGCAGTTGATCATGCTTGAGTCACACACACTTCAACATTCAGCATCAAAACACAACAATAGTAGCTATACTAAGTCCAGAGTAAATCTAATGTCAAGTTTTCGCCGCAGTTCATTTTTAGTTACACTGCAAAAAACGATCTTGATTTTAACGGTAAAAGACTGTAAAAATGCTACGGTGAAAAAACGGTTAACAGAAAGTTTTCTGTACTATATACGGTGAATAACTGTAATAGATCTAACCTTACATTTAATTAAATTTTACAGTAAGTCATTTGTCAAAGTCATTGTGTAATTTACAGTGAAAAAACGTACATTGACTTTCCCAGAATTCCCTGCGTCACATTTGATATTTTCATTGAAATAACAGTTTCTTCTTAATCAGTTATGAACATTAGTGTTTTATTACATCTAATGCTGTTAAATTCATGTTTATTGCATTTTTAAATGTCATGTGTGTTACCGTGATGGTGTTTAGTGTGTGTGTGAATGGCACCTTCCATATATTAGTATTCATCATGTGACTCTCATCTCCACTGTGATTGGTGGATGTCAGTATATATTAGTATTTCAATAGGTAGATAATTTAACATTGTTTCAATTAATGAATTAAGTTTTTTTACCGTAAATTTTTACAGAGTACACGTAATTATTACAATATAACCCTTTAAATGATACGGTTTTGAATGGACGGTAAACTAAGTGCTGTCCTGTATAACCTAAAGTTTTGCTACCGTATATTTTTACGGTAAAGTTCTGGCAAACACATTTTACTTGGATTTTTTTTACAGTAAAAAATTAACTAAACATTTGCCAGTACAACATACTACTTAGTGTTTTTAATGCAAATGTTTTAAGTAAGTCTATCTAATTTGATTTTTTGGGGGTGGGGTTAATTTGTTTTCATAATCTTTCAGTATAAAGTAACAGCTTTCTCCACCTCTAGAACTAATTCCAGTTTCTCCTGACTCATTTTTAAGCCCCTCCCTCATTTGAAATCATTAATATTCGTATGTTGCTGACTTACATTTACGTTTGTTTTTGGGAGTACCAGTGGCCTCACGGATGTGAGTCATACTCACCGCAGGCGAACAATACAACAACACAATCACACATGCAGCGATGACATCAGAGCTAGCCTGCTGACCTCATCAGTGCAGGTCTCATGAGAGGCGGGGGAGCGCGCGTGTCAGGCTTTAAGATGGGAATGACACTCCCTCCCACTCCCCCGAGGGTGTTGGGATTCAGAGCTGCTCCGGAGTTTACATGCACAGGCTCTAAAAGACAAAATATTGATGTGCTGCACATATTAATCCTATTTAAATCTTAGGGTGTAGATGTAGGTAGCACAGAACCCTGGTGCCTGACTAATTGCAGTGTTAACTCACAAAGTCATACTACTGACAATTATGCAAATTACACCAGTGAGCACTGTAATGACTGGGACGTTTAGGCTTTCATTGGCATATGTAACTAATTCAGCCGAGAAGCTCCTTTGATTTGCCACATTGGTAGTAAATGAGCTTTAAAGGGATAGTTCAGTCGAACACAAATGAAGATGTTTATCTCAGCCGCTGCAGTGTGATAGTCGTATGATGATGTCAATGGGGATATTCTAGAGTATGAGAGCAATGAGAGTAAACACACAGACATACCAATCCTTATTAAACCTGCGGCTCGTGGCGACACATTGATGTCTGAAGACACGAAACCATCGGTTTCTGCGAGAAACACAACAGTATTTGTTATTTTTTTACCTCTTATCAGACGAATGTCATCTAGTGTTCCCAGCGCCATAACTTCCGGCAAATAAGGTCAAAATACTGGCGCGATTATAGATATATATACGTAGATGCCTCGTTCGACCGATCCGCAGGCACTAATGAGGAATCTATATGTATATCTATGATCGCGCCGGTGTTTTGACTTTATTCGCCGGAAGTGATGGCGCGGGGACGGCTGATGCAGAGCTATAGAAAAAAATTGAATGCATTTTTAAATATGGATATTTTTCTTACACAAACGCATCGATTCGCTTCAGAAGGCCTTTATTAACACCCCGGAGCCGCGTGGAGCAGTTATATGACGGAGAGATGCACTTTTTTATGGACTTCAAAAACAGAGCAACTATTACTGCCATTATAAAGCTTGGATTAGCCTGGACTTTTGTAATATAACTCAGATTTTATTCGTCTGAAAGAAGAATGTCACACACACCTCAGATGACTTGAGGGAGAGTAAATCATGGGCTGATTTTCATTTTTGGGTGAACTATCCCTTTAATCAGTCGGCTCGTCTCAATCAGATCCCTAGCTTCATGAATCAGTATGTCGTGCACACTGTTAAGGTCCCTAGCTCACTACACATTTGGGACACTGATGACTTTCAGCAACATGACTTTATTGTACAACATCATCACTACTGATCTTTTTTTTTTGTTATTTAAAGTGCATTATGATAAATACTTTGCTTGTTAAATATACGTGCAACATTTCAGATGTAAATAAACAATACTAGTCAGTCCTTCCAGAAAAATGCGGCTTTTTTTGTGATTGTTGTGGGCAAAAATCCTTGATTATGCGGCATGTTTTCTTAAAAAATGCGATGGAAAATGCGGGATACTTATGCAATTTTATGCGATGAAATTGCGGGAACTTGCAAAAACTGCGGTTTGATGAAAAAGAGAAAAAAAGCACTACATCACAGAAAGTGCTGGGAATATTTAAGTTCTCATCTTGTTTTATTGAAGACCTTAATAAACACACGGCTCAAATTTACAAAACATTGAGTCAAACAAGTTCTGTAGCTTTACAAAAGGAATATGCTACAACTTCTGAAGAAATGAATAAATAACTTCCTGTTTTACAGAGGAAGCTTTACAAAACAGACATTTGAGTGCTTCCAATGCACAAAGTGCAATCTCTTAAAGGGTTAGTTCATCCAAAAATGAAAATGCTGTCATTAATGACGTCCCCTCATGTCGTTGGACACCCGTCAGACCTCCGTTCATCTTCAGACACAAATGAAGATATTTTAGTGTAAATCCGATGCTCAGAAAGGCCTCCATTGGCACAATGTACACTCTCAAGACCCATAAAAGGCACTAAAGACGTCGTTACAAAGTCCATCTCACTACAGCGGCTCTACAATAACTTTATGAAGCGATGATAATAGTTATTGTGCGCAAAAAAAAAAACTAAATAACGACTTATATAGTGATGACCGATTTCAAAACACATCATCATGATGCTATGAATCAGCGAGTCGATTCATGATTCGGATCGCGTGTCAAACTGCTGAAATACGTGACTTTGGCGATGCGAACCGCTAAATCGACTCACTGATTCATAACGCTTCAAACCGCTGAATCGACTCACTGATTCATAACGCTCCAAACCGCTGAATCGACTCACTGATTCATAACGCTCCAAACAGCTGAATCGACTCACTGATTCATAACGCTCCAACCTGCTGAATCGACTCATTGATTCATAACGCTCCAAACCGCTGAATCGACTCACTGATTCATAACGCTCCAAACCGCTGAATCGACTCATTGATTCATAACGCTCCAAACCGCTGAATCGACTCACTGATTCATAACGCTCCAAACCGCTGAATCGACTCACTGATTCATAACGCTCCAAACCGCTGAATCGACTCACTGATTCATAACGCTCCAACCTGCTGAATCGACTCATTGATTCATAACGCTCCAAACCGCTGAATCGACTCACTGATTCATAACGCTCCAAACCGCTGAATCGACTCATTGATTCATAACGCTCCAAACCGCTGAATTGACTCACTGATTCATAACGCTCCAAACCGCTGAATCGACTCATTGATTCATAACGCTCCAAACCGCTGAATCGACTCACTGATTCATAACGCTCCAAACCGCTGAATTGACTCATTGATTCATAACGCTCCAAACCTCTGAATCGACTCACTGATTCATAATGCTCCAAACAGCTGAATCGACTCACTGATTCATAACGCTCCAAACTGCTGAATCGACTCATTGATTTATAACGCTCCAAACCGCTGAATCGACTCACTGTTTCATAACTCTCCAAACAGCTGAATCGATTCACTGATTCATAACGCTCCAAACCGCTGAATCGACTCACTGATTCATAACGCTCCAACCCGCTGAATTGACTCACTGATTCATAACGCTCCAAACCGCTGAATCAACTCACTGATTCATAACGCTCCAAACCGCTGAATCGACTCACTGATTCATAAC
This sequence comes from Romanogobio albipinnatus, assembly GCA_023566225.1. Lineage (NCBI taxonomy): Eukaryota > Metazoa > Chordata > Actinopteri > Cypriniformes > Gobionidae > Romanogobio > Romanogobio albipinnatus. Next base: position 1,903,955 of record CM042254.1, on the reverse strand, counting down.
GCTCCAAACTGCTGAATCGACTCACTGATTCATAACGCTCCAAACCGCTGAATCGACTCACTGATTCATAGCGCTCTGAACCGCTGAATCGACTCACTGACTCATAACGCCTCAAACCGCTGAATCGACTCACTGATTCATAACGCTTCAAACCGCTGAATCGACTCACTGATTCATAACGCTTCAAACCGCTGAATCGACTCACTGATTCATAACGCTTCAAACCGCTGAATCGACTCACTGATTCATAACGCTTCAAACCGCTGAATCGACTCACTGATTCATAACGCCTCAAACCGCTGAATCGACTCACTGACTCATAACGCCTCAAACCGCTGAATCGACTCACTGATTCATAACGCTTCAAACCGCTGAATCGACTCACTGATTCATAACGCTTCAAACCGCTGAATCGACTCACTGATTCATAACGCTTCAAACCGCTGAATCGACTCACTGATTCATAACGCTTCAAACCGCTGAATCGACTCACTGATTCATAACGCCTCAAACCGCTGAATCGACTCACTGATTCATAACGCCTCAAACCGCTGAATCGACTCACTGATTCATAACGCTTCAAACCGCTGAATCGACTCACTGATTCATAACGCCTCAAACCGCTGAATCGACTCACTGATTCATAATGCTTCAAACCGCTGAATCGACTCACTGATTCATAATGCTCTGAACCGCTGAATCGACTCACTGATTCATAACGCTCTGAACCGCTGAATCGACTCACTGATTCATAACGCTCCAAACCGCTGAATCGACTCACTGATTCATAACGCTCCAAACCGCTGAATCGACTCACTGATTCATAACGCTCTGAACCGCTGAATCGACTCACTGACTCATAACGCTCTGAAGCTTCATGATGCTGTGTTCTGAAACTGCTTTGCTCTTTTGCTGTTATTTTTGTTGGCCAATGGGAGTTTGCGCTTCATCATGGTTTCACTGGTATCTATGGTTTCTCCGCGGGGTTTGCAGCTTTTCGATGACGTTCACGTCGGGTAA
>CM042254.1:1860435-1897935 GCA_023566225.1 Romanogobio albipinnatus | reverse complement strand
GATGAATAGAAGGTTCAAAAGAACAACATTTCTCTGAAATAGAAAGCTTTTAAAAAAAAATCCTAAAAACATTGTTCAACACTGATAATCATAGATGTGTGTTGAGCATCAAATCATCATATCAGAATGATTTGTGAAGGATCATATGACACTGAAGACAGGAGTAATGATGATAAATTCAGCTTTGATCACATGCAAGAATAAATTACACTTTACTATAGCTATATTCACATAGAAAGCAGCTGTTTTTACATCATTATTTTACAATATTTCTGTTTTTACTGTATTTCTAATCAAATAAATGCAGCCTTGGTGAGAAGAAGAGACTTATTTTAAAAACAAGAAATGTTGATTTCTTTCAAACATTAAACAGAGCTTTTATTTTGGCGGAAACAAAATGTTATTTTTTTGTATTCCATTCGACTGTGTAGAAAGAACCTTTTTATTTTCTGAATAAAAACTTCCAAAATGTTGGCTACACAACTTATAATTTCAAGGGAGAAACTAAAAGCTATGCTGTCTACTCTGTCCAAAACATGCAGCACGTCAGACAATATATTCGCACTAAATCATAAAGAGCATTCTCAAATCCATCCATTCATAAAAAGGTTACCGGGCAACTGACGAGTACGTTTTAGCGCCGATTTTTCCGCTCTTTGGACTTGATGAATCCTGACTAACAAGCAAATAGTCTCCAGCCGATGGCGCCGAATCAATCCGTGCATATATTAGAAAACTTTTTGCAATTTATTGCAATAATTGTTTAAGACCATTTCGCGATTTCAATCATCATGAAATAACTTTGCCGGAGAGTAATTTATTGTGCTCTTGGGGGCCCTCTGGTGGCCAAGGGGGCCCTAAGCAGCCGCTTAGTTCGCTTATGCCTTGGGCCGGCTCTGGTTCACACCAGACGCGAACGAAGCGAATAAATCGCGCTATTCGCGTGTAGTTGGACGCTTGAACATTGAGTTTACTCGCTTCATTCGCGTGTGACACAACAGATGCAAATTCGTGTCATGGGAGGAGCTTCTGCCAGCGGCTCGTCTCGTTACAAAATGGCTGACATGAATTTGTTTTAAAATACAGCGAATAAGCTCAATTTGCCGGCTTCAGCTAGCTTGTAGTCTCAATAGCCTATGTAGAGCTCAAATTGAGTAAAGAGCGTTTTTTACAACTCACCAGACTGTCCGACCTCCTCACTCACTTTCTTCCAAGCAAGATCCTTTTTATTCCTGTTTCTATAAAGTACGAAGATCATTCGTGCGAATCGCACTGCAGAATTTGCGTCTTTGTATTGACTTGTAAATCACTCGTGCAAAACGCTTCATTCGCGTCTGGTGTGAACGTAGCATAAAGGCCTGTTCACACCGGGATGATTTTCACGCGCGTTTATCGCCGTCGTTTAACGCCTCATGACTAAACAAAGAGCGCCAATGTGAGTGTGCACACCGACATGCACACCGCCAGGCGTAAAAGCCTCATTTAAAAAAAAAAAAAAACGCCTTAGGTTGCTTTTTTTGTTTTGGCGCGTTGCGTTAAAAACTGTCCGACCATTGAAATCGCCGCTTTAGTTGACGTGCCTGAAGCTGCTGAAGTTACAGTAAAACACCACTTGGTGGCGCTCAAGCACAAAACGCTCTTGCCGAGCACACACTGATACGACGAAGACATCTCTGACGTTTATAACAAACCCAACAGTTTGAAAATCGGTCGAAAATTGAGCAAGTTATGGTTATTTAAAAAGTACACGCACCATTAAAACACAATGTTAGGAGTGAGCGAGCCGACTGTGACAAGATGGCCGCCAGGTGTGGACAAAATTGCACAAAATGAGAACAATAATGCAAATATTGTTATTATAAGTCTGAATAAAAAAATTAAACATTAAAAATGATATTGCACAACTTAAACGTATGTAATGTGTGTTTATTATTTTTTATGCTTGTTTTGCGCTTGTTTTTCCAAATCGTGCAGTCTCAGATTCATGTAAATTAGGGCGGGTTTAAGCGTCACCATTGGTCCACTAGTTCTAGATTGACAGCTCCTTTATCCAATCAATCGAAGAGAGGTAAATAAAAACATCATTATTTTACACACATTACATACGTTTTGTTATAATTTTGAATGTGTTTAAGGTTTTGATTTGTTTAAATGCGCTTTTAATTTTTTGATTCACGCTTATAATAATAATAATATTAGCTTTTTTTGTTTTGTTTTTTTGTGCAATGTATTTTTAAATCACGCTTTATCCGTGACCGCTGTACATTTGGCGGGAATTTAAACCGGTCAGTTTACACAAATTAAGAGTGTGTGTTTAATTTTGTGCCAGAACTATATTCTGAATAGGCCTATATATGTTTGTATACAACTCGCTTTATATTTATATTGTAATGTAATAGTCAATCTGCCACTAAATTACAATTTCAAAGTGAGTCCTCTACTTTACAAATGTCACACATACAAGCTGTATTTGACCCTTAATGCTGTTAAATAATCACATTAATCTTCAAAAAGACCTGTTAACTTATACATTTAAACTCGGGAGACGCTATCGTTCCCATAATTTCTGCACCAGTCACATTTACCAGAAAGTGTATTATGAACCTGCATGGGATTGCACTTGCTTGCACAATGTTTTGCTGTAAATGCCAGTAATCGGATTACAGCATTTGTTAGCCTAGAGATTGGAAGAGGACCTCGTGTTACTCTAGCTTGCTTCACATTGGACCTGATCAATAAGTGCCCTAATGATGACACAGAAGAGAGTGCATTTTGCTGTGGAGAGAAAAACAGCAGAAGGGAGGGCGGAGTGGAAGAGATATATTTCGAGATTGTACTGGAAGTCATGTGGTATTTCCACTAGAGGACCCCCTACTTCCTGGTTTCCGCTGAAGTCCCGCCCACGCCCTAATATGGTCAGTGTTGAGAGCAGCATGAATGTTGTGTCACTGCTGATATTCTCTCCCCCCCGCCCCGTCTCCGCTCCGCTCTGTTTGTGTTCTCTGGGAGTTTGGCTGTCCTCTTTACAAGCAACGGCTTGTTCTTTGGCACAGGCTGTTCTGCTCCGGCATATTACTTGTAATTTTGAAAAGTGCCATTGTTGTGAGAATATTGAACTTGTATCTGCTGTGATACAAAACAAAACAAAACAAATGTTTTGCATATTGAATAATATACTGCAGAAGGGCAGAAGTTCATCCCAAAGGACTGGTATTAGTATTTGCATACAAATGTGAGATGCAAGATTTGCGTAGGGAATCTATTAATGCAAATGACATAAATGCATTGAAGCTGTGCATGCATTCATCATTAAAATGGTGAATTAAATGTCCTCCATGGTTTAATTTTTCCCTCCAGGTACATTTGTGTCTCTAGAATATTTTTTAAGCATTGAAACTAATTATCAATTGATCCATAAAATAATGAACATACCTGGTTTTCAGACCAGACGCTCGTGGAAATGCATTTGCTATCTATCCATCATAAAAGTGCATCTGTCCATCATAAAAGTGCATCCATCCATCATAAAAGTGCATCTGTCCATCATAAAAGTGCATCTGTCCATCATAAAAGTGCATCTGTCCATCATAAAAGTGCATCTGTCCATCGTGCATCTGTCCATCATAAAAGTGCATCTGTCCATCATAAAAGTGCATCTGTCCATCATAAAAGTGCATCTGTCCATCATAAAAGTGCATCTGTCCATCGTGCATCTGTCCATCATAAAAGTGCATCTGTCCATCATAAAAGTGCATCTGTCCATCATAAAAGTGCATCCGTCCATCATAAAAGTGCATCTGTCCATCATAAAAGTGCAACTGTCCATCATAAAAGTGCAACTGTCCATCATAAAAGTGCATCTATCCATCATAAAAGTGCAACTGTCCATCATAAAAGTGCATCTATCCATCATAAAAGTGCATCCATCCATCATAAAAGTGCATCTATCCATCATAAAAGTGCATCTGTCCATCATAAAAGTGCATCTATCCATCATAAAAGTGCATCTGTCCATCATAAAAGTGCATCCATCCATCATAAAAGTGCATCCGTCCATCATAAAAGTGCATCTGTCCATCATAAAAGTGCATCTGTCCATCATAAAAGTGCATCTATCCATCATAAAAGTGCATCCATCCATCATAAAAGTGCATCCATCCATCATAAAAGTGCATCTGTCCATCATAAAAGTGCATCTATCCATCATAAAAGTGCATCTGTCCATCATAAAAGTGCATCTATCCATCATAAAAGTGCATCTATCATCATAAAAGTGCATCCATCCATCATAAAAGTGCATCCATCCATCATAAAAGTGCATCTATCCATCATAAAAGTGCATCTATCCATCATAAAAGTGCATCCATCCATCATAAAAGTGCAACTGTCCATCATAAAAGTGCATCCATCCATCATAAAAGTGCATCTGTCCATCATAAAAGTGCATCTATCCATCATAAAAGTGCATCTGTCCATCATAAAAGTGCATCTATCCATCATAAAAGTGCATCTATCCATCATAAAAGTGCATCCATCCATCATAAAAGTGCAACTGTCCATCATAAAAGTGCATCCATCCATCATAAAAGTGCATCTGTCCATCATAAAAGTGCATCTGTCCATCATAAAAGTGCAACTGTCCATCATAAAAGTGCAACTGTCCATCATAAAAGTGCATCTATCCATCATAAAAGTGCATCCATCCATCATAAAAGTGCAACTGTCCATCATAAAAGTGCATCCATCCATCATAAAAGTGCATCTGTCCATCATAAAAGTGCAACTGTCCATCATAAAAGTGCAACTGTCCATCATAAAAGTGCAACTGTCCATCATAAAAGTGCAACTGTCCATCATAAAAGTGCATCCATCCATCATAAAAGTGCATCTATCCATCATAAAAGTGCATCTGTCCATCATAAAAGTGCATCTATCCATCATAAAAGTGCATCTGTCCATCATAAAAGTGCATCCATCCATCATAAAAGTGCATCCGTCCATCATAAAAGTGCATCTGTCCATCATAAAAGTGCATCTGTCCATCATAAAAGTGCATCTATCCATCATAAAAGTGCATCCATCCATCATAAAAGTGCATCTGTCCATCATAAAAGTGCATCTATCCATCATAAAAGTGCATCTGTCCATCATAAAAGTGCATCTATCCATCATAAAAGTGCATCTATCATCATAAAAGTGCATCCATCCATCATAAAAGTGCATCTATCATCATAAAAGTGCATCTGTCCATCATAAAAGTGCATCTATCCATCATAAAAGTGCATCTGTCCATCATAAAAGTGCATCTATCCATCATAAAAGTGCAACTGTCCATCATAAAAGTGCATCCATCTATCATAAAAGTGCATCCATCCATCATAAAATTGCATCCATCCATCATAAAAGTGCATCTGTCCATCATAAAAGTGCATCTGTCCATCATAAAAGTGCATCCATCCATCATAAAAGTGCATCTGTCCATCATAAAAGTGCAACAGTCCATCATAAAAGTGCATCTGTCCATCATAAAAGTGCATCTGTCCATCATAAAAGTGCATCTGTCCATCATAAAAGTGCATCCATCCATCATAAAAGTGCATCTGTCCATCATAAAAGTGCATCTGTCCATCATAAAAGTGCAACTGTCCATCATAAAAGTGCATCTGCCCATCATAAAAGTGCAACTGTCCATCATAAAAGTGCATCCATCCATCATAAAAGTGCATCTATCCATCATAAAAGTGCATCCATCCATCATAAAAGTGCAACTGTCCATCATAAAAGTGCATCCATCCATCATAAAAGTGCATCTGTCCATCATAAAAGTGCATCTATCCATCATAAAAGTGCATCTGTCCATCATAAAAGTGCATCTATCCATCATAAAAGTGCATCTGTCCATCATAAAAGTGCATCTATCCATCATAAAAGTGCATCTGTCCATCATAAAAGTGCATCTATCATCATAAAAGTGCATCTATCCATCATAAAAGTGCATCTATCATCATAAAAGTGCATCTATCATCATAAAAGTGCATCTATCCATCATAAAAATGCATCTATCATCATAAAAGTGCATCTGTCCATCATAAAAGTGCATCTGTCCATCATAAAAGGGCATCTGTCCATCATAAAAGTGCAACTGTCCATCATAAAAGTGCATCCATCCATCATAAAAGTGCATCTATCCATCATAAAATTGCATCTGTCCATCATAAAAGTGCATCTGTCCATCATAAAAGTGCATCTATCCATCATAAAAGTGCATCTGTCCATCATAAAATTGCATCTGTCCATCATAAAAGTGCATCTGTCCATCATAAAAGTGCATCTGTCCATCATAAAAGTGCATCCATCCATCATAAAATTGCATCTGTCCATCATAAAAGTGCATCTGTCCATCATAAAAGTGCATCTATCCATCATAAAAGTGCATCTGTCCATCATAAAAGTGCATCTATACATCATAAAAGTGCTTCTGTCCATCATAAAAGTGCATCTGTCCATCATAAAAGTGCATCTGTCCATCATAAAAGTGCATCTGTCCATCGTGCATCTGTCCATCATAAAAGTGCATCTGTCCATCATAAAAGTGCATCTGTCCATCATAAAAGTGCATCTGTCCATCATAAAAGTGCATCTGTCCATCGTGCATCTGTCCATCATAAAAGTGCATCTGTCCATCATAAAAGTGCATCTGTCCATCATAAAAGTGCATCCGTCCATCATAAAAGTGCATCTGTCCATCATAAAAGTGCAACTGTCCATCATAAAAGTGCAACTGTCCATCATAAAAGTGCATCTGTCCATCATAAAAGTGCATCTGTCCATCATAAAAGTGCATCCGTCCATCATAAAAGTGCATCTGTCCATCATAAAAGTGCATCCGTCCATCATAAAAGTGCATCTGTCCATCATAAAAGTGCATCTGTCCATCATAAAAGTGCATCCGTCCATCATAAAAGTGCATCTGTCCATCATAAAAGTGCATCCGTCCATCATAAAAGTGCATCTGTCCATCATAAAAGTGCATCTATCCATCATAAAAGTGCAACTGTCCATCATAAAAGTGCATCTATCCATCATAAAAGTGCATCCATCCATCATAAAAGTGCATCTATCCATCATAAAAGTGCATCTGTCCATCATAAAAGTGCATCTATCCATCATAAAAGTGCATCTGTCCATCATAAAAGTGCATCCATCCATCATAAAAGTGCATCCGTCCATCATAAAAGTGCATCTGTCCATCATAAAAGTGCATCTGTCCATCATAAAAGTGCATCTATCCATCATAAAAGTGCATCCATCCATCATAAAAGTGCATCCATCCATCATAAAAGTGCATCTGTCCATCATAAAAGTGCATCTATCCATCATAAAAGTGCATCTGTCCATCATAAAAGTGCATCTATCCATCATAAAAGTGCATCTATCATCATAAAAGTGCATCCATCCATCATAAAAGTGCATCCATCCATCATAAAAGTGCATCTATCCATCATAAAAGTGCATCTATCCATCATAAAAGTGCATCCATCCATCATAAAAGTGCAACTGTCCATCATAAAAGTGCATCCATCCATCATAAAAGTGCATCTGTCCATCATAAAAGTGCATCTATCCATCATAAAAGTGCATCTGTCCATCATAAAAGTGCATCTATCCATCATAAAAGTGCATCTATCCATCATAAAAGTGCATCCATCCATCATAAAAGTGCAACTGTCCATCATAAAAGTGCATCCATCCATCATAAAAGTGCATCTGTCCATCATAAAAGTGCATCTGTCCATCATAAAAGTGCAACTGTCCATCATAAAAGTGCAACTGTCCATCATAAAAGTGCATCTATCCATCATAAAAGTGCATCCATCCATCATAAAAGTGCAACTGTCCATCATAAAAGTGCATCCATCCATCATAAAAGTGCATCTGTCCATCATAAAAGTGCAACTGTCCATCATAAAAGTGCAACTGTCCATCATAAAAGTGCAACTGTCCATCATAAAAGTGCAACTGTCCATCATAAAAGTGCATCCATCCATCATAAAAGTGCATCTATCCATCATAAAAGTGCATCTGTCCATCATAAAAGTGCATCTATCCATCATAAAAGTGCATCTGTCCATCATAAAAGTGCATCCATCCATCATAAAAGTGCATCCGTCCATCATAAAAGTGCATCTGTCCATCATAAAAGTGCATCTGTCCATCATAAAAGTGCATCTATCCATCATAAAAGTGCATCCATCCATCATAAAAGTGCATCTGTCCATCATAAAAGTGCATCTATCCATCATAAAAGTGCATCTGTCCATCATAAAAGTGCATCTATCCATCATAAAAGTGCATCTATCATCATAAAAGTGCATCCATCCATCATAAAAGTGCATCTATCATCATAAAAGTGCATCTGTCCATCATAAAAGTGCATCTATCCATCATAAAAGTGCATCTGTCCATCATAAAAGTGCATCTATCCATCATAAAAGTGCAACTGTCCATCATAAAAGTGCATCCATCTATCATAAAAGTGCATCCATCCATCATAAAATTGCATCCATCCATCATAAAAGTGCATCTGTCCATCATAAAAGTGCATCTGTCCATCATAAAAGTGCATCCATCCATCATAAAAGTGCATCTGTCCATCATAAAAGTGCAACAGTCCATCATAAAAGTGCATCTGTCCATCATAAAAGTGCATCTGTCCATCATAAAAGTGCATCTGTCCATCATAAAAGTGCATCCATCCATCATAAAAGTGCATCTGTCCATCATAAAAGTGCATCTGTCCATCATAAAAGTGCAACTGTCCATCATAAAAGTGCATCTGCCCATCATAAAAGTGCAACTGTCCATCATAAAAGTGCATCCATCCATCATAAAAGTGCATCTATCCATCATAAAAGTGCATCCATCCATCATAAAAGTGCAACTGTCCATCATAAAAGTGCATCCATCCATCATAAAAGTGCATCTGTCCATCATAAAAGTGCATCTATCCATCATAAAAGTGCATCTGTCCATCATAAAAGTGCATCTATCCATCATAAAAGTGCATCTGTCCATCATAAAAGTGCATCTATCCATCATAAAAGTGCATCTGTCCATCATAAAAGTGCATCTATCATCATAAAAGTGCATCTATCCATCATAAAAGTGCATCTATCATCATAAAAGTGCATCTATCATCATAAAAGTGCATCTATCCATCATAAAAATGCATCTATCATCATAAAAGTGCATCTGTCCATCATAAAAGTGCATCTGTCCATCATAAAAGGGCATCTGTCCATCATAAAAGTGCAACTGTCCATCATAAAAGTGCATCCATCCATCATAAAAGTGCATCTATCCATCATAAAATTGCATCTGTCCATCATAAAAGTGCATCTGTCCATCATAAAAGTGCATCTATCCATCATAAAAGTGCATCTGTCCATCATAAAATTGCATCTGTCCATCATAAAAGTGCATCTGTCCATCATAAAAGTGCATCTGTCCATCATAAAAGTGCATCCATCCATCATAAAATTGCATCTGTCCATCATAAAAGTGCATCTGTCCATCATAAAAGTGCATCTATCCATCATAAAAGTGCATCTGTCCATCATAAAAGTGCATCTATACATCATAAAAGTGCTTCTGTCCATCATAAAAGTGCATCTATCATCATAAAAGTGCATCTGTCCATCATAAAAGTGCATCTGTCCATCATAAAAGTGCATCTGTCCATCATAAAAGTGCAACTGTCCATCATAAAAGTGCATCCATCCATCATAAAAGTGCATCCATCCATCATAAAATTGCATCTGTCCATCATAAAAGTGCATCTGTCCATCATAAAAGTGCATCTATCCATCATAAAAGTGCATCTGTCCATCATAAAAGTGCATCTATCCATCATAAAAGTGCATCCGTCCATCATAAAAGTGCAACTGTCCATCATAAAAGTGCATCTATACATCATAAAAGTGCATCTATACATCATAAAAGTGCATCTGTCCATCATAAAACAACAATTTAAACAACGAGGAGCTGGACGTGAACATGAGAACTGCGTCGGGCTGAAACTAGCAGAACACACTAACATCACGCCAGGCGTCACATTGAGCAGAGTGTGTGTGAGAGGGCACAAAGTGTGTCAGAGTAATTAGTTGTGAGAAATTAATAATAAAAAGTCCCTATAAGGGTCTAAAAATGCATTTATATTTTTCAGTATTTGCTTGTTTCAGTAGTGTTATAACAGACACACAACACCTTCAGCAGAACAGAATTAGCAAAAAAGAGCAAATGAAGGTTTGATAATAATCAGATTTCTGTCATCTGTCTCTGGTGTTTTCCACCAGCTGCTTCCTCCTCGGGGTGAGAGTTATTCTAGAAAACCACAAACATACGGCTGGGACTGTGTCAGAGCGACTCTGGACTGTCACGTCATCTCACAAAGCTCATATCTGTTGTTGTGTGTAAGCTGCTTGTAAACACTCTTCACCTACACTGCCCATCAGCATCGCCCACTGAGTGGGCCTGGGATGGCTCTCGCAGTTTCGGTATGAGAGACCTTTGAAAGCCCACACGCACGCAAACACGTTTGTCACATCTTATTTGCACATCTAATGTTTGCTTTCTTATTCAAATGAGCTACAAGGGATTGCCTGGGCGATTATGAAAATGAGATAGAAGAGGAAGAGGTATTAGTGTTGCATGAGGTTGTTTTGGTCTGTGTTAACTCTGGCTTACAGTTGCAGCCTGCGACCCCAGAGACGTAGACAGAGCGAGATTAAAGCGCTTTAATGAGACTTACATGAACTGATCTCTAGTGTCAGGCTCCTGTTACCCCTGGTGCTTCACTGCACACAGGTCAAGCAGTCTAATATTTCAAACTGTGTCATCTTTTACCCATTTACTGACCTTTCAAAGTGCAGCCAGCCCGCGATTACCCAACAGCTCACGTTATATCATCCATGCCTTCATGAGAATCAAAACAAGAGAGACTGTGCACAACATCATCAAAGCCGGCATAGCATGACATTGAGAAAGCCCATGATTGACTCTCCCTCAACTCATCCTAGGTGTGTGTGACATTCTGCTTTCAGACAAACACAATCAGAGTTATATTAAAAATTACCTGACTCTTCCAACTTTATAATGACAGTGAATGAGTGCATAAAAGTGCATCTATCCATCATAAAAGTGCATCTGTCCATCATAAAAGTGCATCTATCCATCATAAAAGTGCATCTATCCATCATAAAAGTGCATCTACCCATGATAAAAGTGCATCCATCCATCATAAAAGTGCATCTGTCCATCATAAAAGTGCATCTATCCATCATAAAAGTGCATCTATCCATCATAAAAGTGCATCTACCCATGATAAAAGTGCATCCATCCATCATAAAAGTGCATCTGTCCATCATAAAAGTGCATCTATCCATCATAAAAGTGCATCTGTCCATCATAAAAGTGCATCTGTCCATCATAAAAGTGCATCTATCCATCATAAAAGTGCATCTGTCCATCATAAAAGTGCATCTATCCATCATAAAAGTGCATCTGTCCATCATAAAAGTGCATCTGTCCATCATAAAAGTGCATCTATCCATCATAAAAGTGCATCTGTCCATCATAAAAGTGCATCTGTCCATCATAAAAGTGCATCTATCCATCATAAAAGTGCATCTGTCCATCATAAAAGTGCATCCATCCATCATAAAAGTGCATCTATCCATCATAAAAGTGCATTTATCCATCATAAAAGTGCATCTACCCATCATAAAAGTGCATTCATCCATCATAAAAGTGCATGTATCCATCATAAAAGAGCATCTGTACATCATAAAAGTGCATTCATCCATCATAGAAGTGCATCCATCCATCATAAAAGTGCATCTATCCATCATAAAAAAGAGCATCTGTACATCATAAAAATGCATCTATCCATCATAAAAGTGCATTTATCCATCATAAAAGTGCATCTATCATCATAAAAGGGCATCTGTACATCATAAAAGTGCATCCATCCATCATAAAAGTGCATGTATCCATCATAAAAGAGCATCTGTACATCATAAAAGTGCATTCATCCATCATAGAAGTGCATCCATCCATCATAAAAGTGCATCTATCCATCATAAAAAAGAGCATCTGTACATCATAAAAGTGCATTCATCCATCATAGAAGTGCATCCATCCATCATAAAAGTGCATCTATCCATCATAAAAAAGAGCATCTGTACATCATAAAAATGCATCTATCCATCATAAAAGTGCATTTATCCATCATAAAAGTGCATCTATCATCATAAAAGGGCATCTGTACATCATAAAAATGCATCTGTCCATCATAAAAGTGCATCTGTCCATTATAAAAGTGCATTTTATCCATCATAAAAGTGCATCTATCATCATAAAAGTGCATCCATCCATCATAAAAGTGCATCCATCCATCATAAAAGTGCATCTGTACATCATAAAAATGCATCTATCCATCATAAAAGTGCATTTATCTATCATAAAAGTGCATCTGTACATCATAAAAATGCATCTATCCATCATAAAAGTGCATCTGTCCATCATAAAAGTGCATCTGTCCATCATAAAAATGCATCTATCCATCATAAAAGTGCATCTGTCCATCATAAAAGTGCATCTGTACATCATAAAAGTGCATCTATCCATCATAAAAGTGCAACTATCCATCATAAAAGTGCATCTGTCCATCATAAAAGTGCATCTACCCATCATAAAAGTGCATCTACCCATCATAAAAGTGTATCTGTCCATCATAAAAGTGCATCTGTACATCATAAAAGTGCATCTATCCATCATAAAAGTGCAACTATCCATCATAAAAGTGCATCTGTCCATCATAAAAATGCATCTATCCATCATAAAAGTGCATCTATCCATCATAAAAGTGCATCTGTCCATCATAAAAGTGCATCTACCCATCATAAAAGTGCATCTACCCATCATAAAAGTGCATCTACCCATCATAAAAGTGCATCTGTCCATCATAAAAGTGCATCTGTCCATCATAAAAGTGCATCCATCCATCATAAAAGTGCATCTGTCCATCATAAAAGTGCATCCATTCATCATAAAAGTGCATCTGTCCATCATAAAAGTGCATCTGTAGATCATAAAAGTGCATCTATCCATCATAAAAGTGCATCTGTCCATCATAAAAGTGCATCTACCCATCATAAAAGTGCATCTGTCCATCATAAAAGTGCATCTGTCCATCATAAAAGTGCATCTATCCATCATAAAAGTGCATCTATCTTTTCATTTTTGTGTAAATTAACCCTTTAAAATGATTATTTTGCTATATATATATATATATATGTATTCGCTGCCTCTCATCTTCTCCCATTCCACCTGTGCTGAGAATCTGGAGTGTGCCAGGAACACTGGGCACTTTGCCCGGGTCAACACTTTGCAATATTACAGACTCGATGTGTTCCCAGAGTGCGGCTCAGATAACGGGGCTGGATCCGTCTGCATGAGCCTGTTTGAAGGATCGGATGTCCTCGTGCTCCACAACTGAGGTCAGTTTTGATGCTTTTCAAAGATTTGCCTAACAGTCATAATGTGATTTAACGTAAAACGCCGAACCTGCTTTCCCTTCCAGAGAATCTTTCAAAGGAGGGAGAGTGTTGGTGCTGCACATGAAGGGCATATGCAAATTCCCTGCTCAAGGGAAAGTGTTCTTCCTCCAGACGTTCATCCCAAAGGAAACGTGTTTGCATGGAAATGTAGGATTGGAATTTGCATAGAGAATCTTTTGGATGCACGCAACAGGGGAATTCTGTTGTCTTAGTATTGCAAGTTAAATATAGGCCCGTTTTTAAAAGACTATAATGCATTACTTTTTTTAAAAACTTTTACTAAAACGTAAAGTCATATTTACAACAACACCCTTATATCCTTTATATACGGAGCGTAACGCATCATGATCTCTCAGTCCGTTAACAATCACGCTGGGAATCGCATGCACCAGCATGTCCTTCAGCCTCAGTTCTCACACTTTTGTGGAAGTTCATTTTCACACAGCAAGTTTTTTTCCCCCTCTCCATTGGGAACGGAGCTTTCCCTGAATCCCAGCATTCTCTTTATAGGCGGGGACATGTAGTTTCTGCCTGCAGGCAAGAGTTCTTCATCAACCTGAGCTGTTCTCGTTCTCTGCCAGGCCGGCTTGACCCGTTTGTCCTGCTGCCATCCCGGAGGAACTGGTTCCTGCTCCTGAACACCAGTGAGGAGCTGGGGACTGTGTGTGTGTGTGTGTGTGTGTGTGTGTGTGTGTGTGTGTGTGTGTGTGTGTGTGTGTGTGTGTGTGTGTGTGTGTGTGTGTGTGTGTGTGTGTGTGTGTGTGTGTGTGTGTGTGTGTGTGTGTGTGTGTGTGTGTGTGTGTGTGTGTGTGTGTGTGTGTGTGTGTGTGTGTGTGTGTGTGTGTGTGAGATAAAAGAATGAATCTCACTCCTTTTGTATCAGACATGTCTGTTTAACTGAGCAGGCCTGTTCTGTGACCCTACTTTAAACAAACACTAGTGACATTAGTTATGATGCATATTAATGCTCAGATATGCTTGGCATTTGTGGAGAGTTTCTGTAATGTTTCAGTCGTGTGGTTTAAGTCTTTTATGGAATGTTGTTTATGGAAAATGTCAGTGGTGCTTACTAGTGCGAGAGTTGCACCCACACTAGGGTGTAGAGGTTGTTAAGCTACTGATCTAAGATATTCTGATCCCTTAAAGGAACACGCCACTATTATTGAAAATAGGCTTTTACCCAACGCGATTACCCAACAGCTCACGTTATATCATCCATGCCTTCATGAGAATCAAAACAAGAGAGACTGTGCACAACATCATCAAAGCCGGCATAGCATGACATTGAGAAAGCCCATGATTGACTCTCCCTCAACTCATCCTAGGTGTGTGTGACATTCTGCTTTCAGACGAACACAATCAGAGTTATATTAAAAATGACCTGACTCTTCCAACTTTATAATGACAGTGAATGAGTGCGTAAAAGTGCATCTGTCCATCATAAAAGCATCTGTCCATCATAAAAGTGCATCTGTCCATCATAAAAGTGCATCTATCCATCATAAAAGTGCATCTGTCCATCATAAAAGTGCATCTATCTATCATAAAAGTGCATCTGTCCATCATAAAAGTGCATCTGTCCATCATAAAAGTGCATCCATCCATCATAAAAGTGCATCTGTCCATCATAAAAGCATCTGTCCATCATAAAAGTGCATCTGTCCATCATAAAAGTATATCTGTCCATCATAAAAGTGCATCTGTCCATCATAAAAGTGCATCCGTCCATCATAAAAGTGCATCTGTCCATCATAAAAGTGCATCTATCTATCATAAAAGTGCATCCATCCATCATAAAAGTGCATCTGTCCATCATAAAAGTGCATCTGTCCATCATAAAAGTGCATCCATCCATCATAAAAGTGCATCTGTCCATCATAAAAGTGCATCTATCCATCATAAAAGTGCATCTATCATCATAAAAGTGCATCTGTCCATCATAAAAGTGCATCTATCATCATAAAAGTGCATTTATCCATCATAAAAGTGCATCTGTCCATCATAAAAGTGCATCTATCCATCATAAAAGTGCATCTGTCCATCATAAAAGTGCATCTGTCCATCATAAAAGTGCATCTATCCATCATAAAAAAAGTAATGCATTATAGTCTTTTAAAAACGGGCCTATATTTAACTTGCAATACTAAGACAACAGAACTCCCCTGTTGCGTGCATCCAAAAGATTCTCTATGCAAATTCCAATCCTACATTTCCATGCAAACACGTTTCCTTAAAATAGGCTCGTTCTCCGACTCCCCTAGAGTTAAACAGTTCAGTTTGACCGTTTTGGAATCCATTCAGCCGATCTCCGGGTCTGGCGGTAGCACTGTTAGCATAGCTTAGCATAGATCATTGAATCTGATTAGACCGTTAGCATCTCGCTCAAAAATGACCAAAGAGTTTCCATATTTCTCCTGTTTAAAACTCGACTCTTCTGTAGTTCATCGTGTGCTAAGACCAACGGAAAATGAGAAGTTGTGATTTTCTACTCGCTCAGTTACGCTCATGCCGTTCTAAACAGTGTTAATTTTGACAGCATATTTTGATTTAGTTTTAGTCATATTTTAGTCGCCTGAACTGTTTTTAGTTTTAGTCTAGTTTTAGTCGACTAAATATCATAAGTACAGTAGATTCAGTCTCCTTAAATCTAATGAGTTTAGTTCAATTGTAACACATTAAGCATTTAAGCGTTACATAACCGACTGACACTTGAACTGACATTTTGACATCATTTTGTTTTTGACATAAAAAATACACGAAAGAGCTCAATTCACTTTTTTGCTTGTTTTTAAAAACATCTATATAGTTTTTAAAACTTTGTATTTCTGTTTTAGTTAGTATATCATGTTAAGCTAAAGCTTCAAATAAATTTGTTTATTTATTTTTTTAAATTTCAGTTAACATTTATTTAATTTCAAGTAACAAAGATATTTTAATGGTTTTAGTGAACTATTATAACCCTGATACTTTATTGAATTTGTGTCAAATACTGGTCTTTCCTTCTGACTATGGATTAAATGGGAATTAAATTAAACACAGTTTATTGTGTAACCAAAAACGAATATATAATGCGTGACTTTTAATGATAAAGCAGCTGGAAATACACCGGGACTCTTATTTTGAAATGTCTGCTCCTCTATTGCAGTTGCAGGAGCTCATTCAAGTTCAGATGAGGAGATAAATATGCATTGTTACAACCGTCTAAAACACATTACTATATAAACATGGTGCAGTAAACACTGTCATTATTCATCAGCATTAGTTCATAAACAATAGTCTGGCATAAATGTGTGTTATTGATTGATTGAGCCGCTCTGGAGCGCTGGATTGGGGGTGTGTGAGCCTGTAGGCCGTGTGTTTTCCAGCGGTTAGATCAGTTCAGATCAAATGTGCGCATCTGTGACACAGGACATCAGTTCTGACCCCATCTCTTCCCTAATCCACCCTCACTAACATTTTCATCTCGTTTTTATTTGTTGACGAAAATGACAGTTGATTTTCGTTATAGTTTTTGTTAATCAACACTAGTTTTTATTTAGTTATCGTCTCGTTCTCGTCAGTGAAAAAAGGTCGTTGACGAAAATTATGACGAAAATTATTCGTCAACGAAATTAACACTGGTGTAAACAAGGGGTGCGTCTCAATCAGCTCCTGGTTCAGTAGTCAGAGCACTGATCAGGACATAAGGCAATGGGCTGATCCCTGATCAGTGCTCTGACTACTGAACCAGGAGCTGATTGAGACGCACCCAAGGCTTAAAGAAGCTTTAAAGTGTCTGAGACGCAGAAATGGCCGTTTGCAAACACTGTTCTTCAGTTTTAATACGGGCTTGCAAAACCTCTCATGAACAAATAAACAACATTTGATTATGATTTGATTGATACCTGTAAGCATAATAGGCCAAATATAAGATAAGATGGCCAAATATAAATATTTTTATTTTACTTTTTTTGTTTTAGTTTATTTTGAGTTATATTGTGCTTTGTTTGTATAATGTCTGCTGGGATGCTAAAAAAGTTCAGTGTTAAATAAATATTTTTAAATTGTAGTTTTGTAAAAAAAAAAAAAGCAAGAAAAATACAAAATACATGGGAAAAAAATAGAAAAAACGCGTTCGGCTTCGGCTAAGATTTTTCATTTCTGTGCATCCCTACCGCACATGATTATATTTCTTCCCATCCGGCCCTCAAACTAAAATGAGTTTGACTCCCCTGGCACCTGTGGCATAGAGGCTTGTTCAAATAGTGAAGTTTGTCTTCTAAGATTTGTGCTTCAAGGTAAGCATCGCCAGATCACTGAAGGAGTGTCTCCCGCTATCAATAGAACAGTTTGAGAAACCCTTCTTTGAGAAAGTCCCTCTGAGGAACCACAGCTCTCTTTCTGGGTTAAGGCCGGTGCTGTCCGAGCTGCTGTTTTACTCTTTCATCTGCGTTTCCTGTTTTGAGTCGGGCTCGGTGGCCTGTGCAGGCGGTGGGAAATCTCACACCCCTCAGAAAACACGGCAGAAGCCAAAACATCTGCTGTAGTCTGTGATGAGAACAATCAACACAAAGCCCAGAGCCCAACACAAATACACAGCTCAGGGTTTTTCAGGGTCTTTCCTGAGCTGTGAGAGAGGGCTGAAGGGAAACTACCACAGGCCTGATGTGACATCTATCTATCTATCTATCTATCTATCTATCTATCTATCTATCTATCTAACTGTCTGTCTGTCTGTCTGTCCGTCCGTCCGTCCGTCCGTCCGTCCGTCCGTCTGTCTATCTATCTATCTATCTATCTATCTATCTATCTATCTATCTATCTATCTATCTATCTATCTATCTATCTATCTATCTATCTATCTATCTATCTATCTATCTATCTATCTATCTATCTATCTATCTGTCCGTCCCCGTCCGTCCGTCCGTCCGTCCGTCTATCTATCTATCTATCTCCGTCCGTCCGTCCGTCTGTCTATCTCCATCCATCCATCCATCCATCCATCCATCCATCCATCCATCCATCATCTATCTATCTATCTATCTATCTATCTATCTATCTATCTATCTATCTATCTATCTATCTATCTATCTATCTCCGTCCGTCTGTCTATCTCTGTCCATCCATCCATCCATCCATCCATCCATCCATCCATCCATCCATCCATCCATCCATCCATCCATCCATCCATCCATCCATCCATCCATCCATCCATCCATCCATCCATCCATCCATCCATCCATCCATCCATCCATCCATCCATCCATCCATCCATCCATCCATCCATCTATCTATCTATCTATCTATCTATCTATCTATCTATCTATCTATCTATCTATCTATCTATCTATCTATCTATCTATCTATCTATCTATCTATCTATCTATCTATCTATCTATCTATCTATCTATCTATCTATCTATCTATCTATCTATCTATCTATCTATCTCTGTCCATCCATCCATCCATCCATTGAAATGGCATTTCTCACACACACTTCTGTAGATTTTATTATTTATTATTTATTATTTATCATTTATCATTATTATTATTATTTATCATTTATCATATAGCACCTATTGTACATAATTGGATCTCTACTGTGAATAATAATGTATACTGTACATTGTATATTATTATTACTATTATAGCGTAATGTATATTGTTTAGTGTATGTTTAGTGTATATTGTTTAAAGTATATGTATATTGTAAGTATGTGTATATTGTTTAAAGCTGTGAGAACTACACTCACATTGTGTAAATTATTTATTGTTTATTGTAGTGTATACTGTGCTGTGAGTAATTGTGGGCGCATCAGATGTGTAATCTGATGCTGCTTTAAATGTTGTACATGTCATGTCATGACTGCTATGTTGCTCGGAACTGCACCTAAGAATTTCACCAACTGTTGCACTTGTGCATATAGCTGTGTGACAATAAAGTGATTTGATTTGATTTAGTCAAGTGTGGTTTGGTGTTTGCTGAGGAACAGAAAATGATGATGAGGCATCAGAAACCTCGGAGCAGAACACATTTGTTGGGACGTGGATTCTCTGCTAATCTTCCACCCGGAGCTCACAGCTTAAGGCCATGAGCGTCTGCCCACTAAGAGTCAACAAGAAAACCCCAAATGACCCATTGTTCCCAGAGGCTGTGAAGAGGAGGTGGCCGTTAACTCAGCAGGGGTTTGAGATATTGGGCAGTTAACGTCCCCCTGCTGACAAACACGTGTGTGTGCACCAACTCCCTTCATTTTTCCAATCCTTATGCAAACTAGGCTAATGGGAAATGGTTAGTGAGGAAGAGTGTTTATGCAATATGTGATAAACCCTTCCTGAATGACTTATTGGACAGCTTTCTTTGGACCAGCTCATTTAAAAAATAAAAAAAAAGTGCTTATTTACTTAAAATGGGGATGGGTCCTGTTTTATCAGGATATAGATGAGCTTCAGCTCCCATCATCATCATGGCTTCACTCCTGTAAGTCCACACCGAAGTTCATGTTGTGATACATTGGGTTAGTTTTGGTTTGGTTTGACATTGCCATCATGCGAGCGCACTAAAGAACTGCCATCATCATGTGGGCGGCATCTGGACACTGATTGGTTTGTGAACGGACGTGCGTCTGACGTCAGCGTCTTTGACAAGATGAATGAACGGACTCATATCGCTGCCATTAGTGAACCGTGCGCATTGCTGGACTATTTCTTTTCGTTTTGAATTGTTGGACATTTCAAGCTTTCTCATATTTCTCATGTGTGTGAGGCGGAGTTTGGGTTTATTTATGAGACTTGTTCAAGAGCAATGCAAGAGTCACGATTGTTGTCTGCTATATTTGCTTCTTATTTATTAAATCCAGGCGATTGGCTGATGAAACATTGAGTCAAATGAAGATACAATTTATACAAAACGAAATTCACTTTAAATAAAGGCCTTCTACAAAACAAAACTTAATGATGGATGCACTTTTATGATGGACAGATGCACTTTTATGATGGACAGATGCACTTTTATGATGGACAGATGCACTTTTATGATGGATGGATGCACTTTTATGATGGATGGATGCACTTTTATGATGGAGAGATGCACTTTTATGATGGACAGATGCACTTTTATGATGGATGGATGCACTTTTATGATGGACAGATGCACTTTTATGATGGACAGATGCACTTTTATGATGGACAGATGCACTTTTATGATGGATAGATGCACTTTTATGATGGACGGATGTACTTTTATGATGGATAGATGCACTTTTATGATGGATAAGTGCACTTTTATGATGGACGGATGCACTTTTATGATGGACAGCTGCACTTTTATGATGGATAGATGCACTTTTATGATGGACAGATGCACTTTTATGATGGCCGGATGCACTTTTATGATGGATGGATGCACTTTTATGATGGATAGATGCACTTTTATGATGGACAGATGCACTTTTATGATGGACAGATGCACTTTTATGATGGATGGATGCACTTTTATGATGGATAGATGCACTTTTATGATGGATAGATGCACTTTTATGATGGATAAGTGCACTTTTATGATGGACGGATGCACTTTTATGATGGACAGATGCACTTTTATGATGGACAGATGCACTTTTATGATGGACGGATGCACTTTTATGATGGACAGATGCACTTTTATGATGGACGGATGCACTTTTATGATGGACAGATGCACTTTTAAGATGGACGAATGCACTTTTATGATGGACGAATGCACTTTTATGCACCATTTTTGTGTGCACCAACTTTTCGTTTGTTTCGTTTAAAAGTGGACATTTCCAGCTTTCTCATATTTCTCATGTGTGTGAGGCGGAGTTTGGGTTTATTTATGAGACGTGTTCAAGAGCAATGCAAGAGTCACGATTGTTGTCTGCTATATTTGCCTCTTATTTATTAAATCCAGGCGATTGGCTGATGAAACATTGATCAAAATGAAGATACAATTTAAACAAAACGAAATAATTCACTTTAAAGAAAGGCTTTCTACAAACAAAACTTAATGAAGTGGTCCTTCTGTCTTCTGACATATTGCACATCTTTTCACTTTTCATAATCAATATAGCCAAGATGAAATTTAAAAATAACATATTTAAACATAAACATGAACTTCCTGTAAATGCTCTGAATCATACAGAAAATGCTTTCACACTAGAAACGAACTGAACCTTTGTTCTGTTCGATCCGGACTGAGACGACCTCTTTTCGTCTGTTAGGTCCGGATGAGGTTTCACACCTGGCATTTTGATTCAGATCAAACTGAAAAGTCTGAAAATCCGATCAAGGCAGGTGTGAAAGGGCCATTCGTTTCCAATGTCTGAGACACTTTTCCGGGCATGCAAGGCCTCCATCACACATTCAAATAAAAGTGCCAAACCCTTTTGAGTATTTCCTTTGGCTGGCACTTCACAAACGAAGTGTTTTCCACGTGCATCCGGCTGAATCCCTATTGTTTACTTTGAAGGAGAGTCGGTGTAGTTGTACACAGATGTAATATCATCCAGGCACAGCACTTCAGAGAGCTGTTATACGGTGACCTCACTATCATTGGGATGGAATATTAATGATGGTGCTGCACCACCTTTGTTTTCAGCTCTTCTCCCACTGTAGTGCTTGCGCAGAGAGTTGTGTTTGCTATGTTTGTGTTGGATTTGTGACGTCTGCTGAAGAGCAAACCTGCCGAGGGTCTGTTGTGTAAACATTGCATTGAACATGACGTGCACAGAGCCCAGCACTGATGTCAAGAAGAAACTAGGAATCAATTTCCTATTTAAAAATGCCTATGCAGATCATAAACACGCAAACATGCGTATGGGTAATTGTGCAACAGTGAGCATTTTAAGTGCGTTCTCCATTGGGCTGTGATTATGGGGTGTTTCAACCGAACCTCAGCTGCACGCACGCTGGAAGAAGTAGAAGACGAGTGTAGACGATCTGTGCTGGTGTTGTAGAAGAGTTTAAGGACACTGACCAAGTACTGACCAACACCATCATCACTTCTGAGAGGAATAGTAAAGGTGAACGCATCTCCGTTTAGCAAACCAGTTCAACCCAAGCGCTTTTTGGTGATCATCGTATAAAGCCCACCCTGATGATCTGATTGGTCCGAACAGCTCTGGGTCCAGCTCCACAACGGATCATGTCCAGACCTCAAATGTTGTGGGCGGGGCGTCCAGGCTAATGCTGAGAGCTTGCCATGACATTTTCAAACTGGACCGAGAAAATCAGCTTATTGTAACCGCTGAGGAATAGCTACTGCTGTTAGCAACTGTACTTTTTTGTCCCAAAAAACATGATTTTGTGCAAAATAATTGTGTATTGGTGGAAGGGAATACGTATTCTGAAACTTTTGAAGCAAAAGTTGAAAATTTGCAGTGTATTCCTTTTAACTTTCTCCATTTTTTTAAGACTGAGTTTATGATTTCATGGTGGGGCCTCGTTTCTAAAACATTGCGTAGAAACCATCCTACATTTGATTTCACGATACTTTTTTAACGTCTCTATTTACACCAAGTGCAAATAGTGTGCCTTTTTAGCAAGTGCTATTGGCTCTAGCTCCGTCTGACAATACCTGTTTAACCCAAACGTGCATATTTCAGCGGTGCAGTCAGTAAAGCGTAACTGTCCGTTCACACCAGACGAGATTTGCGTGAATAAATCGTGCTATTCGCGTGTAGTTGGACGCTTGAACATTTTGAGTTTGCTCGCTTCATTCGCGTGAGTTCGTGTTCAGACATGAGTTCGCGTCATGGGAGGGGCTTCTGCCAGCGGCTTGTCTCTGTTGTGAACTTTTATCTTCTAAAGTGTAGGAAAACTTCAGAAGTGAAGACCAGGAGACTTCGGGATTCAAACAGAGGTTATTCTTTAAATGAGAACACTCTGTGCTGTAGGTCGTCCGAAAAGAGTCTGACTCAAACAGTCTAAACTGAGAGGTTATATACATTTCAAGAGGGAGGGATTACAGAGATTGAAACAAAGTATGTAAATTAAATACACAGGTTTTGGGAAACCCGCCCAGACAGAGTATCACCAATCCTACTCCTAATCAGCATAACTATTCAAAACGCATAGAGGTAACGACGGTGAGAGTCTGAAAACAGGTCCGGCAGGAATCTCCTACTGGAAACTCAACAATCTTCCTTTTTACCTCAAATGATCACTGTAAAACAGGCCCAGCAGGAGAAACTCCAGAATCATTATCTATACCTTAAATGCTAAATACAATGTACTTTATTAAAAAATATAATCTTACATCTCGTTGAGAAATGGCTGACATGGATTGTTTTAAAATACGACGAATAAGCTCAATTTGCCGGCTTTAGCTAGCTTGTAGTCTCAATAGGGTGAATTCAGGGGGATTGGGACACTTTTTCTAAGTCATCTCAATGACAGAGAGTGTCCCAATCGCCCTGAAATCACTCGATGTAGAGCTCAAACTGAGTAAAGTGCGCTTTTTACCACTCACCAGACTGTCCGACCTCCTCACTCACTTTCTTCCAAGCAAGATCCTTTTATTCCTGTTTCTATAAAGTATGAAGATGTATCGACAGCTCCGGGTATCCACAGATGATTCTGTCCTCATTGTTGTCACTACTAGAGCAAGCTCCTGATTGGTTAACGCGCCGCAAATATCCGCCAAAGTTCAGATTTTTCAACTCATTTGTCGCAGAATGTCTATTGGTGTCTTTGCATTGACTTAACATGTAAATCACGTGCGCAAAACGCTTAATACGTGTCTGGTGTGAACGCAGCATAAGGCTCGTGGATCGTGGTTTTGACGCGATTTCGCCTTTACCTTTTGCAGAGCTCGCTTTTCTCCCTTTTCCCATCACATATCACATCGGAAAGGCGTTTAGTTTCAATAAAAATTAAGAAAATGTTCAAAAAATGGAAATAAAGTGCCTAACTAAATGTTTAATAATAATTTATGGGGTAGGGTTAGGGGTCGGTGTAGGGAGGGCTTTTATTGTCTCATTAAGACGGCATCCATTTAATAATTAAATCAATAATCATTTACACTCTGTTATTATTGCATCCGGTTAATGTACAACAATACTGAGGTGCGAATAGTGTGTATCTGTCAAAATAAAGTATAAATCCTAATTACTATTTACACATATTGCAAAGAACTACTTTTACATGGTGTAAATATATCACTATTTTCACTTAGTAAATAGCATCTACAGCGATTAGCACTTAGTGTAAATATCATCTACACTCTCAGAAAAAAAGGTACAGTGCTGTCACTGGGGTGGTACCCTAAGGTACAAAAGTGAAAAGGTACATCTTTATACCTTACTCACCCCTAAATGGTACATATTATTACCTTAAAAGGTACATATCAGTACTTTAAGAGTGCATATTAGTACCTTTTCGGTTTTGTACCTAAGGGTACCGCCCCAGTGACAGCACTGTACCTTTTTTTCTGACAGTGTATCACTAAGAAAATATGCTATTTTCACTGATTTAAATAGAAGCTAGTTGCTATTTACAGTTAGTGCAAATAGCCACTGCCATTTTGTAAATATGCATACGAGACGAACTCTCTTCCAGATGTAAAATCTATAAATCCCAAATTATCGGCGGGCAGGGTAGCAAGAATTGCTTAGATTTCCAAATACCTGCTGTACTCCGACTCTTTGCCACAAGGAAATATGTGTGATAAAATGGCTCCTTGTTATTTTTTTCCGTCACATTTATAATCATTACTTTTGCCGGTGCTTTTCGCAAGCTTTAAGCGCACATGCACACAGCTTGTATATTTAAGCAGCCTAATTAAATTAGCCTAATATAAATGTGCATTATTTAATTAGTAGGCTAATTAGTATATCCAGCTCTTCTACATTAAATTAGTTTGAGTTAACATAGGCTAGTTGATGAACTAATAAAATAAAGTGATTAATACAATTTAAATGATAACCATATTCTATACACTCACCTAAAGGATTATTATGAACACTATACTAATACTGTGTTTGACCCCCTTTGGCCTTCAGAACTGCCTTAATTCTATGTGGCATTGATTCAACAAGGAGCTGAAAGCATTCTTTAGAAATGTTGGCCCATATTGATAGGATAGCATCTTGCAGTTGATGGAGATTTGTGGGATGCACATCCAGGGCACGAAGCTCCCGTTCCACCACATCCCAAAGATGCTCTATTGGGTTGAGTTCTGGGGACTGTGGGGGCCATTTTAGTCCAGTGAACTCATTGGCATGTTCAAGAAACCAATTTGAAATGATTGGAGCTTTGTGACATGGGGCATTATCCTGCTGGAAGTAGCCATCAGAGGATGGGCACATGGTGGTCATAAAGGGATGGACATGGTCAGAAACAATGCTCAGGTAGGCCGTGGCATTTAAACCATGCCCAATTGGCACTAAGGGGCCTAAAGTGTGCCAAGAAAACATCCCCCACACCATTACACCACCACCACCAGCCTGCACAGTGGTAACAAGGCATGATGGATCCATGTTCTCATTCTGTTTACGCCAAATTCTGACTCTACCATCTGAATGTCTCAACAGAAATCCAGACTCATCAGACCAGGCAACATTTTTCCAGTCTTCAACTGTCCAATTTTGGTGAGCTGGTGCAAATTGTAGCCTCTTTTTCCTATTTGTAGTGGAGATGAGTGGTACCCGGTGGGGTCTTCTGCTGTTGTAGCCCATCCGCCTCAAGGTTGTGCGTGTTGTGGCTTCACAAATGCTTTGCTGCATACCTCGGTTGTAACGAGTGGTCATTTCAGTCAAAGTTGCTCTTCTATCAGCTTGAATCAGTCGCCCATTCTCCTCTGACCTCTAGCATCAACAAGGCATTTTGGCCCACAGGACGGCCCCATACTGGATGTGTTTCCCTTTTCACACCATTCTTTGTAAACCCTAGAAATGGTTGTGTGTGAAAATCCCAGTAACTGAGCAGATTGTGAAATACTCAGACCGGCCCGTCTGGCACCAACAACCATGCCACGCTCAAAATTGCTTAAATCACCTTTCTTTCCCATTCCGACATTCAGTTTGGAGTTCAGGAGATTGTCTTGACCAGGACCACACCCCTATTGAAGCAACTGCCATGTGATTGGTTGATTAGATAATTGCATTAATGAGAAATTGAACAGGTGTTCCTAATAATCCTTTAGGTGAGTGTATGTCGGAGATGCTTGTTCCTGTTACCACCACACAATGGCAATTGGTTATAAATATGACCGTTGTAGTGTATTTTGAAGATATTCTATTCTATTATGAAGATGAAGATTGACATTTTGTTAATTAAACAAAAAGCCCTTTATTTTATATTTATTTTTATTTTTGTTATAAATTTTGGGAAACGTGAATACTGTAGAGCGCATGGCTCGATTGATTTCAATGTTAAGTCAATGGAAAGGCGCGTTTCGCGTGGCGTGAATGACGCGAATTGAGCGTCTTGCGCGATACGTGCGTTACACGCGAGTGGTGCTTTTGTGCATTCACGCGTTTGAAGCGAATTCGCGTTTGACGCCCGAGTTGAAAAATTTGAACTTTGGCGTCAATTCGCGCCGCGTTAACCAATCAGGAGCCTGCTCGCTGCTGTCACATGGTGAAGTGACGATGAGAAACCCCGCATAATTAAAAAATACTGCTGTTATTGTGTCACAAAATGTAGTTTTAAGACTTTTTCAGGTGAGAATGTAGTTGTTTAAAGCTCAAATCTGTGGTTTATTTATAAAGAGAGCGCCTATTTAAAAAAAATAACCTTGCGTTTTTGGAGTTGTGAGCTCCAGTGGATCAGGGTGCTCAGCGCTCATTAACCCCGGCGAGAGACGCTTTTATCCAAAGCGACTTACAGTGCCCTTATTACAGGGACAATCCCCCTGGAGCAACATGGAGTAAAGTGCCTTGCTCAAGGACACACTGGTGGTGACCGCTGGGATCGAACCAGCAACCTTCTGCATATCAGTTCCATGGTTTAACCCACTGGACCACCATCTCTCATATTATATTTAAATACACATGCAGTGAAGATAATGTAGGCGTTGCCTGGGCCACATTTGTGTGGCTATTACTGTTTAATATATATTTTTAATGTAAATGAAAAGAGGCAGAGTGGTGTTTTATGACATATATTTCTCCTGGAGCGTCTTGAACGCGCGTCTATTTCGCTTCAAACGCTCGATTTATACGCTAGAATGGATTCAAAATGTTCAAACGTCAAACTAGCAGATGCGATTTTGATGCTCTATTCGTGTTTGGTGTGAACGCAGAATTGGATGTGTTTTGACTACTTTTTGTATGTTGTAAAATTAGATAACGAAGATATATTAACGAGTTTTTGTAATAGGGCCTCATTGATTAATTTTGCCTGGGGCCCCCACTCAATGTTGGTTCGCCTCTGGTCCTGCGGCGCGATGGATACGATTTTGCCTCATTCGTGCTAAAGATGCAAATTGAGCGTCTTGCGCAATAGGCGCGTTATTTGATGATGGACAGATGCACTTTTATGATGGATAGATGCACTTTTATGATGTATAGATGCACTTTTATGATGGACAGATGCACTTTTATGATGGACAGATGCACTTTTATGATGGATAGATGCACTTTTATGATGGACAGATGCACTTTTATGATGGATGGATGCACTTTTATGATGGACAGATGCACTTTAATGATGGATGGATGCACTTTTATGATGGACAGATGCACTTTTATGATGGATAGATGCTCTTTTATGATGGTAGATGCACTTTTATGATGGATGGATGCACTTTTATGATGGATAGATGCTCTTTTATGATGTATAGATGCACTTTTATGATGGACAGATGCACTTTTATGATGGACAGATGCACTTTTATGATGGATAGATGCACTTTTATGATGGACAGATGCACTTTTATGATGGATGGATGCACTTTTATGATGTATAGATACACTTTTATGATGGATAGATGCACTTTTATGATGGACAGATGCACTTTTATGATGGATGGATGCACTTTTATGATGTATAGATGCACTTTTATGATGGACAGATGCACTTTTATGATGGATGGATGCACTTTTATGATGGATGGATGCACTTTAATGATGTATAGATGCACTTTTATGATGGATGGATGCACTTTAATGATGTATAGATGCACTTTTATGATGGACAGATGCACTTTTATGATGGATGGATGCACTTTTATGATGTATAGATGCACTTTTATGATGGACAGATGCACTTTTATGATGGATGGATGCACTTTTTATGATGTATAGATGCACTTTTATGATGGATGCACTTTTATGATTTTATTTTATTTGATGCTTTTTGTGCATTCGCGAATTTGCGCCTGGCGCCCGAGTTGAAAAATCTGAACTTTGGCGTCTGTTCGCGCCGCGTTAACCAATCAGGAGCCTGCTCGTGATAAACGGCGCTTGATACTCGCTCCAATGTGGGACAACAGGTCATCAAACTGGGTGCGGGACAGGCAGAAGTACAGCTGAAATGTAAAATTAAAGAGAAGGCATTTCTGGTAAAAAGTGCAAAAAAAGTTCACCTAGCAATGCACCTACAAACCACCCAGAACCTCAAAAAAATGACAAAATCTTAAAGGTCCCGTTCTTCGTGTTTTTTTTAAGCTTTGATTGTGTTTACAGTGTGCAATATAACATGTGTTCATGTTTCACGTGTAAAAACACAGTATTTTTCACACAATTTACTCATCTGTACACCTCTGTTTACACTGTCCTAAAAACGTCTGATGAGTTCCTTTATTCTATGAAGTCCCTCCTTCAGAAATACGTAACGAGTTCTGATTGTGCCAGCGGTTCCTGTGTTGTGATTGGACAGCAGCTTAGCGCACGTGGAAAGGTCACGCCTCTTAACGGGAGATGTATGCGCTCAATGATCTCTACAGCGTCCCTGGGAAAGCCAAACAAAGGTGATTTGACTCCGGGATGAAAATAACAGCGTCTCGACGACATGGCGACAAACACACTCAAACGCAACACTTCCTCTTCTCCACGCAACACTTCCTCTTCTCCACGTGGGACAGCAACAAGACCACGCCCCCTTTTTTCGCGTGTTCTTGTGGGCGGAGGTTAGTCTGTTCTACTGACGTCATTAATGAAGGAAGTACCAGGATGTAGTCCAAGCCGGCCGTTCGCTGTAGGCTTTGAAAGGGAACTTCTGTTAAATAAAATATCTCGCTTGGCATTGAACTTTGAGCTTTATAATTTTACAGGTATTATTTATGCTCTAACAGCAACATTACACACTAACTAAAGTTTGAACAGTGGGATCACGAAGAACGGGACCTTTAATAATTCCTGCACTTTTTCCCCAGTACATTAATGCAGTTATTTATAATTCCTACAGGCTCGCCCCTTCCCTGTTTTCCCATATGCAGATCGGATCAGCACATCCCTATCCACCAATCACAGGGGATCTTGTGTTGCCCTGAGCTCATGCACTGACTCACCAATCGCATGATTTAAAATGAACTCCTCATCTGTTTTTACCCCTCCCTTTCCTGCTTTTGCTTTGCTCCCTCCATTTCCAATAACACAGAGCCTGCTCTTCCGGGAAAGAGAGCGGGAGCAGAGATCTGAGGTCTGAGTGTGTGCGCGCAGGAGCATCAGTTCCCTCTTTTTCCTCCATGAGGTCAGACTACATTTTGTTTTGCTGATCTCAACGCTGGAAAAGTTGGTGGCACGAGCCAACTGAGTCAAAGAGTGAGTGTGTGTGTGTGTGTGTGTGTGTGTGTGTGTGTGTGTGTGTGTGTGTGTGTGTGTGTGTGTGTGTGTGTGTGTGTGTGTGTGTGTGTGTGTGTGTGTGTGTGTGTGTGTGTGTGTGTGTGTGTGTGTGTGTGTGTGTGTGTGTGTGTGTGTGTGTGTGTGGACCACTCAAGTACTTCATTGTCCGTTTCATTGGGCTGCTGTTATTACACTTCATTATCCTTCACTTGTTTTCCATGTATGGTCATTTGTTGCGCAGATGAAAAGATTACAAATCAGCCCAAATGGAGGGGCTTTCCAGCTCTCAACACAAAGCAAAGGTCGTGTGACATCACAGCTCTGAGGAGCTGGAAGATCATGTGATGCTGAGTCAAGATGAGCTCATGAGAAGCACCTGACATGCACACTGTCTCTCTCCAGATGTTTGAGCTGTATAGCCACATGCTGGGCTTGCTGATCTGTTCATCACATTTATGCTAATGCGGTTTACAGGAAAGAGCTCTCAAATGCAGTAACTGAGGGTCAGTAGTGTTTGCTAAAGCCCTGCTCACACGGACTGTTATTAAATCATCTGATGTTGCTGATTGTAGTCATTCCTACTGACTGCATTAGACGTGCATCTGTCCATCATAAAAGTGCATCTATACATCATAAAAGTGCATCCATCATAAAAGTGCATCTGTCCATCATAAAAGTGCATCTGTCCATCATAAAAGTGCATCCATCATAAAAGTGCATCTGTCCATCATAAAAGTGCATCTGTCCATTATAAAAGTGCATCCATCCATCATAAAAGTGCATCTGTCCATCATAAAAGTGCATCTGTCCATCATAAAAGTGCATCCATCCATCATAAAAGTGCATCCATCCATCATAAAAGTGCATCTGTCCATCATAAAAGTGCATCTGTCCATCATAAAAGTGCATCCATCCATCATAAAAGTGCATCTATCCATCATAAAAGTGCATCTATCCATCATAAAAGTGCATCTGTCCATCATAAAAGTGCATCTATCCATCATAAAAGTGCATCTGTCCATCATAAAAGTGCATCCATCCATCATAAAAGTGCATCTATCCATCATAAAAGTGCATCCATCCATCATAAAAGTGCATCTGTCCATCATAAAAGTGCATCTGTCCATCATAAAAGTGCATCCATCCATCATAAAGGTGCATCTGTCCATCATAAAAGTGCATCCATCCATCATAAAAGTGCATCTATACATCATAAACGTGCATCTATCCATCATAAAAGTGCATCTGTCCATCATAAAAGTGCATCTATCCATCATAAAAGTGCATCTGTCCATCATAAAAGTGCATCTATACATCATAAACGTGCATCTATCCATCATAAAAGTGCATCTATCCATCATAAAAGTGCATCCGTCCATCATAAAAGTGCATCTATCCATCATAAAAGTGCATCCGTCCATCATAAAAGTGCATCCGTCCATCATAAAAGTACTTCTATCCATCATAAACGTGCATCTATACATCATAAAAGTGCATCCATCCATCATAAAAGTGCATCTGTCCATCATAAAAGTGCATCTATACATCATAAACGTGCATCTATACATCATAAAAGTGCATCTGTCCATCATAAAAGTGCATCTATACATCATAAAAGTGCATCTGTCCATCATAAAAGTGCATCCATCATAAAAGTGCATCTGTCCATCATAAAAGTGCATCCATCCATCATAAAAGTGCATCTGTCCATCATAAAAGTGCATCTGTCATCATAAAAGTGCATCTGTCCATCATAAAAGTGCATCTATCCATCATTAAAGTGCATCCATCCATCATAAAAGTGCATCTATCCATCATAAAAGTGCATCTGTCCATCATAAAAGTGCATCTATACATCATAAAAGTGCATCTGTCCATCATAAAAGTGCATCCATCATAAAAGTGCATCTGTCCATCATAAAAGTGCATCCATCCATCATAAAAGTGCATCTGTCCATCATAAAAGTGCATCTGTCATCATAAAAGTGCATCTATACATCATAAAAGTGCATCCATCCATCATAATCTATCCATCATAAAAGTGCATCTGTCCATCATAAAAGTGCATCCATCCATCATAAAAGTGCATCTATACATCATAAAAGTGCATCCATCCATCATAATCTGTCCATCATAAAAGTGCATCCATCCATCATAAAAGTGCATCTATCCATCATAAAAGTGCATCTGTCCATCATAAAAGTGCATCTATCCATCATAAAAGTGCATCTATACATCATAAACGTGCATCTATCCATCATAAAAGTGCATCTATCCATCATAAACGTGCATCTATCCATCATAAAAGTGCATCTATCCATCATAAAAGTGCATCCATCCATCATAAAAGTGCATCTATCCATCATAAAAGTGCATCTGTCCATCATAAAAGTGCATCTGTCCATCATAAAAGTGCATCTATACATCATAAACGTGCATCTATCCATCATAAAAGTGCATCTATCCATCATAAAAGTGCATCCATCCATCATAAAAGTGCATCTGTCCATCATAAAAGTGCATCTATCCATCATAAAAGTGCATCCATCCATCATAAAAGTGCATCTATCCATCATAAAAGTGCATCTGTCCATCATAAAAGTGCATCTATCCATCATAAAAGTGCATCCATCCATCATAAAAGTGCATCTATCCATCATAAAGTGCATCTGTCCATCATAAAAGTGCATCTGTCCATCATAAAAGTGCATCTATCCATCATAAAAGTGCATCTGTCCATCATAAAAGTGCATCTATCCATCATTAAAGTGCATCCATCCATCATAAAAGTGCATCTATCCATCATAAAAGTGCATCTGTCCATCATAAAAGTGCATCTGTCCATCATAAAAGTGCATCTGTCATCATAAAAGTCATAATCCCATCATAATCATTTGCTATTCTTTTATATTTAGAAGGATTTTTAGAACTATATCTTTATCGTTATCATCATTAGTTATCATCCTTGGTGTCAACGGGCCTTTAGCCACTGATTTGCCAAAATGTAAAATAGTTGCAAATTGCAATGAGATTGTGTTGGTATAATCTTTAAATATTCTAAATATATTCCATATGCATTGAATTTGGGGAAGACATATTGGGTTTTATGATTTTATCACAATGCATTTTTAAACATTGTATCCACACGTCCTGGCAACTACAACACTTAGCCGCAGAGGTTTTGTGCAGTTCCGTCTGGTGCCACTAGGGGTGCAGAAATCACACACTGCACCTTTAAGAGCTCATGCTTAGTTTTATTATTGCAGAAATGACAGAAGAACTTTTGCAAACTGATGATGAAATATCCTCTTTCTTTGAAACATGCTACGGCTAGAGGAGAGTGTGATTCCCCTTTTCCACCCGTGATGGACATGTGGTACTACACACACACACACACACACACACACACACACACACACACACACATTCACTGCTTCCTGTATTGGAAAGCATGTCAATGTCACAAGAGAGATGGCACTGGTCATGGTGACATTGCAATCAAAGTCACGGTGAACGCCATGTGTGCAGTGTCACTCTGCCCAGAGCGTGTGTGTGTGTGTGTGTGAGTGACAGTCACAAATCACATGCTCCTGCGCCTCAATCATTTTCTCAGTAGGGATGACCTGAGCACCTGTTGGTGAAGCACATTGAGTGTGTCCAGCCTCAGGCTCAGGCTCATGCTGATCTCAGATGTGATGTGCAGGACTGACTGTAACTCACTGGTTTCTGAGACGGGTTGAGTCACACATCACACATCAGGAGCAGCTTCATATCAGTGCTCCCACAATGATTTATGCAGATTTACATGCAGATGCGAGTTTTGACTTATTTCTTGTACACTGTGTATTCTTTTGGTAATTTCGGTCATACCGAGCACTCATGCGATCACAGGCTGATTCAAACAGGACTTCAGGAAAATCATCATCTGGTCACACATCTGGCATGACCTGACAAAAGTTTGGATAATTAAATGAATTTATTTGTCCCTTATTTTACAAACCATATGATCTATAAAGGCTTCTGACATTAGTTTTGTAGAATAATATTAATTTCGCTGATGTATGATAATTGCTTAACAAAACTTGAATTTGTTTATTTGTTTGTTTTGTTTGTTTATTCTCCAAAACATTAATCATATTTATTTATTTATTTATTTATTTATTTATTTATTTATTTATTTATTTATTTATTTATTTATTTATTTTTGTTTGTTTGTTCTCCAAACCATAATCTTATTTATTTATTTATTTTGAAAATAATATATAATATAAATGTGCAGCATATGGGAACTCCTTCAATAATTCAATAAATTAGTATGTCTATATATTTGACTGGTAGTTTATTTTCAACAAAAATCCTAATCTTGCTGTTTAGTGTGTATAATATGCTAATTGTAACCCATAAACTGTGTTAATATGTTTGGTGTTAAATGTGCTGTCCAGGAATGCAGAATGATCATAGCCACTATAGCACTGCAACAATTGCTCAGTTTAAAGCAACATTAGGCCTTTTTCTCAGAAAGGGACTTTCTAGATCATAGTAATAAAGTGTGTTGTGTATTTCCTCCACAATAGAGAAGCCTTTTATCAAATGCACTTACAGGGGGACACACACACACACACACACACACACACACACTGTAGCTTACGCCTGCATGTGTACAGGTTTGCTGGGAAACCTGGAGTGTTATCTGTGGTTCCAGCTTGTCCCATGTCCCGTGTGCTGGTTTTCTCTGCTCTCACTGGGAACAGGGATTTGCTGGAGCTAAAGCCTGTGGGTAAACAGGTGTGGCTGCGACTGGGCCTGGGACTGTCTTCACCCAGTGTGCTCCTGAAATTCATCCCCCCTCCGCCCTCTTCATACACTCGACAGCCATGTGCACACAGTGTGTGTGTGTCTGATGGGAGAGCGAGGGGTGAGCATTTAAAAAAAAAAAAAATTTAACCCAGCAATTGGGTTGTTTTAACCCAGCTGCTGTTGGGTTGTTTTAACCCAGCTGCTGTTGGGTTGTTTTAACCCAGCGGTTGGGCTGTTTTAACCCAGCGGTTGGGCTGTTTTAACCCAGCTGCGGTTGGGTTGTTTTAACCCAGCGGTTGGGTTGTTTTAACCCAGCGGTTGGGCTGTTTTAACCCAGCTGCTGTTGGGTTGTTTTAACCCAGCGGTTGGGTTGTTTTAACCCAGCGGTTGGGCTGTTTTAACCCAGCTGCTGTTGGGTTGTTTTAACCCAGTGGTTGGGTTGTTTTAACCCAGCGGTTGGGTTGTTTTAACCCAGCTGCTGTTGGGTTGTTTTAACCCAGCGGTTGGGTTGTTTTAACCCAGCTGCTGTTGGGTTGTTTTAACCCAGTGGTTGGGTTGTTTTAACCCAGCGGTTGGGCTGTTTTAACCCAGCTGCTGTTGGGTTGTTTTAACCCAGCGGTTGGGCTGTTTTAACCCAGCGGTTGGGCTGTTTTACAGTTTTTTTTATTCGCTTTGGTACTATTTTCACAAGTAAGGTGTACATTTTCAAAACTCGTAGTACAAAAATCCAAACTGATCACACTTGTAACACAGCTAGTCATTGTTTCAAAACCTGATGTAATGCTTTCATTCAGTTGCACATATTTTCAGTCCACATAATCATTGGTTCAAACGCAAGATTATTGTAATATGTAATGAGAACATTTGGTTTAATCACCGAAACACAACAGTGTGGTCTTCGTTCAGTTTAGTACTTTTAACAATCAGTTCATCCAACAGCAAACAATGCAAGAAGTATGTTTCAAATCTCCCTCGCTGCTGAATTATCTACAGTAACACAGGCTTCATATGCCTCATTAGAAAATACACTTACATTACCTAACTTATGTCATTGAATCTATAACATTTGTAATAGTATCTATTCAGTGTGTTATCAAAAGTTGTGATGAAGTTACGACAGCCATGAGGTTCTGGGCTAGAGTTTGCTGCCACTACAGTAAATGCTCTCACTGTACCATATGACTGAATCTATACTGTAGTCGAGTTTTATAAGGGTGAGGTACAGTAATGTGTCTCTACCATGGTAATCTGTTTACAGTATCACACGGCATATACTGTAATGTAAAATGCTGTATTTGATGCATTGCCATCTGTCTCCCTTCATCTGATGCATTTCTGATCAGTCTGATGTTACACCGTCATTGACTATTTCCTTTTCCTTATACTCTATTCTGCTCTATGCTCACTTACATACACACTCACACCCACATGTCTGGTTCACTATCTTTCTGCATCTTTCTGCATTTTCCAAAAAAAGAAAAAAAAAGAAAAAAAACACACACATTCTGTATTTATAAGCTTGTTTCCTCATGGCCATGGGGACCAAACAATGTCCCCACAAGGACAAGGATTTAGGATATTGCCATCTTTATGGGGACATTTTGTCCCCATAATGTAGAGTTTACCAGGCCACACACACATACACACATTTTTGAACATAGTAGTTATAATAAATCGCTTATAATGTACAAATAATTCATTACATATGGTTATCCATATTGGAAATTGCAAACAAGGTAGAAACTATATAGAATCAATATCTCTAGAAATCTACAGGTGTACCGAACGATTGATTGATTAACCATTAAGATCAGTGGATTAAATAATAGACAAATGTATTAAACTGAACGAGAAGAGATGCAAATCAAAAGTTTTATAATAAGAGCTTTATGAAAGGAAATTACTTTGAATGAAACATTTATATAGATGAAACACTTATTTTTTGTGGTGAAAAGGACATTTTATGGTTTTGTGTATTGTACTAACACATTTGAAAATATGCTGAAATGTTTGAAAAAAGTGCACTTTTGATGATATGTTGTGATATTAGTACCATGAGTTTTGAAAATGTACACCTTTCTTGTGAAAATAGTACCAAAGCGAATAAAAAAAACTGTAACCCAGCGGTTGGGCTGTTTTAACCCAGCGGTTGGGTTGTTTTAACCCAGCGGTTGGGCTGTTTTAACCCAGCGGTTGGGTTGTTTTAACCCAGCGGTTGGGCTGTTTTAACCCAGCTGCTGTTGGGTTGTTTTAACCCAGCGGTTGGGCTGTTTTAACCCAGCGGTTGGGCTGTTTTAACCCAGCTGCGGTTGGGTTGTTTTAACCCAGCGGTTGGGCTGTTTTAACCCAGCTGCGGTTGG
>CM042254.1:1807935-1855435 GCA_023566225.1 Romanogobio albipinnatus | reverse complement strand
TGTTAAAAACCACACAGAACACCTTAAAATGTGTAGCAACAACCAGAACACCATAACAACAAGCTAGCAACCAGCTTCAATACCCTAGCAACCACATAAAACATGATACAAATCATGCAGAACATGTTAAAAATGTGTAGCAACACCCAAACAACAACCAAAGCACCCTAGCAACGTCCTTGCAACCAGCTTGAACACCCTAACAACCATATAGAAACATGTTAAAAACCACACAGAACACCTTAAAATGTGTAGCAACATCCAGAAAACCCTAACAACAAGCTAGCAACCAGCTTCAACACCCTAGCAACCGCATAAAACATGATACAAATCACGCAGAACATGTTAAAAATGTGTAGCAATACCCTGGCAACAACCAGAACACCCTAGCAATGATCTAGCAACCAACTTGAGCACCCTAGCAACCATATAGAAACATGCTAAAAACCACACAGAACACCTTAAAATGTGTAGCAACATCCAGAAAACCCTAACAACAAGCTAGCAACCAGCTTCAACACCCTAGCAACCGCATGAAACATGATACAAATCACGCTGAACACGTAAAAAATGTGTAGCAACACCCTAGCAACAACCAAAGCAACCTAGCAACGTCCTTGCAACCAGCTTGAACACCCTAACAACCACATAAACATGATACAAATCAAGCAGAAAATAAAAATGAGTAGCAACACCATAGCAACAACCAGAACACCCTAGCAATGATCTAGCAACCAACTTGAACACCCTAGCAACCATATAGAAACATGTTAAAAACCACACAGAACACCTTAAAATGTGTAGAAACAACCAGAAAACCCTAACAACAAGCTAGCAACCAGCTTCAACACCCTAGCAACCGCATAAAACATAATACAAATCACGCTGAACACGTTAAAAATGTGTAGCAACACCCTAGCAACAACCAAAGCACCCTAGCAATGTCCATGCAACCAGCTTGAACAGCCTAGCACATACACATGCTAAAAAACCATGCAGAACACCTTAGAAAATGCATAGCAACACCCTAGCAACAAACAGAACAACCTAGCAACTTCCCTAGCAAGCTAATCGCAACACCCTAGCAACCACCCAAAACACCATAGTCACTGTTGCACGGGCAGATATATTTGTTTAAAAATGTATTCATTAAATACATAAATTCTATCACAGTCTCATGAACCCCCTGTTGCTTCATCACAAAACACTGGGTTAGAAAAAAGTTGTATAATGTTTCCTTGGAAACCGTGGGTGCTAATCTTGGTTGTCATGTGCCTATGTGTGTTTTCTGTGGTCACTGGGCCGGTCAGCAGCAGTGGTGGTGAGACTGCAGTGCTCCGTCCAGGGGAAAGTGCTGACTCACAGCTCCCAACGGCCCACCCCAGAGTAAACGTGACTGCACTGCTGAAACCATAACCCATAATCCCCTGCAGCCTGTGCCAAGAGGGAACCCCCTCCTTCAGTCAACCATCCCCAAATACAGCTGCCATAGCAACCAGCAAACCGTTGTGTCTGGCTATCTGATAACAAACAGGGCTTGGTGTAGAAATATAGGATTACATTTACTGAGTAACGTTTTCCAAAATCCAACCGTGTGAAGTGAAAACAGGACATTTGATTCCCTCTGTTTCTCTGTCTTTCCACTGGGAAAGACCCAAAGATCAACGGCCCCACTAAAGCTCCTCGGAATGAATTGATCAAGTCTGATTTCAAGTCTCAAGTCTATGTTCTAGAAAGACTACATAAATAAGTTGAGTACACGCCGACTTTTGTGACTTTATCTTATTCCCCGTGTCCCCCAGAGTTAGAGAAGTCCATACACACCATTCTCATCTCCGTGCCATAACTCTGTCTGACACACACACTGCTAGCCTAGCTTAGCACAAAGACTGGAGGTAAACGGCTGCAGCTAGCCTAGCTTAGCACAAAGACTGGAGGTAAACGGCTCCATCTAGCCTAGCTTAGCACAAAGACTGGAGGTAAACGGCTCCATCTAGCCTAGCTTAGCACAAAGACTGGAGGTAAACGGCTCCATCTAGCCTAGCTTAGCACAAAGACTGGAGATAAACGGCTCCAGCTAGCCTAGCTTAGCACAAAGACTTGAAGTAAACGGCTCCAGCTAGCCTAGCTTAGCACAAAGACTGGAGGTAAACGGCTCCAGATAGCCTAGCTTAGCACAAAGACTGGAGGTAAACGGCTCCAGCTAGCCTAGCTTAGCACAAAGACTTGAGGTAAACGGCTCCAGCTAGCCTAGCTTAGCACAAAGACTGGAGGTAAATGGCTCCAGCTAGCCTAGCTTAGCACAAAGACTGGCGGTAAACGCTCCAGCTAGCCTAGCTTAGCACAAAGACTGGAGGTAAACGGCTCCAACTAGCCTAGCTTAGCACAAAGACTGGAGGTAAACGGCTCCAGATAGCCTAGCTTAGCACAAAGACTGGAGGTAAACGGCTCCAGCTAGCCAAGCTTAGCACAAAGACTTGAGGTAAACGGCTCCAGCTAGCCTAGCTTAGCACAAAGACTGGAGGTAAATGGCTTGATTTGTATCATGTTTATGTGGTTGTTAGGGTGTTCAAGCTGGTTGCAAGGACGTTGCTAGGGTGCTTTGGTTGCTAGGGTGCTTTGGTTGTTGCTAGGGTGTTGCTACACATTTTTAACGTGTTCAGCGTGATTTGTATCCTGTTTTATGCGGTTGCTAGGGTGTTGAAGCTGGTTGCTAGCTTGTTGTTAGGGTTTTCTGGTTGTTGCTACACATTTTAAGGTGTTCTGTGTGGTTTTTAGCATGTTTCTAGCCTAGCTTAGCACAAAGACTTGAGGTAAACTGCTCCAGCTAGCCTAGCTTAGCACAAAGACTGGAGGTAAACGACTCCAGCTAGCCTAGCTTACGGCTCCAGCTAGCCTAGCTTAGCACAAAGACTGGAGGTAAACGGCTCCAGCTAGCCTAGCTTAGCACAAAGACTGGAGGTAAACGGCTCCAGCTAGCCTAGCTTAGCACAAAGACTGGAGGTAAACGGCTTGGTTTGTATCATGTTTATGTGGTTGTTAAGGTGTTCAAGCTGGTTGCAAGGACGTTGCTAGGGTGCTTTGGTTGCTAGGGTGCTTTGGTTGTTTGCTAGGGTGTTGCTACACATTTTTTACGTGTTCAGCGTGATTTGTATCATGTTTTATGCGGTTGCTAGGGTGTTGAATCTGGTTGCTAGCTTGTTGTTAGGGTGTTCTGGTTGTTGCTACACATTTTAAGGTGTTCTGTGTGGTTTTTAGCATGTTTCTAGCCTAGCTTAGCACAAAGACTAGAGGTAAACGGCTCCAGCTAGCCTAGCTTAGCACAAAGACCGGAGTTAAATGGCTCCAGCTAGCCTAGCTTAGCACAAAGACTGGAGGTAAACAGCTCCAGCTCGCTGGTGTGCCTGGCGTCACATTGCTCCGGGTATGTGAATAGGCCTTTGCGTTTGCCAACAATTGCACTTTTATTATGTAAGCAACACACAGGAGATTCCAAGATTAGTAGGAATGGCGATTGATCCGTATCTTGGAATGGATATAGCAGAGTTGGGAATGGCATTAGCATTGAATAGCTGAGTGATTCACACGCTTCCCCTGCTAAAATAGTTCAGTAGATTAGACTACACCAGAAAAAAAAATCCAGCTGCATTCAGTTATATTTAGTACTGTGTGTGAGAGGGAGTGTGTGTGCATATGTGAGAAGACGACAACAGGCGGTTTGAGAGGCAGCCAGGAGACTCTGTCTGTACAGTACAGTACGTCTTGCCATTAGGAAGTGGCTATAAATATCATGCAGAAGAATAGCATGATGGCAAGAGAAGAGCTGCGGGCCATTCTACATTAGGGTGTGTTTGCTTTGATGCTGCTACATGCGTCTGTTCTCTCTGGGTGTCCCTTGATGATTGTAATTGCTTGTATAATGCATGACTTAGCGTTTTCTCCAATAAAGGATTAATGCATCCATTTCTGTTACTTTAATTTTCCCATGTCTAATGCTAGCCTGGTCCTCTCATACATTTCATTTGTACAGCGAGTCTGGCCGCTCTCCATTGACAAGCGTTAAAAGGATGAGTTCACTTTTTAAATAAACTTTTGCTGGTAATTTACTCACCCCCATGTCATCCAAGATGTCCATGTCTTTCTTTCTGCAGTCGAAAAGAAATGAAGGTTTTTGATGAAAACAGTCCAGGGTTTTTCTCCATACTGTATAATGGACTTCAATGGGCTCCAAACGGTTCAAGGTCCAAATGACAGTTTCAGTGCAGCTTCAAAGGGCTTTAAACGACACCAGACGATGAATAAGGGTCTTATCTAGCCAAACCATCAGTTTCTGTGAGAAACCCAGCAGTATTTATGCTATTATTTTACCTCTTATCAGACGAACGTGATCATCTCTGAGCTCCACCATAACTTCCGCTTAGTGAGGTCAAAATACGAGCGTGGTCATAGATATATCGATCATAGATGCCTCATTCTACTGATCCGTGCAGGCGCTAATGAGGCATCTACGTATAAATCTATGACCACGCTCGTATTTTTTTACAGTGAACTTTTGTCCCACATGATATTGCATATCAGCAAACATTTGATCATGTTCATGCATTCCCTGGGAATCAAACCTACAGGGCCCTATTTCACTGATCTGAGATCAGGGTCTGAAGCTCACTTTTGCTAGTTTAATGACGGGAAACATGGTCGACTCATGATCTAAAAGGGTCGTCCCTCGTCTCTTAATGAGTCATGGGTGTGTTTTGGACGTAACCTGAAATAAACCAATCAGAGCTTCATCTCCCTTTCCCTTTAAAAGCCAGTTGTGCTCGCACCATGGAGGATTCACTATTAACATGGCGGAATTAAAGGGATAGTTCACCCAAAAACTAAATGTTTATGTCGCTTATCCAAGATGTAGGTGTGTTTGTTTCTTCAGTCGAACACAAATGAAGATGTTTATCTCAGCCACTGCAGTGTGATAGTCGTATGATGATGTCAATGGGGATATTCTAGAGTATGAGAGCAATGAGAGTAAACACACAGACATACGAATCCTTATTAAACCCTGCGGCTCGTGGCGACACATTGATGTCTGAAGACACGAAACCATCGCTT
The DNA here is from genome assembly GCA_023566225.1 of Romanogobio albipinnatus. NCBI lineage: Eukaryota > Metazoa > Chordata > Actinopteri > Cypriniformes > Gobionidae > Romanogobio > Romanogobio albipinnatus. Next base: position 1,850,329 of record CM042254.1, on the reverse strand, counting down.
TCTGTGAGAAACACAACAGTATTTATGTTATTTTTTTTACCTCTTATCAGACGAATGTCATCTAGTGTTCCCAGCGCCATAACTTCCGGCGAATAAGGTCAAAATACTGGCGCGATCATAGATATATATACGTAGATGCCTCATTCGACCGATCCGCAGGCACTAATGAGGAATCTATGTGTATATCTATGATCGCGCCGGTATTTTGACTGTATTCGCCGGAAGTGATGGCGCGGGGACGGCTGATGCAGAGCCATATACATTTTTTTAAAATATGGATATTTTTCTTACACAAATGCATCGATTCGCTTCAGAAGGCCTTTATTAACACCCCGGAGCCGCGTGGAGCATTTTTAATATAACTCATACACACCTCGGATGACTTGAGGGAGAGTAAATCATGGGCTAATTTTCATTTTTGGGTGAACTATCCAGCAGATGTGTAATAATCTTTCTCCTGCAAAACAAACGGCTTAGCATGAAATCCATTTCAATTTCATTGCCAATTTGTCTGAAACATCGAACGCCTGCACAAAAAAAAAGCATTAGCATTGCCATTTCACGTTTTATGCATCACGTTCCGAGCATCGGACATCTTTATGGTTGTAGGTTGGTGACAAGAAAGAAAATGCCTCATCCAGCTTTGAACAGAATGCACCATTGCATTCTACACACATACTGTGTTTTGCACACCCTGTCCTCTCGCCCCTTCATTTGAACACATGCTTTGATTGTGTGCAGGTTCGGTCGATGTCCCAGTACACACCTGCAGAAAGGCACCCACCGCGCCCTTAAACGTGAAATGATCAAGAATTCATATTGATGCCAAACATAGTTATGAGATGGCCCGCAGCATGTTCTTAAAGTGATAGAGCATACTAAGAAAGCACTGAAACCAGAATGGAATGTCTTGAGTAAGTATCCTCTGCAGAGTACTATGATTACTTGAACCAAAAGTACAGAGAAGCACAGAAAGTGCTTTGAAGATGTGTATCAGATGCATACTTGATTGCCACAGGCAGAACACACTGTGTCCTGTTTTTTCCAGGCTTCAAAAACAAAGGCCCATATGCTGAAGCATATCCGGGGAGGAAAAAGTCACCGTTTCCGAACCCTATTTGTTCCCATCTCTCTCAGTTTTCTCACATCTTCCTGCCTATTTCTGCTGGTGTTGTTTGCTCCGATATGTTACTGATATTGCTGCTGTGGACTCTGCACACACACACACACACACACACACACACACACACTGCTGTCGACGTTAGCTATTAATAGACTATGCTCTGCATAAATGCAATGCAATAATCCTGTTTATTGTGTTTCCTTGCACTTTTATTTGCAATGGCTAATGAAAGTGAAATCAACAACACATGACACAGTGACACACATAGCGTGCTAGTTTTCTCTGCAGACTTGTTCTCTCAGAAGAGAACCTGTTGTGTACACATGCTAATTAAGCTCCACCCAGGACACTTTGTTATGCCAAGTCTCGATTTCCTAGCATTTCTTAAAGGCAAAGTGTTTCATTTCTTTGAACTGCGCACAGAAAAATTCAAACTGGTTTACCAGCACTCCCCTCTCTGCATTTGTTGGACAAAATAAATAGCCCCGCCCCAAAATGCATGCCATTGGTTGCTGCTATGCCAGGCTGGTTAGGGGGATATTTTGAACACACTGTAGCCCTGGCATGTGGCACTAACATTGTTTAGGACAATCTATAAATGGCTTCTTTACAGTAAAGTGCCTTCAAGGCAAGTCAGTTCACTAGCCAGTCATCTTGGACATGTCTCAGCTCATTTCTAAAAGCAGTAGGCACAGATACAACTCTTATCTGCTTGAAAGGATTTAAATCTCCAAATCAGCAATACAATCTGGGGTCCCACTTTATAGTGGGCACCAATGTAACCCCTCCTATCCGAACCACTCCACTCCAAGCGGGACTCGAACCCTGCATGAGAGTCAGACGCTCTAACAAGGAGGCTAAAGGCTGCAACCACTAATGTCAGTCACTAGAGCGTCTCTTGAGATCAGACTTATGTGGCGTTCACACTGGACGCGTTTCGCGCGAATAATTCGCGCTTATCACGCGAAGGTGGACGCTTGAACATTTTGAGTTTACTCGCTTCAGTCGCGCGTGAAATTCGCGTGTGACAACTACACAACAGACGCGAATTCGCGTCATGGGAGGGGCTTCTATATGAGCCTATATGAGCCAGCTCGTCTTGGTCACTTGACGTCTTTTTTGCAAAAAATACTACTATTAATGTGTGACAAAACGTAGTTTAAAGACTTTTTCAGGCGATAATATAGTTGTTTGAAGCTCAAATCTGTGGTTAATTTATAAAAAGAGCCTATTTGAGCATTTTATCTGGCGTTTCCGGAGTTGTGAGATCCAGGCGATCAGTGACATTCCGCGCTCGTTTACCCGGCGAGACCCGCCTTTCCTCGGCTAGTCCTTCTCACATTTGCCGCTGGCTCTGGCTCTTTTTTTCTGCTCCAGTCTCGTTGTGAAATGGCTGACATAGATTTTGTTGAGAGGGTAGCTGACTGTCCGACCTCCTCACTCACTTTCTTCCAAGCAAGATCCTTTTATTCCTGTTCCTGTAGTGATAGGATGATGTATCATACAGCTCCGGGTATCCACATACGGCCACGATTATCTTGTCCTCCATTGTTGTTGGGATTTCTGCCTCCGCTTGTAAATGCGTCACTACTAGAGCAAGCTCGTGATTGGTTAACGCGGCGCGAAATATCCGCCAAAGTTCATATTTCTCAACTTGAGGGACGATTCGCGCGAATCGCGCGTTCAAAACGCGCCAATTTGCGTCATTCTCGTCGCCTCAATCGCGCGAATCGCGCTGCAGAATGCCATTTCGCGTCTCTGCATTGACTTAACATGTAAATCACTCGCGCGAATCGCGTCCGGTGTGAACGCACCATTAGGACTATGAAAAAAATGTGACTGCAGACTGACGGCAGGACTGGACTCCATCGCAGCTTTCATTGGTCAAGGACCACCCAAGAGGACGTTTGACTGACATGTAACGCAACCAATCACAGTTTGTTTTGTTCCGTGTCGTGTTTAGGGCGGTGAAAATGTAAAGCCGATGTCCCTGCAATAACAGAACGGCGTGCATCTATACATTATTCATTCATAAACGTTGTGCAGGTTTACTGCAACAATGGTCAGCTAGTAGTCGCTGTGCGAGTAAACCTCACTCCTCTGATCTCAAGAGACGCTCTAGCGACTGACACAAGGGGTTGCAGCCTTTAGCCTCCTTGTTAGAGCGTCCGGACCCGGGTTCGAGTCCCGCTTGGAGCGGGCGGTTTGAACAGGAGGGGTTACACATTTTAAACTGGAATCTGAATTATTTAATTTAAAGATGCACACAGTCATTATTGTTATGTTGCAGTGGATAACATAACAATGCATTATGTTCATTTGTTAAAATATAACTAGTCTCTTTTTAAAAATCCTGAAGTACTATTGATTTCTTTCTTTGTGCAAAAATACATTTAAGTATACCTTTAAAAAGAGCACTTCTTACTTGAAAAGGATATAATTAAGTGTGAACTGAGTGTAATGTTTTTGGACACTTAATTGCATGTAATTTGCAATTAAATGAAAATGTATTATAGTGTAGTTTAAATGAAATGCAATTAGTTGAACTTATGAGTGCTTTCTTGACCACATTAAGTAAGACTTAATAAGTAAATCTTTATAATTTCATAATTACGGTATGTCGGTCGTCTTTGAAATATAGTTAAAGTGTACTGCTGAAAGTACTGGCAAGCATTTATAGTCAACTAAAACATATTTTAACGTGCAAGTCATGTATTAAACTATATTTGTTCCCAGTGTAATACATTTAAAGCACACTACAGTTAAAATTATAACCAAGTACTTTAACATATGCTATTCCACATATCAAAATGAGTGTTTAAATTTGGCAATATTACAAAAAGTGCATTTTTGTCATGAATGTGTGCTCTCTTTTCATTTAGGTAGTTTTTTTGTTTGTTTAATATTAAGATTTGAAGTGCATAAGTGCATTTTCACAAGGGGCACCTTTAGGTATTCTAGGTTAACAGAAATTGCAAGTGGCTGCCAAAAACTTAATGTGCATGTGTTTATATGTGCATAGACATGATGACACCAGCACAAAATAAAATGTCCCAAAACAAAGCGGTACAGTACTCTCCAAATACGCAGACTTTTTTCCCTCTTGGAGGACATTGCACAATGGCTGTGGCCTATGCACAGACTAGGGTGGTTGGAAAGCCCTCCCTTCCCTGTTATTTTGGCTGATACCTGCCGTGTGACTGGCTGGGACTGGCTAAACATAACATCAAGCCTTAAAAGCGAACAGAGTGAGACGGGAAGAAGACAGAACGTTCCAGCATACTATGAACTTTGGGGTGGTGGAGCATGCAGGCACTAAGCTAAAGAACAGAGAGAGGGAGCTGTCTCTTGCAGAATCACATGTGATGAAGTCTAACCAGTCAGTCAGTGATTTATCCAGATGATCTGGATGTTTCTCTGCACAGGCGCCAGACATACAGAGTGTTCTGCTCTTGACACACTGACTCTGACATTTCCACATTCATACATAATCACTGCTTTCCACACACCCTTATATAAAAACAGATTTAATGCACGTTTTAGAAACTGCAGAATTAATCAGAAAAGGATTTTGTGCAATAGGTCAGTGTGATGCACATGCAAAAAATCTTCACTCTGACATTAAACTTTAATATATCAGTCCCTCCAGAAAAACGTGATTATGCGATCGCATGATTTAATGCATAATCAGTCAAAGTCTGCATATTTATGCGGGCCGCATTTTTTCAAATACGCCGCACTTTCACCGCATAAATTGCCTATTTCCACGTGCAAAATATGCGGGGCTAGCATGATTTCATAATCCCTGCATTTTCGTTGCAAAAAAGTCATATATATATATTAGCAGAAAGTTGAAAATGTTTTGTTTGCTTCACACAAGAGCCGCCATTTCCCCCTGTTGCCATGGGAACGCTTTGAAGTGACGAAATTACCCGACGCGAACGCCATCGAAAAGCTGCAAACCCCGCGGAGAAACCATAGATACCAGTGAAACCATGATGAAGCGCAAACTCCAATTGGCCAACAAACATAACAGCAAAAGAGCAAAGCAGTTTCCCTGTGATGACCAATTTCAGAAGAGCATCATGAAGCTTCAGAGCGTTATGAGTCAGTGAGTCGATTCAGCGGTTTGGAGCATTATGAGTCAGTGAGTCGATTCAGCGGTTCAGAGCGGTATGAATCAGTGAGTCGATTCAGCGGTTCAGAGCGGTATGAATCAGTGAGTCGATTCAGCGGTTCAGAGCGTTATGAATCAGTGAGTCGATTCAGCGGTTCAGAGCGTTATGAATCAGTGAGTCGATTCAGCAGTTTGGAGCGTTATGAATCAGTGAGTCGATTCAGCGGTTTGGAGCGTTATGAGTCAGTGAGTCGATTCAGCAGTTTGGAGCGTTATGAATCAGTGAGTCGATTCAGCGGTTTGGAGCGTTATGAATCAGTGAGTCGATTCAGCGGTTTGGAGCATTATGAATCAGTGAGTCGATTCAGCGGTTTGGAGCGTTATGAATCAGTGAGTCGATTCAGCGGTTTGGAGTGTTATGAATCAGTGAGTCGATTCAGCGGTTTCGAAGCGTTATGAATCAGTGAGTCGATTCAGCGGTTTGGAGCGTTATGAATCAGTGAGTCGATTCAGCGGTTTGGAGCGTTATGAATCAGTGAGTCGATTCAGCGGTTTGGAGCGTTATGAATCAGTGAGTCGATTCAGCGGTTTGGAGCGTTATGAATCAGTGAGTCGATTCAGCGGTTTGGAGCGTTATGAGTCAGTGAGTCGATTCAGCGGTTTGAAGCGTTGTGAATCAGTGAGTCGATTCAGCAGTTTGGAGCATTATGAATCAGTGAGTCGATTCAGCGGTTTGGAGCGTTATGAATCAGTGAGTCGATTCAGCGGTTTGGAGCGTTATGAATCAGTGAGTCGATTCAGCGGTTTGGAGCGTTATGAATCAGTGAGTCGATTCAGCGGTTTGGAGCATTATGAATCAGTGAGTCGATTCAGCAGTTTGGAGCATTATGAATCAGTGAGTCGATTCAGCGGTTTGAAGCGTTGTGAATCAGTGAGTCGATTCAGCAGTTTGGAGCGTTATGAATCAGTGAGTCGATTCAGCGGTTTGGAGCGTTATGAATCAGTGAGTCGATTCAGCGGTTTGGAGCGTTATGAATCAGTGAGTCGATTCAGCGGTTTGGATCGCCAAAGTCACGTATTTCAGCAGTCTGACACGCGATCCGAATCATGAATCGACTCGCTGATTCATAACGCTTCGAAGCTTTATGATGCATTGTTTTGAAATCGGTCCAAATTGAGCCATGTGTTTATTAAGGTCTTCAATAAAACAAGATGAGAACTTAAATATTCAATTAAAAATATTAGCTTTTTTTTTCTTTTTCATCAAACCGCAGTTTTTGCAAGTTTTATCGCATAAAATGTCTTGCATTGAGAGTTCCTTTCACTGGAACTAACCCCTGAAAAACAACCCCACCCCATAATCCCCCCTCCACCAAACTTTACACTTGGCACAATGCAGTCAGGCGAGTCCTGTTCTCCTGGCAACCACCAAACCCAGACTCGTCAGACAGAGAAGCGTGATTGGTTACTCAGAGAACACGTCTCCACTGCTCTAGAGTCCAGTGGCGGCACACTTTACCCACACTTTGCATTGCACTTGGTGATGTAAGGCTTGGATGAGCTGCTCGGCCATGGAAACCCATTCCATGAAGCTCTACACACTGTTCTTGAGCTCATCTGAAGGCCACAGAAGTTTGGAGGTCTGGAGCTCTTGACTCTGCAGAAAGTTGGCGACTTCTGTGACCCTCAGCATGCGCTGACCCCGCTCTGTGAAGAGTTGCTGTTGTTCCCAATGGCTTCCACTTTGTTATAATCCCTAACAGTTGAGCGTGGAATATTTAGTAGTGAGGATGGACTTATTGCACAGGTGTCCAGCGATCACGGCCCCACGCTTGAGTTCTCTGAGCTCCTGAGAGCGGCCCATTCTCTCACTGATGTGTGTAGAAGCGTCTGCAGGTCTAGAGCTTGAGTTCTCTGAGCTCCTGAGAGCGGCCCATTCTCTCACTGATGTGTGTAGAAGCGTCTGCAGGTCTAGAGCTTGAGTTCTCTGAGCTCCTGAGAGCGGTCCATTCTCTCTCTGATGTGTGTAGAAGCGTCTGCAGGTCTAGAGCTTGAGTTCTCTGAGCTCCTGAGAGCGGCCCATTCTCTCACTGATGTGTGTAGAAGCGTCTGCAGGTCTAGAGCTTGAGTTACACACCTGTGGCCATGAAGGGACTGAACACCTGAACTGTGTCCCAATACAATGCAGTGTAAATGTAATGCTTTGCAAATAAAGACACTTGGAGAATGCAATGCAATATAGTCATATTTACTGAATGTGCATGTACAGTGTGTTCAAATTTGAAAAGCCCTTGAGTGGAAAGCTTTACTAGCACACCAGGTCACGGCGACTTTTAATTGAATGTGTTGCATGTGCCCAGGAAATCTGTCAACAGCAGTCACAATGACCTGTGTACCCTTTGCATTATGTAGAGGGCAGTGTGGGATTTAAGTGAGCACAGATTGATCTTTCCACCACAGAACGCTGAAGTCAGCTGCCTGGCACTGGACCCTGGTCAGAATGTGCTGGCCGGGTGAGATCACTTGCTCCAACGATCCTGCATTCCTCTGCTGCTCTGTCAGTGCATTCCAGACATCACTACCGGACGCCTGGTCGGAGTTCAGCCGGTCATACCTGTGTTCTGACCTCACTATAACAGAAGCAGGACTGAGATCAGGAGCAAATCATCATCCTCGAAATAGAAACACAGAGAGCTTCTACAGTGTGTTCCCCTACACATGAACATGCTCTTATAGGGAACATGATCTCATGCTCATGCAACTGAATCATCGCACTGCGCAAAATTACAAAAATTCACACAAATTTAGGAATCTCATAAAAACATGATCATATTGCAACCCAAAATCGAAATGTATTTATTTATTTATTATTCAAAGGCAGATTGTTTTGCAGTAATAACAATAGGGTTTGCTTAAATGTCAGTATTTAAAAAAAAAAGAAAGTAATTGTATTGTTATTCATTTAAATAAATTAATTACAGGCTTTTATCTATAAATAAATAAATAATATTAGAAATGTAATAACAACAATACAACAAACATTTTTGTCATTATATCATTTTGGGGTGACTATCCAGGTGGAGTAAAATGCCCTCCAGGGTGGGGTAAAATCCAGAAATCACAATGTATGATTTTGTCACTATTTATTTGTATGATACAGCTGCAAATAAGTATTTGAACACCTGAGAAAATCAATGTTAATATTTGGTACAGTAGCCTTTGTTTGCAATTACAGAGGTCAAAGGTTTCCTGTAGTTTTTCAGCAGGTTTGCACTGCAGGAGGGATTTTGGCCCACTCCTCCACACAGATCTTCTCTAGATCAGTCAGGTTTCTGGCCTGTCGCTGAGAAACACGGAGTTTGAGCTCCTCCAAAGATTCTCTATTGGGTTTAGGTCTGGAGACTGGCTAGGCCACGCCAGAACCTTGATATGCTTCTTACAGAGCCACTCCTTGGTTATCCTGGCTGTGTGCTTCGGGTCATTGTCATGTTGGAAGACCCAGCCTCGACCCATCTTCAATGCTCTAACTGAGGGAAGGAGGTTGTTCCCCAAAATCTGGCAATACATGGCCCCGGTCATCCTCTCCTTAATACAGTGCAGTCGCCCTGTCCCATGTGCAGAAAAACACCCCCAAAGCATGATGCTACCCCCCCCCCCCCCCCCCCATGCTTCACAGTGGAGATGGTGTTCTTGGGATGGTACTCATCATTCTTCTTCCTCCAAACACGTTTAGTGGAATTATGACCACAAAGTTCTATTTTGGTCTCATCTGACCACATGACTTTCTCCCATGACTCCTCTGGATCGTCCAAATGGTCATTGGAAAACTTAAGACAGGCCTTGACATGTGCTGGTTTAAGCAGGGGAACCTTCCGTGCCATGCATGATTTCAAACCATGACGTCTTAGTGTATTACCAACAGTAACCTTGGAAACGGTGGTCCCAGCTCTTTTCAGGTCATTGACCAGCTCCTCCCGTGTAGTTCTGGGCTGATTTCTCACCTTTCTTATGTGGCGTTCACACCGGACGCGATTCGCGTGAATAATTTGCGCTGATCGCGTGAAGGTGGACGCTTGAACATTTTGAGTTTACTGGCTTCATTCGCGCGTGAAATTCGCGTGTGACAACTACACAACAGACGCGAGTTCGCGTCATGGGAGGGGCTTCTATATGAGCCTAGATGAGCCAGCTCGTCTCGGTCACTTGACGTCTTTTTTGTAAAAAATACTACTATTAATGTGTGACAAAACGTAGTTTAAAGACTTTTTCAGGCGATAATATAGTTGTTTAAAGCTCAAATCTGTGGTTAATTTATAAAAAGAGCCTATTTGAGCATTTTATCTGGCGTTTTCGGAGTTGTGAGATCCAGGCGATCAGTGACATTCCGCGCTCGTTTACCCGGCGAGACCCGCCTTTCCTCGGCTAGTCCTTCTCACATTTGCCGCTGGCTCTGGCTCTTTTTTCTGCTCCAGTCTCGTTGTGAAATGGCTGACATAGATTTTGTTGAGAGGGTAGCTGTGCTTTATTTGCTGTGGAAGCTGAAAAGCGGCGTAGACTCGTTCGGTGCCGTGTCTGGGTCCATCAGATCCTACAGAAGCGCACCCAGCTCTGTGAGTTTCATCAACTCCTCCAGGAGCTGCGCCTGGATGACGGTCACTTTCAGCAGTACTTCCGACTGAGCTCCGGGTATCCACATACGGCCACGATTATCTTGTCCTCCATTGTTGTTAGGATTTCTGCCTCCGCTTGTAAATGCGTCACTACTAGACCAAGCTCGTGATTGGTTAACGCGGCGCGAAATATCCGCCAGAGTTCAGAGTTTTCAACTTGAGCGATTCGAGTGAATCGCGCGTTCAATTCACGTCATTCGCACCACCTCAATCGCGCGAATCGCGCCGCAGAATGCCATTTCGCGTCTCTGCTTTGACTTAACTTGTAAATCACTCGCGCGAATCGCGTCCGGTGTGAACGCACCATTAGGATCATTGAGACCCCACGAGGTGAGATCTTGCATGGAGCCCCAGTCCGAGGGAGATTGACAGTCATGTTTAGCTTCTTCCATTTTCTAATGATTGCTCCAACAGTGGACCTTTTTTCACCAAGCTGCTTGGCAGTTTCCCCGGAGCCCTTTCCAGCCTTGTGGAGGTGTACAATTTTGTCTCTAGTGTCTTTGGACAGCTCTTTGGTCTTGGCCATGTTAGTAGTTGGATTCTTACTGATTGTATGGGGTGGACAGGTGTCTTTATGCAGCTAACGACCTCAAACAGGTGCATCTAATTTAGGATAATAAATGGAGTGGAGGTGGACATTTTAAAGGCAGACTAACAGGCCTTTGAGGGTCAGAATTCTAGCTGATAGACAGGTGTTCAAATACTTATTTTCCTCACTGTATTATTAATGAACCATGCTGTAAATCAACCTTTTTGAAAACTATTGTTAGCTGATGCTAACTGGCTGGCTGATGCTAATGTGAGTTTTAAATATAAAGTCCAAATATTGTTATTCAAACACTAGTTAGATTACATCTGATGGAAAAACAAAGCATGTGATGTTCAGGTAACTGTAGTGTTTATGAGAGTGGGAAAAAATAGTGCCATTCTGAAAATATAATGATATTTTCCTTAAATAACACGTCCTCGCTCTTCTCATATCATATAAAACTGTGACATTCTTTAAAACACTCTTTCTTTTAACAGTGTGAGCTTCAGTGAACACTTCTACATCTGCTCAAAGTATACACAGCAACAACAAACACTGATCTGGGTTTTATCTTGTGCTTTTTACTCCATGGGGGTGTTTCCCCCACTCTATACCCTAATTGTCAATACAATATTGGAGGCTGATATTTACCACTTGAAATGTAAGTAAATAGATAAATATCGCCATCGTGAATGTATTATTTCGTTCTGTTAATACTCAGGCTAATGTATTCTTGTATGCATGCATGCATTGCGATAAAGAGGGGAAAAGACATGTGTGTGTAAAGATGCTGCGGGGTGCGAGCAGCGTGAGAATGAGTGTCATGAGCGCGCGGTGACAGCAGCTGAGGCGGGTGCATCATGGGAACGCCGCGGGATCGCCCATCTGTCTGTGGCGTGGAGCAGCGCCTTCACAGCTGTTTGACCGAGAATACCCGCATGCGATTGGGGCAAAGAGCGTTGCTTACAATCGACGCCCAGACACGCCGAGTAATCTCGACACAGTTCCTGACGACCATCTTAATTAGAGCTCCGCTGGACTAGACTAATCTCTAGAGCTACTGATGGCGCTGTAGTGTGTCTGTCATGTGATGGATGGTTGGTTGTTGCGCGTCCCCGCGGCTGGTCTGGGGTCATCAGACTTGACTCCCCCTCAGTCAGATCGGCCAGTGAGTCGTGACCGGACATCATTCCCACATTCCCCTCCTGACCGCCCTCCTTTAAACACTCCATCGGTCATGCAGGTTTCATTTGTTTGCGCTGCAACTTTTAAATAAAAACTTAATTACTAATAAAGTGCCTTCCCTGCTGAAAAATCCAGCTTAAACCAGCCTAAGGTGGTCAGGCTGGTTTTGGCTGGTCTCCCAGCCTGGTCATAGCTGGTTTTAGAGGGGTTTTGAATTTTTTTTTAGCTGGTCAGGCTGGTCTTAGCTGGTCAAACTGGTCTTAGCTGGATATTGTTGGTCTTAGCTGGTTTTAGCTGGTCTTCGCTGATTTTAGCTGGTCAGGCTGGTCTTAGCTGGTCAGGCTGGCTGACTGTCCCTATTTTTTCTGCCACTGGGTGTTTAGACAAATAATTTATATCTGTATATGGACCATGTAATCTGATTAATTTGTAATTAGGTAAAATGTTCATCAGCTAAATTAGGCTGGGAGACCAGCTAAAACCAGCTAAACCAGGCTGGAAGACCAGCTTGACCAGATAAGCCAGGCTGGGAGACCAGCTAAAACCAGCTAAACCAGGCTGGAAGACCAGCTTGACCAGATAAGCCAGGGTGGGAGACCAGCTAAAAGCAGCTGGCCACCAACTTGTCCAGACTGGAAGACCAACTTAACCAGCTAAGTCAGGCTGGGAGACCAGTTTAGCCAGGCTGCTAAAACCAGCTACTTCCAGTTTAAACCAGCTAAGACCAGCCAACCAGCTTAGGCTGGTTTTAGCTGGATTTTTCAGCAGAGAATTCTATTTCATTTATTTGCATTTTCATTTTGCCTCATGATATTGTTTTGTGGTGAATAAAAGTGAAATGTATAATAGAAATTTGATAATAGACTGGGTGCAAAGGATTATGTCTGGTCAGCCAGAGGTCACTTCTGCTTTTAGCATGCCATGTGCCAGTTAGAAGTCAGAGTCACACTCGTCCAATTAGTACAGAGGTTGAAATGCATTCTCCCTGTAAAGGCATGGCATATCCAGCACTCGGTTATGTAAGGCAGCCGTCTTCCTTATCCTAGCATGCTCTGGGTTTAAGAATAGCTGCACTTTAAAATCTAATTTAAAGGAACACGGCGAGTTTTTGTGACTTTATCTTATTCACCATATCCCCAGAGTTAGAGAAGTCCATACACACCATTCTTATCTCCGTGCCATAACTCTGTCTGACGCACCCACCGCTAGCCTAGCTTAGCACAAAGACTGGAGGTAAACGGCTCCAGCTAGCCTAGCTTTTTGTTTACCTCCAGTCTTTGTGCTAAGCTATTACCTCCAGTCTTTGTGCTAAGCTAGGCTAGCTGGAGCCGTTTACCTCCAGTCTTTGTGCTAAGCTAGGCTAGCTGGAGCCGTTTACCTCCAGTCTTTGTGCTAAGCTAGGCTAGCTGGAGCCGTTTACCTCCAGTCTTTGTGCTAAGCTAGGCTAGCTGGAGCCGTTTACCTCCAGTCTTTGTGCTAAGCTAGGCTAGCTGGAGCCGTTTACCTCCAGTCTTTGTGCTAAGCTAGGCTAGCGGTGTGTGCGTCAGACAGAGTTATGGCACGGAGATGAGAATGGTGTGTATGGACTTCTCTAACTCTGGGGGACACGGGGAATAAGATAAAGGCACACTGCATGTGATCAGGCAATGAATGAATCTCTGTAGGTCTGCAGAAGTTACTCGCTAACCCAAAATAACCCCAAATCAAAAGATTATACATAAAAACATTATTATTTTCATGACAGTTTTTATGTATTTATTTATTTACAGATGTAATCTCTGATTAACCCTCTGTGATATAGTTATGATATAGATATAGTGATATAGTTATGTGTGGTGTTTTTCCTGCTTAAAATTGGACACTATAACAATATCAATAAAAATGTCATTTTTAAAAAAAAATTTTTTTTTTTAAGTTTGTTGCCTCAAGGCAACATTGTACCACAGCGTACAAATTTAAACATTGATATTTTCATGTAGAAAAAATAAATATATATCAATTTCTTTTCACTGTAAAAAATGATTGTGATTTTAACGGTAAAATACTGTAAAAATGCTACGGTTAAAAACAGTTAAACGTTAACTGAAAGTTTCCGTACTATATACGGTGAATAACTTTAATAGATCTAACCTTACAGTAAAATACCGTTAAATTTACAGTTTTTGAAAGTGAAAAAGAACAAGTCATTGTGTTTACAGTGAAAAAACGTAAATTGACTTTCCCAGAATTCCCTGCGTCACATTTGATATTTTCATTGAAATAACAGTTTCTTCTTAATCAGTTATGAACATTAGTGTTTTATTACATCTAATGCTGTTAAATTCATGTTTATTGCATTTTTAAATGTCATGTGTGTTACCGTGATGGTGTTTAGTGTGTGTGTGAATGACACCTTCCATATATTAGTATTCATCATGTGACTCTCATCTCCACTGTGATTGGTGGATGTCAGTATATATCAAACAGATATTAGTGTTTCAATAGGTTGATAATGTAACATTATATCAATTAATGAAATACTTTACGGTAAATTTTTACAGTGTACACATAATTAATACAATATAAACCTTTAAATGATACGGTTTTGAATAGACGGTAAACTAAGTGCTGTCCCGTAAAACCTAAAATGTTGCTACCGTATTTTTTTACGGTAAAGGTCTGGTAAACACAGCTGCCGTTTTTTACCGTAAATTTTACGGGGATTTTTTTTACAGTGCAGACATTTGAACAAACACATTTATCCAGTTTTTAATGTATTACAAATGTCATATTTAATAAAAAATTAATTTGCTGTCATCGTGGAACACAAGTATCACCAAAGCATCATATCCACCTTCATCCTCATCCTCTTCTCTCCCTGTCGGATTGTCACTATGACCTCATCTTCCTCATCACATGACACCTCATCCTCACCCTCATCGACTGTAGTTGTGTTTTATACCTTTTTTTAAAGGGGTGGTTGATTAAGATTTGACCTGTGTAACTGTAGTGAGTGTGTAGTGTCGCTATTTGAGCATGCTCAATGTTCAAAGCAAAGGGAGATATTTTCTTTTACAGAAATTGCTTTTTAAGGACTACAACAAACGGCTGGTAGAGACTACAACGAGTTAGTGACATCCCTAACCCTAAAATTAACATAAACCCCGCCCCCGGGAAAACACAAGAAATGCTAATCGATGACTGAAGATTGTTAACTCTATAGCTAACCCTTCCAGTCTCGTTCTACATCATTGTCCGACTCCGGTTTGAACATAAAAGGCTGAATCGTTTCATTGCGTGAGGTCATCAGAGCTGCTAACATGAGGTCTTGAAGCTCCGCCCCATGAGCAGCAGCTCATTTGCATTTAAAGGGACACACAGAAAAAATTGCACGTTTTTGCTCGCCTTCAAAAAGTGACAATTTTAACATGCTATAAAAATGATCTGTGGGGTATTTTTAGCTAAAACTTCACACACACACACACACACACACACACTTATTTTACATCTTGTAAAAAGGGGCAATCAACCACCCCTTTAAGTGCTACAGAAAATGTGCAGATCATAATATGTGCAGTTATAGTATGTGAATTACTATTCTTATAAGTGCAAAATCATGCAAATATAAATGTCTGGTATGGCCTTATGCACTTCCATTATGGTACAATTTCAAGTTTTTTTGTTATTTCCTCTAAAACATTTATATATATATAAAGTTCTTGAAAATATTTCTTTACTTACAAGTTAAGGTGACTCATATTTTTTGTGGGATGCAAATTAGTCCAAAAAAAATGCACTTTTCATGGGAGAAAATATGGAGCCATGTGACCTGTGCACATGTGCTGAACCAGGACACAAAATGGACTCTTGTGGGTCATGTGACCACTTTCATTGATTAGTATTTGAGTTCTTCTCCCCTGAGATAGCTTTGACCAATAAATTGGGGTTTCATTTTATAAAAAAATAAACTGAAATAGACTCAAATAACAACAAGAATACGTTCACATGTTTGCATCAGGTCAAAGTAAGTCTCTTTCTTTATTTAGTTAAGTTTGAAATATGTTTTTACACATGTATTGCACAAGTTACTCATTCCTGCCTTGTTGTAACTGCATTACTGCATAAAAACATTTCTTTATTTTTACAAACTAAAGGGTTTTCTGCTAGTTTCAATGCTTCACTTCTCGGTCAAAGTTAAACTCAAGGTCTTGTGGGGAGTTCACACCTCAAAGCTCCTGTAATATTTATGGCCGTCTGTGTGCTAGATCAGCTTCTGAGGGAGCATTATATCTCCTTCCTCCCTAGTTTGTGGCTCTGAGAACATCCAGTGGCTCTTTCCTGTAGGATGAGGAGATCATAATGAGGTGGAGAGAGGTTGTGCGCTAGCCTTGGCTATGCCTCCGCTCCCTATTCTTTATCCCGCCTCTGTGGGCTCTGTGAGGCTCATTGTCATGCCGGTCAATGCTGAGTCCTGGCCAGTCAGTTTGTTCTCAGGTCTTGCCCTCTGCTGTGGGCTCCGTTTGAGACAATGTGCCTTTGTCATTTGAGCCATGTTCACTTCCTGCCCTTCGGCCTCACTGTAGGACAAGAGCAGAGACGAATGATTCCCACGTGAACAATATCGTGCAGCTTCCACTTAACAATGCTATTAAAATGGGCATGAAGTGCACACAATATGGTGCATGGGGATGAGACTGACATCATAGAGTGTTTGTCATAACCATTCACACATGCAATGATTTGATGTGATGAATCGACCGCAAGTCATTCGTATTCAATGATAGTTTGTGATGTGTGGTGAGCGTATACAGAAGAACTGTGTAGTAATCAAATGTGCCAACTACTAATGGGCTTTGCTCACATGCAAGAATATCATAGTCAAGTCGCCTTATTTATAAAGTGCACTCTCAGAAAAAAAGGTACAAAAACTGTCACTGGGGCGGTACCCTTTCAAAAGGTACACCTTTTGTACCTAAAGAGTTTCTATTAGTACCTCAAAGGTACATATTGGTTCCAAAATTGTACATATTAGTACCAAAATATTATATATTAGTACCAAAATGGTACATATTAATAAATGGTACCTAAATGGTACATATTAATAAATGGTACCTAAATGGTACATATTAGTACCAAAATGGGACATATTAATAAATGGTACCTAAATGGTACATATTCGTACCTAAATGGGACATATTAGTACCAAAATGGTACATATTAATAAATGGTACCTAAATGGTACATATTCGTACCTAAATGGTACCTAAATGGTACATATTCGTACCAAAATGGTACATATTCGTACCTAAATGGTACATATTCGTACCTAAATGGTACCTAAATGGTACATATTCGTACCAAAATGGTACATATTCGTACCTAAATGGTACCTAAATGGTACATATTCGTACCAAAATGGTACATATTCGTACCTAAATGGTACCTAAATGGTACATATTCGTACCTAAATGGTACCTAAATGGTACATATTCGTACCTAAATGGTACATATTAATAAATGGTACCAAAATGGTACATATTAATAAATGGTACCTAAATGGTACATATTCGTACCTAAATGGTACATATTCGTACCAAAATGGTACATATTCGTACCTAAATGGTACATATTAATAAATGGTACCTAAATGGTACATATTCGTACCTAAATGGTACATATTAATAAATGGTACCTAAATGGGACATATTAGTACCAAAATGGTACATATTAATAAATGGTACCTAAATGGTACATATTCGTACCTAAATGGTACATATTAATAAATGGTACCTAAATGGTACATATTAATAAATGGTACCTAAATGGTACATATTAGTACCAAAATGGGACATATTAATAAATGGTACCTAAATGGTACATATTCGTACCTAAATGGGACATATTAGTACCAAAATGGTACATATTAATAAATGGTACCTAAATGGTACATATTAGTACCAAAATGGGACATATTAATAAATGGTACCTAAATGGTACATATTCGTACCTAAATGGGACATATTAGTACCAAAATGGTACATATTAATAAATGGTACCTAAATGGTACATATTCGTACCTAAATGGTACCTAAATGGTACATATTCGTACCAAAATGGTACATATTCGTACCTAAATGGTACATATTCGTACCTAAATGGTACCTAAATGGTACATATTCGTACCAAAATGGTACATATTCGTACCTAAATGGTACCTAAATGGTACATATTCGTACCAAAATGGTACATATTCGTACCTAAATGGTACCTAAATGGTACATATTCGTACCTAAATGGTACCTAAATGGTACATATTCGTACCTAAATGGTACATATTAATAAATGGTACCAAAATGGTACATATTAATAAATGGTACCTAAATGGTACATATTCGTACCTAAATGGTACATATTCGTACCAAAATGGTACATATTCGTACCTAAATGGTACATATTAATAAATGGTACCTAAATGGTACATATTCGTACCTAAATGGTACATATTAATAAATGGTACCTAAATGGGACATATTAGTACCAAAATGGTACATATTAATAAATGGTACCTAAATGGTACATATTCGTACCTAAATGGTACATATTCGTACCTAAATGGTACATATTAATAAATGGTACCTAAATGGTACATATTCGTACCTAAATGGTACATATTAATAAATGGTACCTAAATGGTACATATTCGTACCTAAATGGTACATATTCGTACCTAAATGGTACCTAAATGGTACATATTCGTACCTAAATGGTACATATTCGTACCTAAATGGTACATATTAATAAATGGTACCTAAATGGGACATATTAGTACCAAAATGGTACATATTAATAAATGGTACCTAAATGGTACATATTCGTACCTAAATGGTACCTAAATGGTACATATTCGTACCTAAATGGTACCTAAATGGTACATATTCGTACCTAAATGGTACATATTAATAAATGGTACCTAAATGGTACATATTCGTACCAAAATGGTACATATTAGTACCAAAATGTGAAATATTATAACATTAACACAATAATAACAGAAAATGACCGCTCCACTTCACATCGCCCAATGGAATTTGAACTTGCTTTGCCAGATCACGATTGGTTGGTGTATATACATGACAAACGGGCATTGATGAATTGTGTAATATTTTAAAATATATAATATATAGATTTGTAATTAAATCAACACATTAGCTCTGATAATGGATGAAAAAAAAGATTGGTTTACTTTTTCCCGTGAGGCCACACACACTCTCTGAAAGGACCATATTTGGCTCGAGAGCCGTTTCCGAACAGTGGAAAATCAGCAGCCAATCAAAACGCACACAACCCATAGCAACGCGTCATGACAACGGAAATTGTCCGAGCCGTTCGTTACTATTGTATACATTGTCATGTTATAATCACATTTATTTCGTTTTATTGACCACAATATTATTATTGATATTTGTCTAAGAGGGGCACTTTTGATTAATTAATTTAAATTAATCCAATCCAACCCAGACCCCCCCCCCCCCCCCCCTTCACCCCCCACCCCCACCCAATCTGTTGCTTAAAATCTCTGTCAGTGTGAACACCAATCTGCAGGTCTGTATTATTGTTCTTACTACTGAAAAGCCAAGAGGTCATCATCAGTCATGCACTTTGAGTTTCTCTTCCCAACAAAATACTCCTACTGCATTAGATTAATCTCCATCTAGGACCAGATCATGTTTCAAAGTAAGGTTCGGGGTTGGTTTATCTAAATGAACTCCAAGACCTTGTGCTGCTCCGGTGGAACATCCTCTTATGTCCCTTCTCTGATACTCGTCTTCCAGGAAATCGGGGTCAGTTGGCACTTTGCTCTTAACGCAGAACACGGTGTTTAGAGAGAGACTGGGATCCTGTTTAGAGAAAGATAAGGCCGAGTTTACAGCTCCTCATGACGGACACATGTGCTGATTTGACTAATCTAAGATCCTCCGAGCACATCTGTGAATGTCATTACATGAGAACTACAAGACATTCCTTCAGTAGTTTTTTTCTATCTTTTTAATAGAGTATACAATTCTCAACATGTATGCCGATTTCAATCATCTTTATTTTATATAGCGCCTTTAAAAAGTGCATCTCAAAGCGCTTTAATTTAAAACAGGAAGAGAATCAGCCTGTCTGATCTCAATGGGAAGTGAAGGTGCACAAGTGGAGAAGGCCCGGTCACCCATAGAGCGACTAAAAGACCCGAATCAGAGGAGCGGAGATCACGTCTAGGTAAACAGTTCAAAGTTCAGACAGGTAATGAGGCGCCAAGCCATGCATGAAGGGCCTTGTAAATCAGCATGAGAATTTTAAAATCAATCCGAAACCTGAGAGGAAGCCAATGACTGTAAAACTGGAGGGATGTGTTCGCTAGTCCTGGTCCTTGTAAGAATTCTAGCAGCTGAATTTTGACTTATTTAACGTCATTTTTGAGACCCCAGACAGAAGATCATTGCAATAATCAATGCGTGAAAAAGTGTTAATCAATTTTTCAGCAACAGGAAATGATAACGGGGCGCGGTCTTGCTGTTTCTGAGGTGAAGAAATGACTGTATTTTGAATGATACATTTGTGTCAAATACCACAGATATTTTTTTAATTTATCTTGAAACTCCTGAGCAGTGCCATCCATTTTTTAGAGCTAAATTATTAAGTTATGTGAACGTACAAGCAAATGCTTTGGCTTCAACTTCAGTAAGGCACTTTTTAATTAATTACATACTCTTGCATTATTGAATAATCTGCTGAATTCAGATTATACCACACTATATAGAACCTTAAAGGGTGTGTTAAGACCAAGACTTTGAAGGGTTGAGACCAAGACAAGACCAAGACCAAGACCAGCCCTCCTTACATTCATAGAGATCCACATTAACACCTGAGAAATGACTTATAATAAATATAATTAGAATAAAACACTATATAGAGCTGTTCCCAATCAAATGAAATCATTAACAACAAAATTCATATTTGCACTGCAGAGGTGATACAGAAGATATGCATAAATACAAATGCATAAATAATGTGGCGGATATGTTTTTTCTGAAATATTGAATGTTTGTTAAAGCAATAGCAATATCATCTTGCTCTTGTGATATTGTTTGATTATATCACGTTATAAATCCAGATCGCACACAATAACATTTTGCAACAATATCTTGAACTTTGTGAGCATTTGTATACATTTTTGTGACACAATCCCTAATTAATTTCTGAATCGACAGACGCAATATGGACTGTTTTTGTTCTATTTCAGCAGCGAAAATAGTTCCAAACAAAGATCACAGCAGAACCATAACGCATCTCACAGCAACAGCGTGTTAGTGAATGATTCAGAGTTTTGAATGAATCGGTTGAATCAAAGACCTATTCGTAAACGACTCATTCCTGAACGAATCGTCCGTTTGAACGAATGACTCAATGACTCACTCATTAAGACGGTCACCTGCCGCCACCTACTGGTGGTTTAGTTTCATCTTTCCAACATTTCTTATTTGTATATTCAAAAATATTTAAAACAATTTCATAACATTTTTCAGTGTAAATTATTTCATTTGATTGGCAACTGCCCTGTAGTGTCTTTTTCTAGTTTAATTTAAAGATCAAATGTAAGAATATAAAATGAAAGCTGAAGCATAGTCTATATTTAATAAGATAATGGAAAAATGCAAAAATATCACAAATTTATGTCAAAGCTGATTGAACAATGGTGAGAATAATGCTTCAGAATAAATTATATTTACAACACACACACACACACACACACACACAAAAAAAAAATAGTATTTTTTTCTGGACAAGCAAATGTTTTACTCGGACAAGTGAATGACAAGCATGTGAACAGGCTTAATGGATTCAGAAGGAAAGAAAAAACGAAATATTCAAAATTATTATGAAATATTAATTTTCCATTTGCCTCCTCTCTGACATCTTTGAAATAGACAAATGCAATAATAGCCTACTATGCATTGTCTGGATTAAATATAATGAAATAGCCTAGGCCAAAGGTTTTCACATTTCGCTCTCACACACACACACACTAAAAATGCTGAATTAAATATGTTTTTATTTGTACGAATTGTCATTTTTCACACATTTAAGCACAAAGTTTTACATCCAGTCACATTAATGATGTTAATAAATAAATCAGGCAATTTAGTAATATCGCAGTTGTGGTCTTGAAACAAAATCCCGAGTCTTCTTACTCTGAGACCAAGACAAGGCCAAGACCGGTCTCGAGTATAACAACACTATCGAGAACCACAGGGTTCTGTGAAGAACTCCAATAAACATGGCTCCCACATTTAAATAGAATATGCTTATCAATATGAGTTCAGCTTGAAGAATCATCTCTGTTATTTGCTTCTCCTCGGTGTACTATTACAATCTAGATCATCTCAGATGGAGAAACATAAACAAGCTGATACTGGTTCTGATGAAGACAGGGCTTTTTTATGCTCCTGAAAGCCCTTTTGAGAACGGCTATCAAAGCCAAACATCGGAGTTGGCCACTTTTCTGACGCACATTTAGCACTCAGTCCTGCTAAATCATCACAGAGACAGGCACGCTCAGCTTTTTGCACGTGTGGGGTGTTGGGCAAGTGGGTGTAACTGTTTATAAGACATGCCCTTCGGTAGGATCATTGCTGATGTATCAGTACTCGTCCGTGGGAATCTTTTGAAATATGGTTTGAACATCCCAGGAACTCTGGAAGGGTTGTGTGGGAAGAGAGGTGGGGAATAAGGGCGTATGAGACAAGAAAGGAAAAGAGTTGATGAGAATGAAGACAGAAAGAATGCAGAAGAAAAAGAGTTTCAGAGACTTTGGATGGGGAGCGGACACAAACAAGCCCTTCGTGAAACCCAAGATTTCCACTGGGATTTTTCGAAACTCTAAGATCTGGGCTCTGTCTGCATGCTAAGGAAAAACAAATGCCAATTTTTTTCATAAATGATTGCTCAGGGGCAGTTTCCTTCGGATCATCAGTCCTTCCAGAAAAATGCGGCTTTTTTCTGTGATTGTTGCGGCAAAAATCCTTGATTATGCGGCACGTTTTCTTAAAAAATGCGATGGAAAATGCGGGATATTTATGCGATTTTATGCGATAAAACTTGCAAAAACTGGGTTTGATGAAAAAGAGAAAAAAAGTGAATATTTTTAATTGAATATTTAAGTTCTCATCTTGTTTTATTGAAGCCCTTAAAAAACACATGGCTCAATTTGGACCGATTTCAAAACAATGCATCATGAAGCTTCGAAGCGTTATGAATCAGTGAGTCGATTCATGATTCGGATCGCGTGTCAGACTGCTGAAATACGTGACTTTGGCGATCCGAACCGCTGAATCGACTCACTGATTCATAACGCTCTGAACCGCTGAATCGACTCACTGATTCATAGCGCTCCAAACCGCTGAATCGACTCACTGATTCTTACCGCTCCGAACCACTGAATCGACTTACTGATTCATAACGCTTCAAACCGCTGAATCGACTCACTGATTCATAACGCCTCAAACCGCTGAATCGACTCACTGATTCATAATGCTTCAAACCGCTGAATCAACTCACTGATTCATAACGCTCCGAACCGCTGAATCGACTCACTGATTCATAACGCTCCAAACCGCTGAATCGACTCACTGATTCATAACGCTCTGAACCGCTGAATCAACTCTCTGATTCATAACGCTCCAAACTGCTGAATCGACTCACTGATTCATAACGCTCTGAACCGCTGAATCGACTCACTGATTCATAACGCTCCAAACCGCTGAATCGACTCACTGATTCATAATGCTCTGAACCGCTGAATCGACTCACTGATTCATAACGCTCCAAACCGCTGAATCGACTCACTGATTCATAACGCTCCAAACCGCTGAATCGACTCACTGATTCATAACGCTCCAAACCGCTGAATCGACTCACTGATTCATAACGCTCCAAACCGCTGAATCGACTCACTGATTCATAACGCTCTGAACCGCTGAATCGACTCACTGATTCATAACGCTCTGAACCGCTGAATCGACTCACTGATTCATAACGCTCCAAACCGCTGAATCGACTCACTAATTCATAACGCTCTGAACCGCTGAATCGACTCACTGATTCATAACGCTCTGAACCGCTGAATCGACTCACTAATTCATAACGCTCTGAACCGCTGAATCGACTCACTGATTCATAACGCTCTGAACCGCTGAATCGACTCACTGACTCATAACGCTCTGAACCGCTGAATCGACTCACTGATTCATAACGCTCTGAACCGCTGAATCGACTCACTGACTCATAACGCTCTGAACCGCTGAATCGACTCACTGACTCATAACGCTCTGAACCGCTGAATCGACTCACTGACTCATAACGCTCTGAACCGCTGAATCGACTCACTGATTCATAACGCTTTGAACCGCTGAATCGACTCACTGATTCATAACGCTCTGAACCGCTGAATCGACTCACTGATTCATAACGCTCTGAACCGCTGAATCGACTCACTGATTCATAACGCTCTGAACCGCTGAATCGACTCACTGATTCATAACGCTTCAAACCGCTGAATCGACTCACTGACTCATAACGCTCTGAACCGCTGAATCGACTCACTGACTCATAACGCTCTGAACCGCTGAATCGACTCACTGACTCATAACGCTCTGAACCGCTGAATCGACTCACTGATTCATAACGCTCTGAACCGCTGAATCGACTCACTGATTCATAACGCTCTGAACCGCTGAATCGACTCACTGATTCATAACGCTCTGAAGCTTCATGATGCTGTTCTGAAACTGCTTTGCTCTTTTGCTGTTATTTTTGTTGGCCAATGGGAGTTTGCGCTTCATCATGGTTTCACTGGTATCCATGGTTTCTCCACGGGGGTTTGCAGCTTTTCGATGGCGTTCGTGTCGGGTAATTACGTCACTTCAAAGCGTTCCCATGGCAACAGGGGGAAATGGCGGCTCTTGTGTGAAGTAAACGAACATTTTTCAACTTTCTGCTAATATATATATATGACTTTTTTTGCAACGAAAATGCGGGGATTATGAAATCATGCTAGCCCCGCATATTTTACACGCGGAAATAGGCAATTTATGCGTCGAAAGTGCGGCGTATTTGAAAAAATGCGGCCCCGCATAAATATGCAGACTTTGGCTGATTATGCATTAAATCATGCGATCGCATAATCACGTTTTTCTGGAGGGACTGGATCATGTTGGCTGTAAGCAGGCACACGTGCTCACATCTCAACCTGCCGAAAGTTCCACAGAAACAAAAGTTTTCACAACATAAATAGTTTCATTTTTTCAGTTCTTTCATATCCTCCTGGGACCCAGGAATAGACTTTTGTCCTCTGTAGTGGACGTTATCTTTGAGTGCATTTCTTTGACATCATACATGTCACATGTCCCAGTCGGGATGTCCTGTAAAGAGCACATCCGGGGCTTTGCAGAGATACCAAATGTTTGGAGGTTTCACAACATTCTGGAGACACAACAAATGAACAGGGAAAGAATTACACATCAATATTCCTATGAAATATTAGATATTATTATGAAAATGTTGCCAATTATTACACTTCTTTTATATTACGTGTAACACATTAATATGCAAATTAGATGCAGTGTATTGAATGGGAAAATCCAAGTATGTCCATTTTACCCACAAATTGCATAAAGTAAAATGGTATATCAATGCATTTCATTATATCTTTCATAACATAGTTCAGAATCATCCTTAAACAAAGTTTGTTTAAAAAAAAAATCCTGAAACCTAAAAATTGATTAAATAAATTCCATTGTTTTTGCCTATACATACAGTAGAGAGGACATAGCATAACATGAATAAAATAAATAATAAAACATTTTTTTCATTTGTTTCCTATGCTCTAAACAATGTAATGACATGAAAAAATACTAAATTCAAAAAACTTGTTTTTTTCTGGGTCCCAGGAGGATATGTTTGATTAGATTTCATGTACTCTCCTGCAGCAACCATTTCCAAATTCTACAAATATTTCCACTGATGAGTCATGAAGGATTGCTGATGAAAGTCATTTCTACAGAAGCGGTATATTTCTAACGCCCTGTTTGTTTAAGGTAACACCAGTGTGTGCCCTTGAGCTCCTGCGTTAATGCTTTACGTAAGTAATCGCTCTCTTCTTACGCTTTTAGGGAATCCCTCCCTTTTATTCTTAGCAGAGGGCCTGGCACTCTGGTATTTGAATGAATGACTGACATGTAAGATATTTAAGGATTGTAACTACTTAGCCACACAGTCAGAGTACATTATTCACCTGGACAACATTATAATCAACCTCATAACAACACATTTAAAACCATGCATAGCATCTTAGTAACCATCATGCAATGCCCGAACCAGCCAGAACACCAGTGCAATTTTTAACAATCCTCTTGAACACTTTAAAGGAACACGCCACTATTTGTGAAAATAGGCCAGAGTTAAACAGTTGAGTTTGACCGTTTTCTAATACATCTCCGGGTCTGGCGGTAGCACTGTTAGCATAGCTTAGCATAGATCATTGAACCACTCAAAGTGGTTCCCCTATGATTACGAGCCAAAGGACCACTTTTAGTGCCAAATAGCACCATTTGTTTTTTAAGTACACTGCTTTCGACAGTCAAAATCAAGTCTGCCTTTTGTCCTTTGGTAAGAAATGTATTCATTCATTATTTTTTTAGAGTGTAGAAACTCTCAGAAGACAAAAGTAAATGCATACCCACATCCATCAACAACATCATCAACACCATAACAGCCACATAACAACGCCCTAGAAACCACCCAGAACATTCTAGGAACCACCTGAGAACACCCTGCATATCATTTTGCAAAAACCACTCTGCAACCGCATAGGCCTGGCAAACAAGCACATGGAATCACTTCTTTTCTTTAGAAAGTGTAAAAAATATAGCTTATCTAATCAGCCTTGTGTAATGTATGTACTTTTTTAAAAGTGTATCCTGCATTACTCTTCTCCTGTACTTTCTCACGTGCCTGATTGTGTCTTAAGGTTGGAGACATAGTTGGGGATAGTGATTTATATCAGCTGAGAGAGAAAAAACTGCTGACAGCTCTGGGAAACCCTTCCTTTCCCGTCCTCTCTACTGCCCTATAGCAGCTGGAGAAGTGTGTGTGAAGCAGAGGGGGAGTCCTGTGTGTGTCCACTGAAATTAATGGCATGTGCAGTGGGAAAGTGGATGATCGGTACATTTAGTGCTCGTCGTTCACAGAATGAAACCCTCTCTGTACAGATCACGCCGAACTCGCATGCCCCGAGTGTATCTAGATCAGCATGTGATACTCGTGAGGAAAGTATGTGCAGATTCCAGCCTCTCCCTATACAGCATGCGACTCCCACACCCTGTCGTTTTTGCCCCGTTGGAAAATGGTTTTGTGTCTATTGTTACTCACACATTGTTGTGCATTGGTAATTGATATCTCTTAACATGCCTTTGATCATTGCTGTGTTTCGCACGTGTCCCGGGAGCCAGCTTTGACCTACCTTTGAGCTTTAAATCTGATGCTTTTTCTACTGCAGCCCAGTTCAAATGTGTTCATTTGATTGTCCTTACATAAAAAGTTATTGCAGTCCCAAGATTTCTGCAATGTGGTGAAAGTCTCCGGGGGTCAGGACGAGGTAAGCAGCTCTGTGACCCTCACAGGCCCCAGTGTCACCACTGTCTTCCTTTTCCTGCTCATTAAAGCACAGGACGTGGAGGAGAGTGTGAGTAGGAGGAGAACAGATCAGAGGAGAGAGAGTCAAATCCCCCATAGTTCCTGTGTGTCTGTCCTTCCTGGCCTCCTGATTATATTCACACACACACACAAACACATGTTGCAGATACAGTGCATGTTAACTTGCTCTCACATGTCGGTCCGCTGGTGTGCTGGAGTGAGTAGTTAATCTGGAATCGTTCCTCGTGTTTGAAGAAAAGTTGGTTCTGGGTTGGGAGAACTCTGAACCACCCTCATAAACTTCTGATCCCAGACTAGGAAACTGTGTCAAAGGCTGAGAACCAGTGCTTGAAGTGGTAAGAATTGTAAATGAACTGCATTTATATAGCGCTTTCAACAGACCCTTGGCCACCAAAGCGCTTTCACATTGACCCTGAAGTGTCTGCAGAGACCGTGTCCATTAGACTCCCCCTGAAATTGCCTCATCAACACGGCATCCTCAATAAACCCGTCTCCGGCATGTTGACTCAGATCTTTAGAATATTGCACTTTAATAATTGCCTCATCGACACGGCATCCTCAATAAACCCGTCTCTGGCGTGATGACTCCGATATTTCGAATATTGCACTTTAATAATTGCCTCATCGACACGGCATCCTCAATAAACCCGTCTCTGGCGTGATGACTCCGATATTTCGAATATTGCACTTTAATAATTGCCTCATCGACACGGCATCCTCAATAAACCCGTCTCTGGCGTGATCACTCCGATATTTCGAATATTGCACTTTAATAATTGCCTCATCGACACGGCATCCTCAATAAACCCGTCTCTGGCGTGATGACTCCGATATTTCGAATATTGCACTTTAATAATTGCCTCATCGACACATCATCCTCAATAAACCCGTCTCCGGTGTGTTGCCTCCGATCTTTCGAATATTGCACTTTAATAATTGCCTCATCGACACGGCATCCTCAATAAACCCGTCTCTGGCGTGATGACTCCGATTGTTCCAATATTACAATTTAATAATTATTAAATCGATATGTGATCCTCAATAAACCCGTCTCCAGCGTGTTGCCTCCGATCTTTCGAATATTCAGATCTATTATGACCTCTGACCTGTAAAGTTGCCAGAATAATAATCATACGCTGTTTGTTAATTGGCCAGAGGAGAACTGCCCTCCCATTCATACACTGACTGGGGTCATGTGGAACCGGGGATAGAACCACCAACCTTCTGGTTAGTAAACAACCTACATGAACCACTGAGCCATTGCCGCCCCAACTGGAACAAAGTGTTGGTACTCCTGGGGACGCCCTCGGTTGAAATCGGGTTCCAGGGGTGGGTGTGATGGGGCAGGATGGAGGGTGGGTGGTCAGAGTACCTGCAACATGTGTGTAGTGAAAAAGTAAGGGTACGCTGGCCCACTTCAAGCACTGCTGAGAAAGTAAGGTAAAATCTAAGCCAACTTTGCAACTAGCTCTTAAAGGGTTAGTTCACCCAAAAATGAAAATTCTGTCATTAATTACTTACCCTCATGACCTTTGTTCATCTTCAGACACAAATGAAGATATTTAAGTGTCTATCCAATGGCTCAGAAAGGCCTCCATTGGCACAATGCACTGCACACTCTCAAGACCCATAAAAGGCACTAAAGACGTCGTTACAAAGTCCATCTCACTACAGCGGCTCTACAATAACTTTATGAAGCGACAAGAATAGTTTTTGTGCGCAAAAAAAACCTAAATAACGACATATAGTGATGACCGATTTCAAAACACGGCATCATGAAGCTTCGAAGCGTTATGAATCAGTGAGTCGAATCATGATTCCAAACTGCTGAAATCACGTGACTTTGGCGATCCAAACCGCTGAATCGACTCACTGATTCATAACCCTCTGAACCGCTGAATCGATTCACTGATTCATGACGCTCTGAACCGCTGAATCGACTCACTGATTCATAACGCTTCGAAGCTTCATGATGCCGTGTTTTGAAATCGGTTATCGCTATATAAATCATTATTTAGTTTTTTTCGTGCACAAAAACTATTCTCGTCGCTTCATAAAGTTATTGTAGAGCCGCTGTAGTGAGATGGACTTTGTAACGACGTCTTTAGTGCCTTTTATGGGTCTTGAGAGTGTAAAGTGCATTGTGCCAATGGAGGCCTTTCTGAGCCATCGGATTTACACTAAAATATCTTTATTTGTGTCTGAAGATGAACAAAGGTCATGAGGGTCAGTAATTAATGACAGAATTTTCATTTTTGGGTGAACTAACCCTTTAAGTTAATGTTAGCTAGCCTCACAGCCCCATTTACATCTGGAAATAACATCCATCCATGGTGATCCGATCACAAGTAAAACATCTGAAGGCCTCGTATGACCACTTCTGAGAAATTTGCGTGCGGACCCTCTGATCCATGTTTGAGTTAAACTTAAGCATAGCCTGTGAGTACAAAATGAGTCAGAGGATCTCTTCAAGTGTGTGAAAGGTGTTTACAGGTGGACTATTATTCATAAGACACCTGTGGTGGGATTGTTTGTTTAAAGCAAGCGGCTCCTCCCGCAGTTTCTCCTGAAGCCGATACGGAAGTGACTTAAGCTGCAGTTCATGGACTGGCCTCTAGAGGAGCAGAATCTCACTGAGCTCATGTTAAAATGCCCAACTCTACAGCAGAAGAACACATGTTTACAGTCTGGGACAAACTGTGCTTTTGGTCTGTACGGCTAATGTTGCCCTTCATGACGACTGTGAGGGGGGGGGATGTTTTTATAACTCATTCCTTTACATTATATAAAGCCTTAAAGTTCTGCATAATTAAGGGCGTGGCCACTTTGAGTGACAGGTGCCGTTTGTCTGCTGTCTGTTAGTAAATTGAAATTGGAAATTGGAAACAGGAATGTGCCTTTCTTTATACAGAAACAGGTTTTGATGAAGTCTCATGTTTCTTCTATGAAACATTCCTTAGTAAGTCTTTGTTCTGCTCTTCTGCTGCTTCAGAGGAGATGACAGGAAACAACAGCTTTGTCTTCATACTGTAGGGTGACCTCTCACCTTTCACCCTTTGTGACCTGCAGCTGTCCTTGAAATGTTAGAATCTGCTGTGGGATTCTATGGACAGGTTTTCTAAGAAAGGATTTGCACAAGATGAAAGTAGTTATTTTCCAAGAACTAAATATAGCCTACACATATTTCTCGATTACTGTACACATTGTAGTAACAGCACAGGAATTCTCTGAATTGTCCAGGCTCTGGCGTGTCTCTATCGGTGTAGGTTTCTCCCAAACACTCCCTCCTACCGCACCTGAATACCTCATGCAAACTGTCACAAACACGCGTCTACTGAGAACTGCAAAGCACAGCATGTGCCGCGGAGTTCAGCGTCTTATTTTAAACTTTAACACAAATAAATGAGACGTTAGTCATAACGACAAAATAACAGTTAATAGCATTCATCTCAGTCACGTTTGAAATCCTTTGAGTAGTGTTTGCTAAGGCAAGAAATACCAATGACCATAGGATACAAACAAGCCCGTAATCCTGAATATTAAATGTTTGCATGAAATTCGTCCCACACCTGAGCGAGACCAGAATACTTGGAGCCCTTTTGAGCAAACAAGTCATCACTTAGCAATGCCCTAGCAACCACCCAGGGCTGCTTTTCCCAAAGTTAACTTTACTTAATGTCTTAACTCAATTGTAAAAATCTAGTAATCTGTACTATTCACATTCTATTCCTTGTTTACTCAGAAAACCCAAGTTAAGGTGAATTGATTGGTTTGAGAGCCATTTTGTCAAGGGGTCGCCATTATGGAGATCAGTGTTTACTTTGGTCGGCGCATGGAACATTCATATTATTGTAATTCTCTTCGTATTGATGCAGCGATGCAACAAGAAATCACAGATATTTGGTTTCAAAGGAAGATAAGTAATAAATAGGTTGCTTTTAAAAGTTGACCTAACTTAATGATTTAGTCAGAAATTAAGACACTTTTTAAAATTAACCTATAATATTTCCCTTCATGTCGTATAATGATCGTTCACAATTTTATTGTTAACACTTACATCATAATTGTGTTGATATGACCCACCTATATTTGTGCCAATATCTTGTAATTGATCACGCACACACACTTCAGCATCAAAACACAACAATGGTAGCTATACTAAGT
Source organism: Romanogobio albipinnatus (assembly GCA_023566225.1). NCBI lineage: Eukaryota > Metazoa > Chordata > Actinopteri > Cypriniformes > Gobionidae > Romanogobio > Romanogobio albipinnatus. Next base: position 1,818,803 of record CM042254.1, on the reverse strand, counting down.
CCAGAGTAAATCTAAAGTAATTGATCAAGTACTCTCTACAGTTCTTCTTTAGTTTCTAGAACTCTTGTGCAAGTGAACTATACTAACTAAGCATTTGTTAGCACAACATACTATTCCTATTTCACTTTACTTGTTTTGTTTAAGGCAATTGGTTTGCATGCTTTTTTAAGTAAGTCTAACTAATTAGATTTTTCAGTGTATAAGTTAAACGTAGAACAATTGCCACCAATGGCTATTAACAACTAGTCCGAAATTTTCGTATTTGTCATCCGGTGGGTTTTTAAATGTCAAAACCCCTCTCATGCTTGCTATGCATGCAAAAAAAGGACGAAAGTTTCGGAGGCAGTGTGTAAACGTGATTGACACAATGTAAGGTCGAATTAATTTGTAATGCGTGAAATTTTCAGACAAGAATTTTGGACTCTGTGTGCGATTTTCGTGTGTGTTTATCACCTACGTTTAACGCCTCATGACTAAACAAAGGCCGCCAATGTGAGTGTGCACACCGAAGTGCAAAACGCCAGGCGTAGAAGCGCAATTTTCTTTTTAAACGCCTTGTGTTCGTTTTTTTGTTTTGATGCGGCGCGTTAAAAACTGGCCGACCAATGACAATGTCTCAAAAAACGTTGGCGATAAGCGCACAGTGTGATATTTGCACAGGCCTTAAGGCTTATCCAGTTAAGCCCATTTTGGGGATTTCCGCCTGGATTTGGCCGACCCAAATGTAAAAGCTTCCCATACACACACACAGTGGTCTCTAAATACACACTATTCGTGCCATTTTAACCCTCTGAAGTTTCATAAACCACTGCTAAAAGTGATAAACATGTGAGTATATGTTTTCTGAGCTGTAATAACCCCCCAAAAAAGAGACGCTTTTTTATTTTTTGGTTATAAATTCATAGTTGAAAGTGTGTAACTCAGGCCCTGTGAGATAGACAGTTTGGGCTGTAAACCCTAGATTACAGAAAATCCTGGAGAAAATATTTATTCAAATGGATAAATCACCCTGCACAGGGTCCGCAGAGTTAAAGAGGTTGGGAAACGCAGACACCTTAGAAACTGCCCTGGCAAGCACCTATACTACCATAGAAATCACATAAAAAATGCAGAAAACATTACCAACCACATGGGAAATACCTGGCAAGCACCCAGAACACTGCTATGGCAGAAAATACTTGTGCAAAAGCTAAACTCTTCCATGTCTTGTAAACAGTTATCCTGCCTTTCTGATGCAACCAGCAAGTCTGTCCAAACCCAGATCAGACGCGTGACTCACGGGACTCACACCTGGTGCTTACAGGAAGCCAGAGGGAAACTTACCGGGGTCTCCCTTTCATGCTTCTTTGAACATATCCTCCTCATGCACACAGTCTCACAGCGCACAGAATTACTCACACGCCAGCTGCACTCTGAATATTCACAAACATGACTCGGTGACAACTTCCATCTGACACCTCTTTCATTTCAAAGGGTTTCTGTGATCTGTACTCAGGCAGAATATGACTTTTATTTCTTCATTATTTTCCAACACACCAGCCCATGCTGGTAAGTGTTTTGCAGCCGTGATTAATCTTGAGGGTCCGGGCTGCACATCAAGGCTGGGCGTTACCAGCAGACAGTCAGATTGAGTTTGATAAGAAGCTACGAGCCCCCTGTGTACAGCATTAGTCAGATCATTTCATAATTCAGATGATGGAAGGAGCTATTTCAATGACTGATTTATGAATTGCTATCTTAAGAAGACATTCTCACAGCTGTTCATTGGTATCAGCTCTATGACTTATGTTTGGGAAGAGGTTGTGGTAATGAACAAAGTCTTAAATCTTGGAGCTGGAGTGTGTTAAAAGAAGGGGGACATTTTTGTGAACAGAATTCTTCTGCACTGCAAAAATGCTTTTCTTACTTAGTATTTTTGTCGTTTTCAGTCCAAATATCAAAAAAATCTTACATTAAGGAGCATTTACTAGACAAGCAATAGTTTTTGTCTTGTTTTGGGGGAAAATAACTCAAAATTAAGGGAGTTTTTGCTTCCATGCGCCGACCAAAGTGAACACTGATCTCCATAATGGCGACCCCTTGACAAAATGGCACTCAAACCAATCAATTCACCTTAACTTGGGTTTTCTGAGTAAACAAGGAATAGTATGTGAATAGTACAGATTACTAGATTTTTACAATTGAGTTAAGACATTAAGTAAAGTTATCTTTGGGAAAATCAGCCCTGGGTGGTTGCTAGGGCATTGCTAAGTAAAGTTAACTTTGGGAAAAGCAGCCCTGGGTGGTTGCTAGGGCATTGCTAAGTAAAGTTAACTTTGGGAAAAGCAGCCCTGGGTGGTTGCTAGGGCATTGCTAAGTGATGACATTTTTGTAAAAATCTAGTAATCTGTACTATTCACATACTATTCCTTGTTTACTCAGAAAACCCAAGTTAAGGTGCATTGATTGGTTTGAGTACCGTTTTGTCAAGGGGTCACCATTATGGAGATCAGTGTTCACTTTGGTCGGCGCATGGAACATTCATATTATTGTAATTCTCTTCGCATTGATGCAGCGATGCAACAAGAAATCACAGATATTTGGTTTCAAAGGAAGATAAGTAATAAATAGGTTGCTTTTAAAAGTTGACCTAACTTAATGATTTAGTCAGAAATTAAGACACTTTTTAAAATTAACCTAAAATATTTCCCTTCATGTCGTATAATGATCGTTCACAATTTTATTGTTAACACTTACATCATAATTGTGTTGATATGACCCACCTATATTTTACTACCAAAGTAAACACTGATCTCCATAATGGCGACCCCTTGACAAAATGGCTCTCAAACCAATCAATTCACCTTAACTTGGGTTTTCTGAGTAAACAAGGAATAGTATGTGAATAGTACAGATTACTAGATTTTTACAATTGAGTTAAGACATTAAGTAAAGTTAACTTTGGGAAAAGCAGCCCTGGGTGGTTGCTAGGGCATTGCTAAGTGATGACATTTTTGTGAACAGAATTCTTCTGCACTGCAAAAAATGCTTTTCTTACTTAGTATTTTTGTCTTGTTTTCAGTCCAAATATCTAATAAATCTTACATTAAGAAGCATTTACTAGACAAGCAAAAGTTTTTGTCTTGTTTTGGGGGAAAATAACTCAAAATTAAGGGAGTTTTTGCTTAAAATAAGCTAAATAATCTGCCAATGGGGTAAGCAAAATAATCTTGTTTTCTGTTTGAATTAAGATTATTTTGCTTACCCCATTGGCAGATTAGACTTTTACCACTTCATCAAATTGGATGGATGGATGGATGGATGGATAGATGAAGAAACACACTAGTATTAGCATGAATTCCTACCTGTCCATGCTGAAGATCTTCACAAATTGGAATCCCGAAAGAGAGAGGGACATGCATTGAGACGGAATAAAGTCTGTGTTAAAGAACTTTCACATTCCCTCCATCAAACTGAACAAATTCCATTGGGAAAAGAGGAAGTGTCATGTGAGGATTGACTGTCTCATAACCCCTTTATGAAATCACAAAGCTCTGAAGAAATCTGACTTTAGTGTTGTGGTTGTGTGGAGTGTGAATGATTATGGTTATTATAGGAACAGTCATTACAATCGGTAAGCTTTTGAATTCTCACTCTTTCGTTTGCATTGCCATATACCACTTCTATCGTTGGAGTGTGATATGTGTGTGTGTGTGTGTGTGTGTATGTATCTCCAAAATGGGATAGCATTGCAGCCAAAAGCATGAGTGTGTCTTTGATGAAAATAGCTCAATAAAAGCTGCTGAGTCATTGGTTTGTGTTTGTGGGAGGTGATGAATCTCTCCTTAAGTGATGCATTTTCTTTTCCTTGCACTCTAAAAAAACAACCCAAGTTGGGTTGAAAATGGACTAACCCAGAAATTGGGTAGTGCGTGTTGTGGCTTCACAAATGCTTTGCTGCATACCTCGGTTGTAACGAGTGGTTATTTCAGTCAAAGTTGCTCTTCTATCAGCTTGAATCAGTCGGCCCATTCTCCTCTGACCTCTAGCATCAACAAGGCATTTTGGCCCACAGGACTGCCGCATACTGGATGTGTTTCCCTTTTCACACCATTCTTTGTAAACCCTAGAAATGGTTGTGTGTGAAAATCCCAGTAACTGAGCAGATTGTGAAATACTCAGACCGGCCCGTCTGTTACCAACAACCATGCCACGCTCAAAATTGCTTAAATCCCCTTTCTTTCCCATTCTGACATTCAGTTTGGAGTTCAGGAGATTGTCTTGACCAGGACCACACCCCTAAATGCATTGAAGCAACTGCCATGTGATTGGTTGATTAGATAATTGCATTAATGAGAAATTGAACAGGCGTTCCTAATAATCCTTTAGGTGAGTGTGTGTATATATATATACAGATGTAATTACATGCAGGTATTTTTAAAAATGTAAGTACAATGTAAAAACATGTATGTACACAATAAGTGCATTGTATCAAATTATTAATTAAAATGTTAGTACATAGTAGTTAAGGCCACCTAATATAAAGTGGGTCCGAAACTTTTAGTTTTAATTGAATTAATTTAAGGTCAGACACATTTTTTCAGTAAACCACTGTTTAATAAAAAATAAAATAAAAAGTAATTCTTTTAAACTGCTGTACCGAACCGTGACTTCAAAACCGAGGTACGTACTGAACCGTCAGTTTTGTGTACCGTTACACCCCTAGTATTTAGCATCGCCCACTTGTGATCCGATTGACCAAAACGCACCTTAATACCAGGTGTAAACAGAGCCTTAGATAGACAGCTAAAAACTAGTCGACAGATCAACCCGACCAGGGAGACCAGCGAAGACCTGCAAACCAGTTTAGGCTTGTTTAAGATGGGTTTTCATCATAGCAAGTGTTGGACTGAATACAGGGCAGCGCAGATGCTGATCTGATGTCTGTCGGACAGGAAGTTATGTCTGAAAGTCATTAACAGTCTGTCTGTAGTGTTGAGACCATACGGAAGAAAGATCAGACAGCCATTAGCATTAGCGCTAAACAAGGTCCTTTTTTTCACCAGTCCTGTTTATATCATCTGGAAAGTCTCAGCCATTTTGGCACACGAGCCAGGGGTTTCCCTCAGTGAGTCACCGATAAACTTTCTCTCTCTTCTTTCACTTTTCTCTCACCCACTCTCTCGGCAGACCTGGGTGTGCCGACAAGGAAGAGACAGAGACGTTGTGAGTCGTAGGGCTGAGCTTCAGTCTGGGAGACTGGGAGGAGACAGACAGACAGAAAACATGACACACAGGGCGGGGCTTCCCTCGGACTGTCTCATGCAAACCCATGCAAATATTTTGCAAATGCTTTTTCTTTGTGAATGCAACTTATTGGGCTTATTCGATAGTTAGTTGAGTCATAAACGCTACATTTACTTCCCTTAGAGTTCAGTTAATCAGTTGTCGTTTGAACATCTGAATGTGTTTCACTCTTTATCATCGTGCCTGAAACATCCTGCACACTTACACACACCCGTCTGGGGCAGCAAACCATGACTTACCTTCTGTAAGTGTTTATATTTGTTCCCAGTGTACTTCACAACTGCTTTAATGAGCTAGAACAGAATGTTTGTACATGTGAAGATGAACAGCTTGAATAGCTAATCTGCACTCAAAAAAACAACTTAAAAAAGCAGCGTCAAGTGGATCCACACAACCATATCGAGTCATTTTTACAAATAACAATTTATTTATATGAACATAAGAAATTTAAGTAAAGCTGACAACATTTATTTGTCACTGTTACATAATATTTACTTCATAATGTTATGTTAAATTTATAAAAGTTTATTATGTAAGGTGAACAAATTTATCGATTTAATTTACTTTATTAACTATGCTCTACAAGTGTAAATGGAAAACTATTAAATAACAACAAGCACATTTTTAGAAACAAAATGCAAAAATAACTTTAATAAATTGAGGGCAGGAATTCCATCCCAAAAAATTTTTTTTTATATGAGTGCCCTCAGCCTAAACAAAGGCACCAAAATTACAAAAAGTCCTCAAAATGTCCAACATAACTGAACATTAAACACTATCATAAACTAATGTAATCCCTACTGATCAAACCGCCCACTCCAAGCGGGACTCGAACCCGGATCGGCCGACATGAGAGTCGGACGCTCTAACAAGGAGGCTAAAGGCTGCAACCCCTTGTGTCAGTCACTGGACTAGAGCATCTCTGGAGATCAGAGGAGTGAGGTTTACTCGCACAGCGACCTCTGCTGACCTCTGTTACACTCACCCCCCTAAACCTCACTCCCATCCGGGTCATGGCACCAATGTAACCCCTCCTGTTCAAACCGCCCCACTCCAAGCAGGACTCGAACCCTGGTCCAGACGCTCTAACAAGGAGGCTAAAGGCTGCAACCCCTAGTGTCAGTCACTAGAGCGTCTCTTGAGATCAGAGGAGTGAGGTTTACTCGCACAGCGACTACTAGCTGACCTCCGTTACACTCACCCCCCTAAACCTCACTCCCATCCGGGTCATGGCACCAATGTAACCCCTCCTGTTCAAACCGCCCCGCTCCAAGCGGGACTCGAACCCGGGTCCAGACGCTCTAACAAGGAGGCTAAAGGCTGCAACCCCTTGTGTCAGTCACTAGAGCGTCTCTTGAGATCAGAGGAGTGAGGTTTACTCGCACAGCAACTACTAGCTGACCTCCGTTACACTTACCCCCTAAACCTCACTCCCATCCGGGTCACGGCACCAATGCAACCCCTCCTGTTCAAACCGCCCCGCTCCAAGCGGGACTCGAACCCGGGTCCAGACGCTCTAACAAGGAGGCTAAAGGCTGCAACCCCTTGTGTCAGTCACTAGAGCGTCTCTTGAGATCAGAGGAGTGAGGTTTACTCGCACAGCAACTACTAGCTGACCTCCGTTACACTTACCCCCTAAACCTCACTCCCATCCGGGTCACGGCACCAATGCAACCCCTCCTGTTCAAACCGCCCGCTCCAAGCGGGACTCGAACCCGGGTCCGCCGGCATGAGAGTCGGACGCTCTATCAAGATTCTCTATCATCCTCTGGCAATCCCAGAATGCATTGCAACAACATTCACTTAAGGAAAAACACACTATGTATTATGTGCTTTTATGCAAATAGAGTATCCCGTATCAGTATAATAGAATATCAGTATCATTCCTATGTGTTTTATGCTTATCAGAGTTCCACAGCATTAGCTTAGCAACATGCTAACATCACTTCTGAGTCCGCATATTTGTGCTTTATGTAAGGAATACTGTTTGTCATGCAGAGCCGCTACATTTAGGATGAGGCCTAGAAGATAGCTACACTAGACAACAAAGAAAAGAACTGAAGTGTTCATATTAGACTAAATCACAGCATTAGCCTGAGCAAATGCTTGTGCACGTCACAGTCAGGATGCAGGCAAAAACTGCACATAAGCACACGTACATGCAATTAATGCAGAACTCTGAGTAACAGATTGAAGCAACACTTTCATTCCATGGTAGTCAATGATGGTATGTAAAATGTTTTTTCTAAAGTAACGCATGTTGTTGCAGCGGTAAGTGTGCTGTGTGTGTGTGTGTGTGTGTGTGTGGTCAGCAGCAGGTGTGTTCGCAGAGAGACACTGTTAAATGACAACAGCTGCATGTCTTCTTTCAAATTGGGAGGTACCAGATTCAGTCACACCTGGTTGTCCTGTTTCTAACTAAACAGTTACACCATGACTTGACCTCTTTACCTCCTCATTTTCCTAAACACACCATCACAACTATGGACAGACTTTCAAGAGGTCAAACATTTGTCATTTGTAATTTCCCCAATGGCTATTTTGTCTTTTTTTTCTTTCTTTCTTTCTTTTTTTTTACAGTTTAGCTCATCCTACTCAAAAGTTTATTTCATGTTCTTAGATTTTTTTCAAAGATGCATAATATGTGACCCTATATATATTTTTGAAACTGAGATTTATGCATTTGATGTATGTTTATGATATGGCAATATTTGGCCAAACTATTTGAAAATATATAATCTGAGGATGCAAAAAAAAAAATCTAAACATTGATAAAATTTCCTTTAAAGTTGTCCAGATGAAGTCCTTAGCAATGCATATTACTACTGATAATACATTACTGATATATTTACGGTATGAATATCTTCATGGAACATGATCTTAATATCCTGATGATTTTTGGCATAAAAGAAAAAAATGATAATTTTGACCCGTACAGTGCATTGTTGGCCACAGAAACTCCCAAGACTGGTGTTGAGCTCCAGGGTCACATATGTTAACAGACTGTATAGATTTAAGTTAATTTTAAGGACAAATTATTTTAAAAGTAGTTTTAGATGAAGATTAGTATCGCTTGCCAAGGGATTTTCACTACACATATGAATCTGTATTAATAATGACAGTACTTATATTGTAGCAGATGTACAGATCCTAATGCAAAGCTAATGCAAGTTAAGCATTCAAAGCAGAGATTGAGGAAATGTTAAGTAATGTCATGAATAATTATAAAGCATTGCTTTCTCATAGGACAAGGCCACACAGTCTAATGAATAATTATGACACCACCCAAAAATCAAGTCGCTGTGCAAGTAAACCTCACTCCTCTGATGTCAAGAGATGCTCAAGTGGCTGACACTAGAGGTTGCAGCCTTTAGCCTCCTTGTTAGAGCATTCGACTCTCATACAGGCGGACCCGGGTTCGAGCCCCGCTTAGAGCGGGCGGTTCGATCAGGAGGGATTACATATGTACAGTTAAATCAGGAGAACTGTCATTCATCATGTGCAGCACATATGTATCTGATACTATCTCATAAATGTGTTTTAGTTTCATGACACTTCCTAAGTTCTAGCATCAGTATAGACCTGCTACAGAAGTTTATGTCAGGACATTTCTCTGTCTCAGTTCTGTTTTCTGTGTAAACTCAATGAAGAAAAAAACTGTGTATTTCTACACTGATACTACCATAAACGTATTTTGGGTACTTTCGATTTGAAAGACACATCATGTGGCGTACAGTATCTGACTTTTTCACTTTCAGAGAGTTTCATTTGCCTTGAACCCACAGCTGAGCTCAAGTTAAGTGCACTTTTTCCACTCTTAAATATATGCAAACACCTAAAACAAATCAAGCGTCAGCTCTGGCAGGGCACGTTAGTCAAGCTCGCATCAGCCTAAAACTAAATCAGACTAAATTCCTGATTATTTTGTACATTAAATATTGACATTAATGATATCTGCAATACATTATGTTGGTTCTGTTCTGTTTACCCTATCGCTGCTCTCCCTGCTCTTATCCAGAACCATACCGCCAATCCAAACTATATGCTAATAGTCAATCATCTTTGACGATAGGGGTCCGAACAGAATATATATTTATGGCAAATCTGTTCAAAATGATACACTCACAAGAGTGGCCACGCCGTATAGAAAGAGCATTCTGGGAAAAAGTGGGGTCCCCATCATAGTGGACCCGCCAAATACTACTCCCTCACTACAATTGGCTGCTTGGTTGTGGATTAAATGAATTGGTGACAAATGCACAAGGAAAACCAACATTTTCTACAATGTCATCAGTAGCCATGAATGTTTGTGTTTACACATAGACTGTATGAACGTAGTGTCCGTGATGTCACCCATTGGATTCTGAAGCGTACAGTAGGGTCGAGCTGGCCGTCTTCATGATATCATATCATCATTTGGCAGACGCTTTTATCCAGAGCGACTTACAGGGACAATCCCCCTGGAGCAACATGGAGTAAAGTGCCTTGCTCAAGGACTCACTGGTGGTGACCGCTGGGATCGAACCAGCAACCTTCTGCATATCAGTTCCATGGTTTAACCCACTGGACCACCATCTCACATCTTGGCAGCGCGCCACCGCATGTCACTCCCGGATAACAGAACATGGGCAAAGAGGCGGGATGTGGGCGGAGCTGAGGTGATGACTAACAGACAGCAGACAAACGGCACCTGTCACTCAAAGTGGCCACGCCCTTAATTATGCAGAACTTTAACTGTGCGTTCACACCAGACATGAATGAAGCGAATAAATTGCGCTATTCGCGTGTAGTTGGACGCTTGAAAATGTTGCGTTTACTCGCTTCATTCGCGCGTGACACAACAGACGTGAGTTCGGTCATGGGAGGGGCTTCTGCCAGCGGCTCGTCTCGTTGTGAAATGGCTGACATGGATTGTTTTACAGTTTTTTCTGAATGCTTAAGCGCTAATCGTGATTCTTGTAGCACAATTTCTAAAACTATTAATACGTATAGCAAAACCACTCACTGAGTTTGCAAAACTAAAAGCACAAACACTGCTTTGCACTCAGTTTGCAATTTTGTAACACACACTTTGCAAAACTGTAGGCACAATTCACTGCTTACACTCAATTACCAAATTTCCAACACTCTCCTAGCAAAATTATACACATGTATGGCTATCATTAACACTATTTTGCCAACTGTCTGGCACACTTTCACATGTGAAAACTGGTTTAGATAATTAGTTCACTTTGCAATCAGCCTAAGCATTCAAGGAGATATTTTCCCTGGTGCCTTGGACTGGAGGATATTGCATGCGATGTGGACGAAATTTTGTGGCCGGACCCAGAATTTTTTGTTGTTGTTGTTTTTTGTGAAATTACTATTTTGTGTTCTGACTTTGTCTTGGTTTTGATGAGTGTGAATAAACACCAATACTTGAAGTTTGGATCCTTGTGTGTTTACATGACACTATGACAAAAGTATGACCTCAAATTGACATCTGTACACAGAGAAAGCAAAAGCCAGATGTGTTTTGTATTCATACCATCAGTGTGTAGTTGCACATTGTGTGCTTAGTAGATGATGGCTTGTGTTTACTG
>CM042254.1:1542935-1805435 GCA_023566225.1 Romanogobio albipinnatus | reverse complement strand
AGTCCACTCCACTCCAATCCACTCCACTCCACTCCAATCCAATCCAATCCAATCCAATCCAATCCAATCTAGTCCAGTCCAGTCCAGTCCACTCCACTCCACTCCAATCCAATCCAATCTAGTCCAGTCCAGTCCAGTCCAGTCCAGTCCAGTCCACTCCACTCCACTCCAATCCAATCTAGTCCACTCCACTCCACTCCACTCCACTCCAATCCAATCTAGTCCAGTCCACTCCACTCCACTCCACTCCAATCCAATCTAGTCCAGTCCACTCCAATCCAATCCAGTCCAGTCCACTCCAATCCAATCCAATCCAGTCCAGTCCACTCCACTCCACTCCACTCCACTCCACTCCAGTCCACTCCAATCCAATCCAGTCCAGTCCAGTCCAGTCCACTCCACTCCAATCCAGTCTAGTCTAGTCCAGTCCAGTCCACTCCACTCCACTCCAATCCAATCTAGTCCACTCCACTCCACTCCAGTCTAGTCCAGTCCAGTTCACTCCAATCCAGTCCAGTCCCCTCCACTCCACTCCAGTCCAGTCCAGTCCACTCCACTCCACTCCAGCCCAGTCCAGTCCACTCCACTCCACTCCACTCCAGCCCAGTCCACTCCACTCCACTCCATTCCACTCCAGCCCAGTCCACTCGACTCCACTCCACTCCTTGGACTTGGAGTGGAGTGGAGTCAAGTCAAGTCCACTCCACTCCACTCCAAGTCCAATCCAGTCCAGTCAAGTCCACTCCACTCCAGACCAGCCCAGCCCAGCCCAGTCCACTCCACTCCACTCCTCTCCACTCCAGCCCAGTCCACTCCACTCCAGCCCAGTCCAGTCAAGTCCACTCCAGCCCAGTCAAGTCCAGTCCAGTCCACTCCACTCCACTCCCAGTCCAGTCAAGTCCACTCCACTCCAGTGAAGTCTACTCCAATCCAGTCCAGTCCACTCCATTCCATGCCCAGTCCAGTCAAGTCTACTCCAATCCAATCCAATCCAATCCAGTCCAGTCCAGTCCAGTCCAGTCCAAGTGCAGTCAAGTCCAGTCCACTCCAGTCCAAGTCCAAGTCCAAGTCCAAGTCCAAGTCCAAGTCCAAGTCCAAGTCCAAGTCCAAGTCCAAGTCCAAGTCCAAGTCCAAGTCCAGTCCAGTCCAGTCCAGTCCAAGTATAGCCACAAAACCTACCCATTATACATGAGACTAGTGTCAGAAGATCACTTACTAACCTACTCTGTGCACAATTAACATTTCATTTCCTCTAATGACCATGTAAAGTCAGTAAACTTTGTAATCGATACAACTATTTGAAAATCTGGAATCTGAGGGTGCAAAAAAATCTAAATTTTGAGAAAATCTCCTTTAAAGTTGGCCAGATGAAGTCCTTAGCAATGTATATTACTAATAATGATACAGTTATGATATATTTATGGTATGAATATCTTCATGGAACATGATCTTAATATCCTAATGATTTTTGCCATAAAAGAAAAATTTATAATTTTGACCCGTACAATGTATTTTTGGCTATTGCCACAGGTATACCCGTGAGATCAGGACTGGTGTTGAGCTCCAGGGTCACATATATTATCATTTTAAATTGCCCTGTTATGTTATGTTATGTTATGTTATGTTATGTTATGTTATGTTATGTTATGTTATGTTATGTTATGTTATGTTATGTTATGTTATGTTATGTTATGTTATGTTATGTGTTAAAATGCATTAGAATATGTTAGCGTTAACCAATCATTGTTATTTAATGTAAGCTATTGCATTAATGTAGTGTTGCAGAATTAATAATAATAAGCGTTTCACAAGTCATATAATCTTCCATTGTGTAGATGCATATTGTATTGAATTTTACAATGAATAAAGCAAGTATGGAAATTGTAACTAAACATTTATTCAAATACTCAAATATCTTTTATCGTCCATTGAAGTTCAATCACTCTCAGTCAGGATTATTCCACCGAAACTGTCCTGTCTCCGCCCCTTCACCCATTTCTGCAGTTTAACTTCAGTCACCACACCCTGAGACTCCCACTCTCTCTCTCTCTCTCCCACTCCCACAGCCCATCCCTCCAACCTCCTATCCACAGTGGCTGGGGCTCGGGATGGGTGAAGTTCAAATGGGTTGCACTTAAGGATTCCTTTCAACTCGTGGGTCAGACCTGTTGGCGTGAGTGCAAACCTCACTCTGGAACGTCCACATGAAGGCCTTGTGTCATTAAAGGCTTCCTGCCGCTTTTGCACGTACCTTTCAATTAACCGCCACCTCAAACAAAGACACATGCGCTGAAGCCAAACAATGGCTCCTCTTGTGTTAGTGAAGCCTGAGGTGAAATTCCACTGTTGGTTAATTTGAGTTAACTTAGAAAGACCTCAGCGGACTACAGAGGACACTTTAAGTGCACAGCGTCTGTGTCGTTTACATGGAAGGCATGCAAAGACTTCGGAAGGAATGTGTGAAATGCATGTCTGTTATTTGGAAATACAAAAAGTTCAAAATATTGCAATATTGCAATCCCATACTAAAAATAAATATGTGTCCCTGGAGCTCAACACCAGTCCTGATCTCACGGGTATACCTGTGGCAATAGCCAACAATGCACTGTACGGGTCAAAATTATACATTTTTCTGTTATGCCAAAAATCATCAGGATATTAAGATCATGTTCCATGAAGATATTCATACTGTAAATATATCAGAAATCTATTATTAGTAGTAATATGCATTGCTAAGGACTTCATCTGGACAACTTTAAAGGAGATTTTCTCCATATTTCGATTTTTTGCACCCTCAGATTACATATTTATACATAATGAAACATAATGAACATATACTGTGTGTTAGTTACCTTTCTCAGCATATGCAAAGTCCATCTTTAAAGTGCAAACTATAGTAATATTGCAACCCCATGTTGAATTAAATGCATGCATGCTAAATTCATTCATTCATATTTATATAATCAATATGTCTAGTGCTAATGTTTCAAGAGGTATTTCAATACAAAGACACATGTAAAGGGATTCTCCGTGTGGTCGTCTAATGAGCCCACGCTCTCAAAAACAAGAGTACAAAATTGTACCTTTTACCAACTATACCACCACAGTATAAAACTCATGCCTCCCAGCATGCATTGCAGCATTAAGTATGTCATCATTGTTGAGATCCATATGCTGATTCTTGATATCTGTGTGCGTCTAAACTTTTCCCCCCGCTAGAATGTGTTTAAAAATCAGAATTCAGAATGTGTGGCAAGAAAGTATTGTTGGTGAATATTATTTATTAATATTTTTAGTCTGTGATGAGTTTAGTCAAACATTTTTCTTCATGATCTTTTTTGTTTATGGCTTCTTTTGATATGAACAGATTCTGTAACAAAAACAACAAACTCACATAAAAGCCAAGAGTCAAACTGCCCAACTAAAGGAAACACTGATCTCCATAATGGCGACTCAATAACACATCAGCATCTAAACCTCTGTTCATTCTCAATAAGAGCTTCTATAGATGTCTTTCAGGGTTGAGCCAAACTCTGCAGGACAGCGGCTCTCTAGGACCGAACTTGCCCTGCTCTAAGTGAGGAAAACTATGAAAACTACGCCATGTATTGCAAGGCGTGAAGAGTATACTGCAATGACAAAGCTCATCAAAGCTCAGCCTCCCGCCAGTTTCATATGTTTGAAAGGTCAATCACACATTTTTGGGGCTGAAGCCCCCCTAAAAAGAGCTTAGTGACGCCCACACTGTAGAGCAATAATGCAAAGCCTTATTAAAAGAAATGCATGAAAACACAAGCTCATTGGGATTCCTGACGAGTTTAGTGCATTTGTTGTTGTCTTTGACCAGGGAAAGCTCTAATGCTGCAAACCCTTATTAAATAAACCGCACGCAGGATTATTAGGCCGCATGAAGAGTGCATTGTGTTAGTTTTCTCTGTCAGCATTAATGATCACTTGCGTATACTTAAAAGCTGAAATTATAGCAACGTCTTACTGAATATTTAAGTGTGAAGTCATAAAAGGCATTGAAATTAGCAGTAGAAGCGCGGCCATGTTGTGCTTGTTAAGGCGTTGAATAAAATCTCCAGCAGGAGCGAGCATTAGCCTTTGATCTCCCCTGTAAACGGCTTTAAACAGAACATAGTATTTTTTCCCTTTGCCTATAACACTAAATGAGACCACCCATGAGCCAAGGTTCATTTAATTGTTCCCATGATTCACACTCGCATGCGTGATTGTGCCAGACTTACGGTGTCTCATCTGACGCGGATCCAATTTAGTTTCTTATCTTATAAATGTCCCAGCTGGATGCAATTTCACTCTCTGAGTAAACTGTACGTCTTATGCAACGCATGAAGCATCACTGCGGATGGTCTCACACTTCAGTATCGAGCACTGGAGGAGGTCAGGACTCATATGTACGGTCAGATTAGCAGCAGCTCTCTCGAAGCTAAGACATCAGACGCACAATAGATTAGATTAGATTCAACTTTATTGTCATTACACAAGTACAAGTACAAGGCAACAAAATGCAGTTTAGGTCTAACCAGAAGTGCAATAGCAGCAAGTGCAGGATATATACAGTGGTTGCGTAAGTGCAGGACATGGAAATGTACTGAATATATATAAATATGTATAAATAGAGAGATGGCTATTACTATAAACAGAACTGAATTTACAGGTGAATATGTACAGTGAATATAATATACAGATGGCTATTACTTTGAACAGAATTTTACAGATAGAGGTATACAATAATATGTTAGGCTAATATGAGGAATATAGCAGTGGATTAAGGTAGTGCAATAAATTATGGACAGAGCTATCCGAAAGAAAGTGTAAAGTGCAGTGGAAAGTGGTTGCATATTACAGTTAGAAGTACGGTGCAAAATGCAAATGTAAACATTGGTACTATAAATACAGTCGGCAGTGCAAATGAGCATAATCCAGTTAAGATATGGTAGTGCAGAATGCATATGTGAACAGTTGTTACTGTAATAAACAGTCGGTAGTGCAAATAACAAAGTGAAGGCAGATGTGAGGTAGGAGAGTGTTACGGTGCTCTCATCAGCATCAATGCAAAAGAACAGCGATTCAGCCAGGAGTCTCATATCTCATAACTCATATCTCTGTTTCTATAGCGGCGAACAGGACCGGATATACCTCATATTGTGACCGGCTAAAGACATTTGCTAGATTAGACACTCTTATCCGCTTCTCACATACATACACTCTAAAGAAAAATCCCCATTAAATTTACGGTAAAAAACCGGCAGCTGTGGTTACTGTAAAAAATACAGCAGTAACGTTTTAGGTTTAACGGGACAGCACCATATCATTTAAAGGTTTATAATGTAATAATTACGGTTAAAAAACTTTTATTTTACAGTTCAAAACCATATCATTTAAAGGTTTATATTGTAAGGGTTAAATTTACGGTAAATTTAAACCTATTTCATTGACTGAAATAATGTTAAATTACTGACCTATTGAAATACTAATATCTGTTATGCACCTTCGATACTGACAAGCTCCAAACACAGCGGAGATGAGAATCACGTGATGAATCAAAGCTAATCAGAAGCAGCTTTTAAGAGGACAATACTAGAAGGTGCTCAGTGTCATTCACACCTGTTTTCATTTTGACAGCATATTTTGATTTAGTTTTAGTCATAGTCTTTTGACTAAAGTGCCATTTAGTTTTAGTCATATTTTAGTCGCCTGAATTGTTTTTAGTTTTAGTCTAGTTTTAGTCGACTAAATATCATAAGTACAGTAGATTCAGTCTCCTTAAATCTAATGAGTTTAGTTCAATTGTAATACATTAAGCATTTAAGCGTTACATAACCCACTGACACTTGAACTGACATTTTGACATCATTTTGTTTTTGACATTAAAAATACACAAAAGAGCTCAATTCACTTTTTTAAAAACATCTATATCGTTTTTATAACTTTGTATTTCTGTTTTAGTCAGTAGGTCATATCAGGTTAAGCTAAAGCTTCAAATAAGTTTATCTATTGTTTTAATTTCAGTTAACAAAGATTTTTGTATTATGGTTTTAGTGAACTATTATAACCCTGATACTTTATTGAATATGTGTCAAATACTGGTCTTTCCTCCTGACTATGAATTAAATGGGAATTAAATTAAACACAGTTTATTGTGTAAGCAAAAACGAATATATAATGCGTGACTTTTAATGATAAACCAGCTGGAAATACACCGGGACTCTTATTTTGAAATGTCTGCGCCTCTATTGCAGTTGCAGGAGCTCATTCAAGTTCAGATGAGGAGATAAATATGCATTGTTACAACCGTCTAAAACACATTACTATATAAACATGGTGCAGTAAACACTGTCATTATTCATCAGCATTAGTTCATAAACAATAGTCTGGCATAAATGTGTGTTATTGATTGATTGAGCCGCTCTGGAGCGCTGGATTGGGGGTGTGTGAGCCTGTAGGCCGTGTGTTTTCCACGTTCAGATCAAATGTGCGCATCTGTGACACAGGACATCAGTTCTGACCCCATCTCTTCCCTAATCCCTCACTACTTTCCTCTCGTTTTTATTTGTTGACGAAAATGACAGTTGATTTTCGTTATAGTTTTTGTTAATCAACACTAGTTTTTATTTAGTTATTAAAAGGGTGTTGACGAAAATTATGACAAATTATTCGTCAACGAAATTAACACTGATTCACACAAACACTAAACACCATCATGGTAACGCACATCAAATAAAAAAAAATGCAATAAACATTAATTTAACAACATCAGATGTAACATAAAACCCTGTACATAACTGATTAGAACAAACTAACACGAAACCGTTATTTCAACGAAAATACATCAAATGCGAAATGTCACGCAGGGAATTCTGGGAATGTCAATTTACGATTTTTCACTGTGAATTACACAATGACTGGTTCTTTTTCACTTCCAAAAACTGTAAATTGAACGGTATTTTACAGTAAATTAAATGTAAGGTTAGTCACCATATATAGGAAACTTCCTGTTAACCAATGAACTGTTTTTCACCGTAGCATTTTTACAGTCTTTTACCGTTAAAATCATGATGATTTTTTACAGTGTAGAGCCATTATTTTATTACCTTAGAATGAGCCGTTTCTATCTACACACATCGCGGGTCACTTTACAGTGAAGCCGCCATTTTGTGCCGCCACGGTGGCCCTAAACGGACAAACTTCACTACAGAGCACTAGTCACTCTCTACTGTCTCTGATCATGATATCTTTGTCCTGTGTCGGCCACCGTAGCTTCTCTATGTGCTGGGAGGGGTGAGAGCCACTAGATGCCACTAAAACTTACACACTGCACCTTTAAAGCAAAACTGTTCTTGAAAATGAATTTTTACTTGGCTCTAGAAGTTGGCTATATTTTTTGTTCTGCACTGCAAAAAATGCTTTTCTTACTTAGTATATTTGTCTTGTTTTCAGTCCAAATATCTAATAAATCTTACATTAAGAAGCATTTACTAGACAAGCAAAAGTTTTTGCCTTGTTTTGGGGGAAAATAACTCAAAATTAAGGGAGTTTTTGCTTAAAATATAGCCCTTGTAAGCAAAATAATCTTGTTTTCTGTTTGAATTCAGATTATTTTTCTTAGCCCATTGGCACATTATTTTGCTTATTTTAAGCAAAAACTCCCTTAATTTTGAGTTATTTTCCCCCAAAACTTTTGCTGGTCTAGTAAATGCTTCTTAATGTTAGATTTTTTAGATATTTGGACTGAAAACAAGACAAATATACAAAGAAAAGCATTTTTTGCAGTGTGCTCATATTGGACACTGACCCTAATACACAAAAGTCATTGAAATAGGTGTGGTTTTATTTAATTAAAGACAAGTTAGGTGGGGAATCACTGACATGTGCGTTCATATGGTGTGGATTGACTGGTTGGTTACAGTTTGGGGTAAATTAGGTGGGCTTAAAACAAGTCTATAATTATGGCGATCTGAAGAAGAGAGGTTCTGTTGCGCTATCAATCAAGGGTCAGAAAAGTTTCAAGAGAACCACAGGAGGGGCTTTTTATGTCCATGACTGAATCAAGAAGCCCCTTATTTTATCTACAAGGCCACCACTCCCTGAGATATAAATATAGCCCTGTTATGCTAAAAATACTCCTTTCTATTAATAGCCTAACCAAATACTGTCAGCGACTTTAAATCAGCCAGGGCTTTTGCCAAGGTGAAGAAAAGGCTCTCTGTTTCTCTTCCTGGCCCCCCTTCCTCTCTCGCACTCTTTCTGGCCTGACGTCAACACTTTTGATTCCTGTCTCGTTCAGGCAAATGTAGTCTTTTAAGCCACTTACTGCCATTGTGCTGCGGTGTGACGCCTCTAGGGCTGAGCATGCGTGCGCGCTTTTTCCAGGAGTCTGGAGAGGAACACACAGTTAGCTATTGTCTGGTCAGCTGCACTGCGAGTGTGCCGTACAACAGCACTTATTCTTAGAGCTCACACACTCTCTGTTTCCACAGACAGACCAGACCTTATAATCGCTGTCACGTTCACTCCCCGTGAGCTGCATTGATATAATATTATATTCTCTGTTTGCACTTTCATTTGAAAGTTTTAGTGACCTTAAAGGGATAGTTCACCCAAAAATAAAGCCCATGATTGACTCTCCCTCAACTCATCCTAGGTGTGTATGACGTTCTGCTTTCAGACACACACACAATCAGAGTTATATTCAAAATATAGATTCACGAGAGACTGCCGTTCCAGCGGATGACATAGGACCCGGTGACGAATGTGGAAGCGCAGAGAATAGAGGAAAACAAAACTTGGTTCTCGCCTGAACTAGCATATAATCTCACCATCATACACTGGAACGACAGTTAGAGACTAATTTAGAGACTAACTAACATTTTATGATGTATAGATACACTTTTATGATGGATAGATACACTTTTATGATGGATAGATGCACTTTTATGATGGATAGATGCACTTTTATGATGGATAGATACACTTTTATGATGGATAGATGCACTTTTATGATGGATAGATGCACTTTTATGATGGATAGATGCACTTTTATGATGGATAGATGCACTTTTATGATGGATAGATGCACTTTTATGATGGACAGATGCACTTTTATGATGGATAGATGCACTTTTATGATGGATAGATGCACTTTTATGATGGATAGATGCACTTTTATGATGTATAGATACACTTTTATGATGGATGGATGCGCTTTTATGATGGATAGATGCACTTTTATGATGGACAGATGCACTTTTATGATGGATAGATGCACTTTTATGATGGACAGATGCACTTTTATGATGGATAGATGCACTTTTATGATGGACAGATGCACTTTTATGATGTATAGATACACTTTTATGATGGACAGATGCACTTTTATGATGGATAGATGCACTTTTATGATGGACAGATGCACTTTTATGATGGATAGATGCACTTTTATGATGGACAGATGCACTTTTATGATGGACAGATGCACTTTTATGATGGATAGATGCACTTTTATGATGTATAGATACACTTTTATGATGGACAGATGCACTTTTATGATGGATAGATGCACTTTTATGATGGACAGATGCACTTTTATGATGGATGGATGCACTTTAATGCACTCATTCACTGTCATTATAAAGTTGGAAGAGTCAGGTCATTTTTAATATAACTCTGATTGTGTTTGTCTGAAAGCAGAATGTCACACACACCTAGGATGAGTTGAGGGAGAGTATAATTTTCATTTTTGGGTGACTATCCCTTTAATAGAGTAATTTCCTGAGAGCTTATATGAGCCCCTCTCTAAAAAGACTGTCAACATCTGCTGTAACCTAGTCGTTGGCAGCTTTAATTAAGCATGAGCAATGTGTTTATAGTGGTGAGATAAAATGCTGATTAAAGACTCGTACAGTGCAATGAACATGTGAGCATCCACAAGCTATGATTTTATTGTGTATTTCATTTGGTCTGTTCTGCAGGATGGGTCATAAACTTGGCCAGATTCACGTCTTGGCGGCTCATTTGGGTGGGAGTGGAAAGAAGCGTTAGTGTTAGTGTGAATGTACCTGACGACCTCAGAGCGAGAGTCAGACAGAAACAGACTGGGTGGCACAGTCATTACAGCGCACACAGATCAAGGCTTTATGGGAAGGGAGCCGTTCAGCAGGGGCCCACCAGTTTCTGCTGTGTGTGCTTTAAAACTGAAAACTGCTTTCCCTGCCTTTACTTTTCGAGTCAGTCTGTGTAGGTGTAAGTCTATTCCTGTATATACTTCTGCCTTTATGCTTTTTATTAAAGGAGTTATGAGATGAGTACAGTAACACAAACAGATTTCTGTGAATATCAATGTTTCTTTTATGGTCATTACAATCATTGGTTTTGATTTTGTATGATGTGAATTCATGTCATATCTTTCATTTGCACTGCTGACACTTTATAGGACCTGTGTGAATGTATGATCACAATTATATTAAGGCAAGATGACATGGGTTTTACCCCTTTCACCATTGCTATACTACAGCCTATGATGGGTGGATGCAATTTATGATGGATAGATGCAATTTTATGATGGATAGATGCAATTTTATGATGGATAGATGCACTTTTATGATGGATAGATGCACTTTTATGATGGGTGGATGCACTTTTATGATGGACAGATGCACTTTTATGATGGATAGATGCAATTTTATGATGAATAGATGCACTTTTATGATGGATAGATGCACTTTTATGATGGGTGGATGCAATTTATGATGGACAGATGCACTTTTATGATGGATAGATGCTCTTTTATGATGGACAGATGCACTTTTATGATGGGTGGATGCAATTTATGATGGACAGATGCACTTTTATGATGGACAGATGCACTTTTATGATGGGTGGATGCACTTTTATGATGGACAGATGCACTTTTATGATGGACAGATGCACTTTTATGATGGACAGATGCACTTTTATGATGGGTGGATGCACTTTTATGATGGACAGATGCACTTTTATGATGGACAGATGCACTTTTATGATGGGTGGATGCACTTTTATGATGGATAGATGCACTTTTATGATGGACAGATGCACTTTTATGATGGATAGATGCACTTTTATGATTGATAGATGCACTTTTATGATGGATAGATGCACTTTTATGATGGATAGATGCACTTTTATGATGGACAGATGCACTTTTATGATGGATAGATGCACTTTTATGATGGATAGATGCACTTTTATGATGGATAGATGCACTTTTATGATGTATAGATGCTCTTTTATGATGGATAGATGCACTTTTATGATTGATAGATGCACTTTTATGATGGGTGGATGCAATTTATGATGGACAGGTGCACTTTTATGATGGATAGATGCACTTTTATGATGTATAGATGCTCTTTTATGATGGATAGATGCACTTTTATGATGGATAGATGCACTTTTATGACGGGTGGATGCAATTTATGATGGACAGGTGCACTTTTATGATGGACAGATGCACTTTTATGATGATGGACAGATGCACTTTTATAATAGATGCATCATCAATTGGTTTGCTGATCATTTCAAACACATTGCAGAAAAATAAGTTATAGACGTTTAAAAGCAGCTTTATATTGTAGCCTAACTCATATTTCAGAAAGGCTTTGCTTCTCAAATCAGTGACAGCACCCGCTGAGCTGCGTGTTCAGGAGCTTCAGTGTCTGCACAGTAAACGAAGTGAAATGACAATAAACGAAATGATCCTGCACGCGTTGGCCCGTTATAGCAGTGCCATCAGCTCTGAAATGACTGTTTTCACTCATTCTGAATAAGATTATAAAAACACCCTGATTCATTCCCGCCCTGTGCGGGAAACAGCTCGTGCGCTCCCGCTGCACTTCTATGGAAACAGAGCCGCTATTTCCGCATTCCTCGCATACCGGCGGCAGAAGCGCGGGCACGACTCACCGGTGCGCAGTTAGGAGATGCCTTATCCAAACAAACATGAACATCCTGATACTTACACGCTGGCAATTTGGTTTGAATCGTTGCATTTCGCGTTAGTGTTTGATAGACTCGACATGCTTGGAGTTCTCAGATTTGCCCTTAAATGGTCAATGACGTTACCGGGGTTCCAATGCGTAATGAGACGGCCTACGTCAGACGCGCAGTCGCTCAGGGAATGCCCGAGAAAAAATACTCCATGCCTTTCATCTCAGAGGAGACTCATTTTGGACGCGGATTCCTCATGTCTATTATTATCCCTTGATAAATCTATCTTTAATATCGAGTTCATGTTGACAGTGACTGTACAATACTAACGCATTAGCATTCATGCCCAATATGAGTGCACAACATAATTCATCAGATATCATCCCATCATATGAACAGCAGGATGATGGTGTTTTGTTGGTCTCTCATGGGATGCACGGGTTGTGTCAGCAGCAGGTGTTAGCAGTTCTTCAGCTCTCAGAGTTCACAACACTGACCTGAACCGCCACTGGAGAGCTGGAAGAACAGAGTGTCAGCTTTACAGAAAGGTGGTGGAGACTTAAAGGGACGGTTCACCCAGATATGAACATTACCCCATGATTGACTTTCCCTCAACTCATCCTAGGTGTGTGTGACATTCTGCTTTCAGACGAACACAATCAGAGTTATATTAAAAATTACCTGACTCTTCCAACTTTATAATGACAGTGAATGAGTGCATAAAAGTGCATCTGTCCATCATAAAAGTGCATCTGTCCATCATAAAAGTGCATCTGTCCATCATAAAAGTGCATCTGTCCATCATAAAAGTGCATCTATCCATCATAAAAGTGCATCTGTCCATCATAAAAGTGCATCTATCCATCATAAAAGTGCATCTATCCATCATAAAAGTGCATCTGTCCATTATAAAAGTGCATCTCTCCATCATAAAAGTGCATCTATCCATCATAAAAGTGCATCTGTCCATCATAAAAGTGCACCTATCCATCATAAAAGTGCATCTATCCATCATAAAAGTCCATCTGTACATCATAAAAGTGCATCTATCCATCATAAAAGTGCATCTATCCATCATAAAAGTGCATCTGTCCATCATAAAAGTGCATCTGTCCATCATAAAAGTGCATCTGTCCATCATAAAAGTGCATCTATCCATCATAAAAGAGCATCTGTCCATCATAAAAGTGCATCCATCATCATAAAAGTGCATCTATCCATCATAAAAGTGCATCTGTCCATCATAAAAGTGCATCCGTCCATCATAAAAGTGCATCCGTCCATCATAAAAGTGCATCCGTCCATCATAAAAGTGCATCTATCCATCATAAAAGTGCATCCATCCATCATAAAAGTGCATCAATCCATCATAAAAGTGCATCTATCCATCATAAAAGTGCATCCATCCATCATAAAAGTGCATCTATCCATCATGAAAGTGCATCTATCCATCATAAAAGTGCATCTGTCCATCATAAAAGTGCATCTATCCATCATAAAAGTGCATCTATCCATCATAAAAGTGCATCCATCCATCATAAAAGTGCATCTATCCATCATAAAAGTGCATCCATCCATCATAAAAGTGCATCTATCCATCATATAACTGCTCCACACGGCTCATGGGGGTTAATAAAGGCCTTCTGAAGTGATGCGAAGCAAAGCTTTTTTAACCTGTGTGGGGTACTTTTATGATGGACAGATGTACTGTTATGGACTCATTCACTGTCATTATAAAGTTGGAAGAGTCAGGTCATTTTTAATATAACTCTGATTGTGTTTGTCTGAAAGCAGAATGTCACACACACACACCTAGGATGAGTTGAGGGAGAGTCAATCATGGGGTAATTCATTTCTGGGTGAACTATCCCTTTAATGCTTTGCCTTTTCTAACTCAGACCTTTTAGATTCAAGCAGTGAAAGAGCATCACCTACTTGTCTGCTAACAAATATTACAAATTGCTCTTGAAATAATAAGAGACGAGTAACCAGACCCCTGTGATATAACCTCCACGAAACGACTTCCTGAAAAGCGATTTTAAAGATCATGTCAGATCATTTTCTGGAGGTTATCTAAGCCCTACAGTCTCTTTATGGAGGAGCAGACGGATCTCCGCATGAATAACCCCTGATGTCTGCATTCCTGTCAGTGCAGTGTCGTAATGACCCGTGTCAGTGAGGATATGACGCCGATTCCAGGACAACAGGATACAAAGACGAGCCTTTGGCAAACCGTGAGCCGTGTTTGCACGTCACTTAGGGCTCTCGTTCATTTCCACAGAATGCGTTCACACCTCGGTGGAGTAATTCCCTCCCACTGTACATTTGGCAAGACATTGGGATTTTCAAGGAAGCTTACCAGGAAATTATTTGTTATTTTAAACTCTGACAAAAGTGCATGGCCCATTTATGTCCAAAACCCCCAAAGCAAAACATCAGACAGAGGAGTACAGTTCTCAAACAATCATTTATTGAAACAATACTGCATTTGACAAGAGAAGCAATGCATATATTACTCTGTTTAAATTACAATTCATAGTCAGCAGAACTGATCAGTGCAGTCTAACATTAGCAGTCCATTTGTAGCTTGACAGTTCATAGTTAATCACGTCCACACAGATTATTCCCTCAGTCAGCGATAGTGACGCACACGCGTCTGTTTCCAACCCATTGCGCGCCCACGCCGCCCGCGTGCAACTTCTCCAGCACAGCTTGAGCCTTTCACAGTTCGTTTGCCCACAACTTGTTCCTCCGCTACCAAAACGACCCTTTTCCCCCACGGAGGACACGACAAGCTGGAGGGGCACGGAGGAATGTACCGCGCGCGGTTCCAAGAGCTCCGCGCTCTCTCTCGCAGCCACTTCCCGTGACGCAGCAGCCCTCGGCGGCTACACTGAGCCCCTTTAGCTTTCATTCGCAGAGAATGACTCTTTCATCCGTTCCTTGCAGCAATAGCATCGCGATTCGTTCAACGCTCTTGCAGGGACAGATACGGAATCCATTGGTTCTTGCAGCGGCTCTCTTCGCAGTAGTTGCCCACGTCCTTCAACGCCTGGCATTTGAGTGGTTGGCATTGGGAGTTCTGAAAATGCGTAAAATCCCATGTTAGTTACACGATATTAAAGCTGCATGTGCAAGGCACTGCGCGGATTTCAAGCGTACTTACAGTGACTAGGATGCAGTGGAAGTCTCTCGGCTCGCTGTTGTCCACGGTGGTGGGCTCGCCGAGCACCTGCGCGAGGCGTCTCAGCCCGGACACCCGCAGGATGTTGATGTCGTTGTCGCAGCAGAACGCCTGGAGGAGCGTGAAGTGGATCTGCAGCGCAATGTCGTCCTGGTCCTCCTCATCGGTGGCCAGAACGCACAGCACGACACAGTCTGGATCTCTGCAAAGCAAAGCAAATCGCGATTAGACACATGTTTGTGCGATAACGCAGTCTGGCAACACCAACAGTCAGACATGAGTCGGCTATACTTACACATTCATTAGTTTCGCAGACTCGTAAACGCCGACGGTGAGGCAGTCCTGCCTCTGCGCGGCCACCAGCAGCTCCTCCAGCGCGTGGCTCACGGTGTCCATTCTGTAAGAAAACGCGACTGTGAGCGACAGTTCTCTCCATGGTAGGCTACACATATTAAAATGCATGCATGCAATCACACAACTCACTTTTTATCGGTAATATTGCATCCAACGACTTCTTCCAGGGTCATTTTGCTTCAAATAGTAGTAATCCACAAGTCTCCGGGAGAGCTCGGAAATATTAAAATCCAGTCAAAGTGTGCAGTCCAAAGTATAATCCAGTCGGAGGTGTGGTATTCCTTGTGTCTGAGAATTCGTGTCTGCCGACTTCAAGCGAAACTCGCGCATATATACCGTGCGCACGCGTAGGCGCGGCCTCGCCAAACGCGCGCCTTTCTGATTGGTAATGCATGCTCCACAAGCTCCTCGCGCTCGCTCAGCCATTGGTTATGGGGGAAACTCCAGCGTTCTCACCCCACGTGGGTTGATTCGCGGAATCTCTCCCCGTACAGCGAACACAACATGCATCTAGTCGCTTTCAGTGTGTTTGCACCGAGACCGATGGAATTTCCTTATGGAGATGATGGAGTTTCCAGCGGCTCGCGATGTTGCAGCTGCATCTGAACCCTTTGCATCATGTTTTCATTTTCACTGTAGGTTCATGAACCGAAAATGGTCGAAACTCCCTTACATGGGCCTGATGTGACGACTCGTGACATCCTGAGGCAAGCGTGCACGCGCACCGTGAGCGACGCGCATGATGCATTGAAATCGATCAGAGAATTCACTCTTTTGTTTTGCACAACAGACGCCGCCCGCAGGCTCTAGAAGGCGGCAGAGTTTCTGTCTCTTTGTTACCTGGAACTTTCATCACCCGAGCTGTTCCAGTTCCACCGGCTAATTATAGCCTCGGACACCCGGTGCGGTCACAGGATCAGAGCTGTTGATGCTATCATGGGATCTTGTTATGCTGGAGTTACGAAACCCATAAACACTGGGGTCAACATCTTAAGGGCCACTTCATTATATGATCGATTAGCGTTCAAATGAATATCAATATTTCAAATCAATCAATAACTCAAATCAATGCACTGCTGTAACGCACCACCTGCTGGAAAACGACTCGGAATCTGAGGCTAAATGTCATTTTGCATGACATGAATTGTAATTAATAATCACTAAATGGCATATGATAAATAGGGCTCCTGGGTCAAGGCAAGCATTTCAGCAATCAGTCCTTCAGCAGAACGATCTTCTGTCGACGAGCGCGCCCTGCTGGTTATGATACGCCACTACAGATTAGTTGTAAAATGGCTCATAAAGTGGCAAGAGTCACCGTTTTACCCGCGCATGCGCATTTCATCGTCGAGAGGGAATCATTTCATGATTTACCACAGTTTACCATGTTCTAGTGTGATTAACCATAGTTTCAATGATTTACCACATTCATGATTTACCATAGTTTACCGTGATTTACCACATTCTAGCATGATTTACCACATTCGTGATTTACCTCATCCTAGTATGATTTACCATAGTTTACTGTGATTTACCAGATTCTAGCATGATTTACCACAGTTTACTGTGATTTACCTCATTCATGATTTACCATGTTCTAGCATGATTTACCACAGTTTACCGTGATTTACCTCATTCATGATTTACCATGTTCTAGCATGATTTACCACATTCTAGCATGATTGACCATGTTCTAGCATGATTTACCTCATCCTAGCATGATTTACCACATTCGTGATTTACCATGTTCTAGCATGATTTACCACAGTTTACTGTGATTTACCTCATTCATGATTTACCATGTTCTAGCATGATTTACCACAGTTTACCGTGATTTACCTCATTCATGATTTACCATGTTCTAGCATGATTTACCACATTCTAGCATGATTGACCATGTTCTAGCATGATTTACCTCATCCTAGCATGATTTACCACATTCGTGATTTACCATGTTCTAGCATGATTTACCATAGTTTACCGTGATTTACCTCATCCAAGCATGATTGACCATGTTCGAGCATGATTTACCTCATCCAAGCATGATTGACCATGTTCTAGCATGATTTACCTCATCCTAGCATGATTTACCTCATTCATGATTTACCATGTTCTAGCATGATTTACCATAGTTTACCGTGATTTACCTCATTCATGATTTACCATGTTCTAGCATGATTTACCACATTCTAGCATGATTGACCATGTTCTAGCATGATTTACCTCATCCTAGCATGATTTACCACATTCGTGATTTACCATGTTCTAGCATGATTTACCATAGTTTACCGTGATTTACCTCATCCAAGCATGATTGACCATGTTCGAGCATGATTTACCTCATCCAAGCATGATTGACCATGTTCTAGCATGATTTACCTCATCCTAGCATGATTTACCTCATTCATGATTTACCATGTTCTAGCATGATTTACCACAGTTTACCGTGATTTACCTCATTCATGATTTACCATGTTCTAGCATGATTTACCACATTCTAGCATGATTGACCATGTTCTAGCATGATTTACCTCATCCTAGCATGATTTACCACATTCGTGATTTACCATGTTCTAGCATGATTTACCACAGTTTACTGTGATTTACCTCATTCATGATTTACCATGTTCTAGCATGATTTACCACAGTTTACCGTGATTTACCTCATTCATGATTTACCATGTTCTAGCATGATTTACCACATTCTAGCATGATTGACCATGTTCTAGCATGATTTACCTCATCCTAGCATGATTTACCACATTCGTGATTTACCATGTTCTAGCATGATTTACCATAGTTTACCGTGATTTACCTCATCCAAGCATGATTGACCATGTTCGAGCATGATTTACCTCATCCAAGCATGATTGACCATGTTCTAGCATGATTTACCTCATCCTAGCATGATTTACCTCATTCGTGATTTACCACATTCTAGCATGATTTACCACAGTTTACTGTGATTTACCTCATTCATGATTTACCATGTTCTAGCATGATTTACCATAGTTTACCGTGATTTACCTCATCCAAGCATGATTGACCATGTTCTAGCATGATTTACCTCATCCTAGCATGATTTACCACATTCGTGATTTACCATGTTCTAGCATGATTTACCATGTTCTAGCATGATTTACCATGTTCTAGCATGATTTACCAGATTCTAGCATGATTTACCATGTTCTAGCATGATTTACCATGTTCTAGCATGATTTACCATGTTCTAGCATGATTTACCACATTCTAGCATGATTTACCATAGTTTACCATGATTTACCACATTAAACAATTATTTAATTGTAATACTGGAACAATCGGAGTCATCCCGCTGGAGACGGGTTTATTGAGGATGCCGTGTCGATGAGGCAGTTTCAGGGGGAGTCTAATCACGGTCTCTCAGACACTTCAGGGTCATGTGTTGGTCTTCTCTGGGCGCAGGTCCAGCATCTGATCTGGATCCGGCCCGGATCCGGCTGACTGCAGTAAATATAGCATTAGCGTAGAGACTAGCATTAGCGTAGATGCCATTCTTCTGATGATGTCACGAGTACATCAGGTGTTATGGGAAGTGTTCCCGGTTCCGGCTGACCTAGTTAATGCAGCCTAACAATCATTGAACTGAAGAAGTGTTTTATGTGTATGCCACAGTAAAGAGATGTGTTTAGTCTAGATTTACACTGACAGAGTGTGTGTGCTTCCCCAACAATGCTAGGAAGAGTTCCAGAGTTTAGGAGCTAAATAGGAAAAGCAGTTGATGTGGATATTCTCGGTATGATCAGCTGGCCAGAGTTTAGAGAGCGCAGTAGACGTGATGGAGGATAATGTGTTAAGAGCTCGCTCAAGTGCTGGAGATAAACCATTTAGTGCTTTGTAAGTAATAAGCAAGATTTTAAAATGTATGTGATGTTTAATAGGCAGCCAGTGCAGTGTTGACAGAACTGGGCTAATATGGTCACACTTCCTGGTTCTAGTAAGAACTGGAGCTGCTGCGTTTTGGACCAGCTGGAGTTTATTTATTAAGCGAGCAGGGCAACCACCCAGTAAGCAGGGAAGGGAAGAGAACAGGGGGTGGTAAAGATGGGTGGATGGATGAGAGGGAGGGAGGGGAGGTTTTCTCAGACTATATTTGTACGTTCAGCACGCATTGCTTGACGGACTGTCAGATATCATGATTTCCTCATCGTTTCCCGCGGTTTCAGTTTCGAGTGGCTACCGCAAGTCAATTACTGAAGCGGTACTTTCCCTTAACTACTCATCTAATTAAACTAAATATCTCATTTGATGTGGCACAGTAATGATCAATCGAAAGGTTATTTAGTGCTGGAACACACCCTGAGGGTTTTTCAGTATAAAAGTAAATCCATGTCAGGACGAGAGTAACACTTGTTACTTCTGTACCGCGATTATATAGCAAGTTTTAAAGTCTGGGTTGGGGACAAGGCCTGAGTAGAGAAATATTAGTGATGCATAATTCGGGTTCATATCTGTGCAATTTGTGCAAAAAATGAAAATCATACTGATTTTAGTGTATAACATTTTTTGGTGGTGCAATAAATATTATTTGAAATAACTAAACTATTTATTTTATAATATAGTATTTTTAACATGAATGCATAACCTGGGGACATAAACGTTCCCATAATTGAAGAATCACCCATTTATTGATAAAAGAAAAAAATGCAACAACAAACATATTTGTACTATTTTTTCAAAAACAAAATAAAATAGCACAGAGGAAAACATTTTTGGAACTCTATTATGAATCATATTAATTGTTAGATAGCTTGGTAAATATTGTATTAATAATAAAACTAAAGAAATACATTTTTAAATGTTGCATCTATAATTTCAAGAAACTCTGATATTGAGGATTTATGCTGTTTTTGTAGTGAGAAGTGTTTTTCGAATTATCCAAAGTTGTATGGAGGGAATTGGCAGAATTTATATTTACTTTAGTAAAGATGAATTGCTATTGGATATTATTGTATACAATCCTGAATACATTGTTTATGTTAATTCATGCCTTTAAACTGTTTAGTGAAGCCTAATTTGACTCTTTATGTCATGTTTAAAACATTATGATACCATTGTATGGAATTATGATATCATTTTCGCCTCACATTGTTTTGTATAGGCTACTGTAGCCAGGGCCGTCGCAAGGGGGGTGCGAGGCCCTGTGCGAAGTTGACATGCGAGGCCCTCTATACAATTGATTTGCGCGCGTGTATGCGGCCGGGTATTGCTATAGTAACGAACCGAACTTTCGCATATCTGATCTAAAGTGGTTTGACCTATTTCAGATGCTGCAATTAGAATTTAAAATGGACTGAGTAAAACTCTATACAATCTTGACGTGTGTGATAGGCTATTGTGCTCACTGACATGCAGCATGCACGGTCACTCACACGCTCATAACAATTGTAAGATCTACTGCATAATGATAACCTAAGAACAACAACAACAACAACAACAACAACAATAATAAAGCAATTAAAGGATTAAAAGCGATCTAAGGGAATAACTAGCCTAAATAAGAACGGTATGAAGAAACATGCAAACATTCACTCTTATTCGTCTAATAGTGAAAACGCAAATGTTTCTTGTCACATTCATTTATGATTTACATTACTTATAACGCATAATTTCATTTCAAGACGGCTAAATTTCATAGAAAGTTGAGTAGTTTGCATCACTAGATAGTCTATTACTGTTGGTCGCTGAACATTTCTATCGTAAAACAGTTATCAGCTCAGCTGTACAGCACAATCTCTCCACGAGCTCTCGCTGTTATGACTGACTGACAGCAAGACCCGCCTTCTCTGATCTGATTGGCCACCTAAACTTTTTAGTCATTCTAACAAACAGATTTACTCATTCAACACTAAAACGGGAGCTCGTCTCTCAGCTCTCAGAAACAGTCTCTCTGACAGCGCGCAGAGTTGGCTGTCTCTGCTTACTGTGCTTTAACATCACCTGTGTTTAAACTACAATGCTAAACAACGCATGAAAATGTCAAGCTTTCGTGACCGCGGAGCACAGCCCGATACGTCACATGAGCGTAACTGCAATAGAGACATATTAACGTTAGTCCAAAATCGTTACCTACGTCGTGTCTACCGTCATATCGCTCACCCCATAAACCGGATTATATATTCGTTTTAGTCCACGACCACTTGTTATATTTATGCCTCACCTTGAACTTCATCTTGTTGTTGCGACCCGGCAGCCTGATTAGTCTCCGTGATTGTGTTGGTTGTGCTGCTTGTAGTCGCAATATTGGCATTGACAAATTAATCCAGCGATCCTTTCAGTGACTTCAGAAATTCTTCTTTCTTTATAATTATTTTACTTTTCTCACCACCCGACTCGTGTTTACGAAATCGATCGCGTTCTCGTGCAGCACCCTACATTTTTTCCTCTGAGTGAGCGGCACATAGTGGCGCGACCACCCAGAACGTCATATCGAAATTTGAAAAATAACAATAATAATTTGCTGATTTTTTTTTCACGTGGCCTTGATTATGCATTATTGAGAGACAGTAGGAACTGTATTTATTATAGATGTTGGGTGGAAAAACTGTAATAAAAAAAATAGACAAACTTCATAAAATGCAGGCCAGGCGCGAGGCCCTCTAGAGGCGCGAGGCCCTGTGCGGTCGCACACTTGGCACAGCCCTTGCGACGGTACTGACTGTAGCCTATGTTATGCTATGTTTGTTGTTCTATCTTCAATAAATAAATAAAAATCGCTCACATAGGCATATACAAAGACAACAGTTACTGTCATTTTGGCTGAGCGTGTTTATTGGATGTGTCTTAGATAATTAGCAGGACTAAAGACTACCTCTTTGAACTTGTCTTTAGCACGGGGGATGTTTAACAGTTCTAATATACAGGAAGCGAGTGGGGGCCGCCCGGGGCCCCTGCACAGGCCATCCCGTCTCACGGATCCCCGTGGAACCCATTCATCCGGAATACACTCGGGCCTAATCTTGACACCTCACAGTACACACACACGTCGGGTCCATGGTGGGGTTGCATAATGTCTACACGTCCATGGGTCGCAAAGTAACTAACACACCCATTAGTACGGTCGTGAGAACTGAGCGTGTAATTGAGTAATTAAGAGAGATTACATGTCAATAATATGGCTGGGTCTACGTGAGAAATATCATGTATTTCAGTGCGCATGCCCATTAGCATATAGCAGGCTAGCTACAATTCAACATCAAGTAGCCTAACCTTGAATATTATAAACACAAAAATGTATTTTAAAAAGATTGACAAACTACTGTCAAGTTTAATAACTCAACCCCCATCACAAAACTAAGATGATCAAATTATTATTTTTCAAACATGAACTTTTTTCCTTTTTTTAACTGAATGAATTGTACGGATTCGTTACGTAGTGTTGCCCAATAGACATCTTTTTTCAATTGTGACGTAGGGCCGTTTAAATCAGTTTTCTCTAAAGGGATCACCTGTGTTCAGGAGAGGTGTGGAGGCGAACGGGGAAGCGGACAGGGACGTCGTCAGGTAGGCTGTTTATAACGAATTGTATATCTTTTAAAAGTTTACATTTCAGCTTTTGCCCATGTAAAGTGTGTCAACAGCATGTCCTCGCCCGGTTTTACTGGCATCTTCCATTGTGAGGACACTCCGCAGTCGAAGGGGCCGTTCTCTTACACTGATGATGGGCTCAATGATAGTTTGGACGGGTGAGGCTCTTTCAGTCCCTCAGACTCTTTAAAGCGGTAGTTCACCCAAATGAAATGCTAAACGCTCTTCACAATACTTTGGTACTTATGTCCATTTTTAATAATAATAATAATAATAATAATAATAATAATACAAATATCATAAAGTAAAGTCTTATTTCTATTGTACGCTAAGCATGTTGTCATGTCCCTGAGGCACTAAACTGAATTTGGACTTCAGTAGATTTTTTATAAACAAAATAAAATTTAAAAAAAGATGATGGATGGATGCACTTATGGTGGATGGATGCACTTTTATGATGTATGGATGCACTTTTATGATGGATGGATGCGCTTTTATGATGGATGGATGCACTTTTATGGTGTATAAATGCACTTTTATGATGGATGGATGCACTTTTATGGTGTATAAATGCACTTTTATGATGTATGGATGCACTTTTATGATGGATGGATGCACTTTTATGGTGTATAAATGCACTTTTATGATGGATGGATGCACTTTTATGGTGTATAAATGCACTTTTATGATGGATGGATGCACTTTTATGGTGTATAAATGCACTTTTATGATGTATGGATGCACTTTTATGATGGATGGATGCACTTTTATGGTGTATAAATGCACTTTTATGATGTATGGATGCACTTTTATGATGTATGGATGCACTTTTATGATGTATGGATGCACTTTTATGATGGATGGATGCGCTTTTATGATGGATGGATGCACTTTTATGGTGTATAAATGCACTTTTATGGTGTATAAATGCACTTTTATGATGGATGGATGCACTTTTATGGTGTATAAATGCACTTTTATGATGTATGGATGCACTTTTATGATGGATGGATGCACTTTTATGGTGTATAAATGCACTTTTATGATGGATGGATGCACTTTTATGGTGTATAAATGCACTTTTATGGTGTATAAATGCACTTTTATGATGTATGGATGCACTTTTATGATGTATGGATGCACTTTTATGATGGATGGATGCACTTTTATGGTGTATAAATGCACTTTTATGATGGATGGATGCACTTTTATGGTGTATAAATGCACTTTTATGGTGTATAAATGCACTTTTATGATGTATGGATGCACTTTTATGATGTATGGATGCACTTTTATGATGTATGGATGCACTTTTATGATGTATGGATGCACTTTTATGATGTATGGATGCACTTTTATGGTGTATAAATGCACTTTTATGGTGTATAAATGCACTTTTATGGTGTATAAATGCACTTTTATGGTGTATAAATGCACTTTTATGGTGTATGGATGCACTTTTATGGTGTATAAATGCACTTTTATGATGTATAAATGCACTTTTATGATGGATGGATGCACTTTTATGGTGTATAAATGCACTTTTATGGTGTATAAATGCACTTTTATGATGTATGGATGCACTTTTATGATGTATGGATGCACTTTTATGATGTATGGATGCACTTTTATGATGTATGGATGCACTTTTATGATGTATGGATGCACTTTTATGGTGTATGGATGCACTTTTATGGTGTATAGATGCACTTTTATGGTGTATAAATGCACTTTTATGGTGTATAAATGCACTTTTATGGTGTATAAATGCACTTTTATGGTGTATAAATGCACTTTTATGGTGTATAAATGCACTTTTATGGTGTATAAATGCACTTTTATGGTGTATAAATGCACTTTTATGATGTATGGATGCACTTTTATGATGGATGGATGCACTTTTATGATGGATGGATGCACTTTTATGATGGATGGATGCACTTTTATGATGGATGGATGCACTTTTATGGTGTATAAATGCACTTTTATGGTGTATAAATGCACTTTTATGATGTATGGATGCACTTTTATGATGTATGGATGCACTTTTATGATGTATGGATGCACTTTTATGATGTATGGATGCACTTTTATGATGTATGGATGCACTTTTATGATGTATGGATGCACTTTTATGGTGTATGGATGCACTTTTATGGTGTATAAATGCACTTTTATGATGTATAAATGCACTTTTATGATGGATGGATGCACTTTTATGGTGTATAAATGCACTTTTATGGTGTATAAATGCACTTTTATGATGTATGGATGCACTTTTATGATGTATGGATGCACTTTTATGATGTATGGATGCACTTTTATGATGTATGGATGCACTTTTATGATGTATGGATGCACTTTTATGGTGTATAAATGCACTTTTATGGTGTATAAATGCACTTTTATGGTGTATAAATGCACTTTTATGATGGATGGATGCACTTTTATGGTGTATAAATGCACTTTTATGATGTATGGATGCACTTTTATGATGTATGGATGCACTTTTATGATGTATGGATGCACTTTTATGATGTATGGATGCACTTTTATGATGTATGGATGCACTTTTATGATGTATGGATGCACTTTTATGGTGTATAAATGCACTTTTATGGTGTATAAATGCACTTTTATGGTGTATGGATGCACTTTTATGGTGTATAAATGCACTTTTATGATGGATGGATGCACTTTTATGATGGATGGATGCACTTTTATGGTGGATGGATGCACTTTTATGGTGTTTAAATGCACTTTTATGGTGTTTAAATGCACTTTTATGGTGTATAGATGCACTTTTATGATGGATGGATGCACTTTTATGATGGATGGATGCACTTTTATGATGGATGGATGCACTTTTATGATGGATGGATGCACTTATGATGGATGGATGCACTTATGATGGATGGATGCACTTTTATGATGGATGGATGCACTTTTATGGTGTATAAATGCACTTTTATGATGGATGGATGCACTTTTATGATGGATGGATGCACTTTTATGGTGTATAAATGCACTTTTATGATGGATGGATGCACTTTTATGGTGTATAAATGCACTTTTATGATGGATGGATGCACTTTTATGGTGTATAAATGCACTTTTATGATGGATGGATGCACTTTTATGGTGTATAAATGCACTTTTATGATGGATGGATGCACTTTTATGGTGTATAAATGCACTTTTATGATGGATGGATGCACTTTTATGGTGTATAAATGCACTTTTATGATGGATGGATGCACTTTTATGGTGTATAAATGCACTTTTATGATGTATGGATGCACTTTTATGATGGATGGATGCACTTATGATGGATGGATGCACTTATGATGGATGGATGCACTTTTATGGTGTATAAATGCACTTTTATGATGGATGGATGCACTTTTATGGTGTATAAATGCACTTTTATGATGGATGGATGCACTTTTATGATGGATGGATGCACTTTTATGATGGATGGATGCACTTTTATGATGTATAAATGCACTTTTATGATGGCTGGATGCACTTTTATGGAGTATAAATGCACTTTTATGATGGATGGATGCACTTTTATGGTGTATAAATGCACTTTTATGATGGATGGATGCACTTTTATGATGGATGGATGCACTTTTATGATGGATGGATGCACTTTTATGGTGTATAAATGCACTTTTATGATGGCTGGATGCACTTTTATGGAGTATAAATGCACTTTTATGATGGATGGATGCCCTTTTATGGAGTATAAATGTACTTTTATGATGGATGGATGCACTTTATGGTGTATAAATGCACTTTTATGATGTATGGATGCACTTTTATGGTGTATAAATGCACTTTTATGGTGTATAAATGCACTTTTATGATGGATGGATGCACTTTTATGGTGTATAAATGCACTTTTATGATGGATGGATGGATGCACTTTTATGGTGTATAAATGCACTTTTATGGTGTATAAATGCACTTTTATGATGTATGGATGCACTATCTATATATATATAATATTATTTATTTTATTTTTTGTTGTTGCAATTTTTGCTTTGTACGCGGCAAAATTTTGGTTGGCCCCACCAAATCTCACTCTAAGCTTTTTTGAAAAGTTGGCAGCTCTGCAACCCACTATTTTATTTTAGTTAAACATCTAAATTGAATTATTTTTATATTTTTTACACAGAACGCACTTTTTTTTTTTTACTTCAGTCCATGAAAATGTGAAAAAATTATCATAAATGTTACATGTTGTAGTTATTAAATTATGAGGGACACATGAAGGTAGTGTTTTTTTTTTTAACCAAATCCATTTTGTGCGTTACGGGGTTGAGAATAAAATGTTTAAATCTGGTCTTTAATGCCTGAGGTTTGATAACGATGTGGGTTATTTAGAAATTGCATAATATTCATATGTATTCCTTAATATACATATATAATTAATTATATTACCGAATCCCAGGAATGACCTGTATATTTTAAATGATTTGAAGTGTTTTTATGTACATTAGCGGCATCTAGTGGTGGGTTTGTGAATTGCACCCCCTCCCTTAGAGAAGCTACAGTGGCCGACACAGGACAAAGATGTCGCAGAGAGTGTTTGTCCTCCTAGACCTGAACTTGCCTCAGTCGGCTCTGTTTGCTTCTCTGGGTTGAAGCAGAATAACTATAAGATTAGATCCTTGTTTCTTGAAGAGAATATTTCTGCTATTTTTTTTACTGGAACAATATCTTTAATCATATAGATTGGTCTCAAGTTTGGTCATTACCTCAAATTCTTCCTTACTTATAAGGTAAAGGAAATATAATTTAAATTCATTCATCGAGTTTATCCTACTAAAGAATTTTTACAAAAATTAAAAATTGATATCGATTTAAAATGCTCATTTTGTGAAGGCTACACGGAAACAATTTCTCATTTGTTTTGGTCTTGTCAATATACCCAGAATTTTTGGAATAATGTGAAGGTTTTTATTGCTGATAATCTCTTAAAAACATGTTCTTTATCTTATAAACATGTGATTTTTGGTTATTATATAAAAAAAAAACGCTCTTTAAAGGATGTACATTTTATTTTTATGTAAATTTCATATTCATAAGGGCAAGTTTACAAAAGGCAAACCGCTTTTTTATAGTCCTTGAAAAAGAGATTAAAATGTATATAGATATGATGTCAATCTAAAAATAGTAAAGCAGTTAAAATGACTAATATATGCTCCTCCTTGAACATAATCTCAGAAAGTGAAAGTATTTAGTGGTGCTTACATGGATGGATGCACTTTTATGATGGATAGATGCACTTTTATGATGGATAGATGCACTTTTATGATGGACAGATGCACTTTTATGGTGTATAAATGCACTTATGATGGATAGATGCACTTTTATGATGGATGGATGCACTTTTATGATGGACGGATGCACTTTTATGATGGACAGATGCACTTTTATTATGGACAGATGCACTTTTATTATGGACAGATGCACTTTTATGATGGATGGATGCACTTTTATGGTGTATAGATGCACTTTTATGATGGACAGATGCACTTTTATGATGGATAGATGCACTTATGATGGACAGATGCACTTTTATGGTGTATAAATGCACTTTTATGATGGATAGATGCACTTTTATGATGGATGGATGCACTTTTATGGTGTATAGATGCACTTTTATGATGGACAGATGCACTTTTATGATGGATAGATGCACTTATGATGGACAGATGCACTTTTATGGTGTATAAATGCACTTTTATGATGGATGGATGCACTTTTATGATGGACGGATGCACTTTTATGATGGATGGATGCACTTTTATGATGGATAGATGCACTTATGATGGATGGATGCACTTTTATGGTGGACGGATGCACTTTTATGGTGTATAAATGCACTTATGATGGATAGATGCACTTTTATGATGGATGGATGCACTTTTATGATGGATAGATGCACTTTTATGATGGACAGATGCACTTTTATGATGGATAGATGCACTTTTATGATGGATAGATGCACTTTTATGATGGATAGATGCACTTTTATGATGGATAGATGCACTTATGATGGACGGATGCACTTTTATGATGGACAGATGCACTTTTATGATGGACGGATGCACTTTTATGATGGACGGATGCACTTTTATGGTGTATAAATGCATTTATGTCCTTGAAAAAGAGATTAAAATGTATATAGATATGATGTCAATCTAAAAATAGTAAAGCAGTTAAAATGACTAATATATGCTCATCTCAGAAAGTGAAAGTATTTAGTGGTGCTTACATGCAGAATATATCATCAGTCTTAACAGTATAATATATATTTATATGTAAATTGATGATTATGTACCGTCTCCTTTATTTTTTTATGTTGTTTCTTGTTCTTTTACGTTTAGGCATATGAAATGTGCTTTGTTATACAATGAGGATTTTGTACATGCTTTTTGTTGAAAATAAAGCATAAAGAGCAGAGAGTGACTAGTGCTCTGTAGAGAAGTTTCCCTTTAGGGCCACCGTAGAAACATGGCGGCACAAAATGGCGGCTTCACTGTAAGGTGACCCGTGGTGTGTGAATCAGTGTTAATTTCGTTGACGAATAATTTTCGTCAACAACCTTTTCTCACTGACTAAAACGAGACGATAACTAAATAAAAACTAGTGTTGGATGACAAAAACTATGAGGAAAATCAACTGTCATTTTCGTCAACAAATAAAAACGAGACGAAAGTAGGGAGGGATTAGGGAAGAGATGGGGTCAGAACTGATGTCCTGTGTCACAGATGCGCACATTTGATCTGAACGTGGAAAACACACGGCCTACAGGCTCACACACCCCCAATCCAGCGCTCCAGAGCGGCTCAATCAATCAATAACACACATTTATGCCAGACTATTGTTTATGAACTAATGCTGATGAATAATGACAGTGTTTACTGCACCATGTTTATATAGTAATGTGTTTTAGACGGTTGTAACAATGCATATTTATCTCCTCATCTGAACTTGAATGAGCTCCTGCAACTGCAATAGAGGCGCAGACATTTCAAAATAAGAGTCCCGGTGTATTTCCAGCTGGTTTATCATTAAAAGTCACGCATTATATATTCGTTTTTGCTCACACAATAAACTGTGTTTAATTTAATTCCCATTTAATTCATAGTCAGGAGGAAAGACCAGTATTTGACACATATTCAATAAAGTATCAGGGTTATAATAGTTCACTAAAACCATTAAAAAAAATCTTCATTACTTGAAATTAAATAAATGTGAAGCTTTAGCTTAACCTGATATGGCCTACTGACTAAAACAGAAATACAAAGTTATAAAAACGATATAGATGTTTTTAAAAAAGTGAATTGAGCTCTTTCGTGTATTTTTAATGTCAAAAACAAAATGATGTCAAAATGTCAGTTCAAGTGTCAGTCGGTTATGTAACGCTTAAATGCTTAATGTGTTACAATTGAACTAAACTCATTAGATTTAAGGAGACTGAATCTACTGTACTTATGATATTTAGTCGACTAAAACTAGACTAAAACTAAATCAAAATTAGCACTAGAAACGGCTCATTCTAAGGTAATAAAAACATAACGCTTCATTATATAAGATCTTTACACTCCACTGAAAACACTGTGTATTATATTGCATTTCTGTCAATAGATCCTCATAAATATTACACACTGCACCTTTAAGTGTAAAAACGTACATCCACTAAGAAACGGAACGTAATTCCAAATGCATTTAAACTGTTTTTCAGGAGTTCGACTGAGTTGACGGATGTTTTTGAAGAGGAGTTCTGTGAGGGTGAGCTCTGGATTCCTCCAAATGATGATTTGACTCAACAGATCGCTGCCCAGCTGGAGAGCTACCTCTCTGATGAGCACCTGTCAGAGGACGCTTTTCTGCTCAAACACGTCCAAAGAAACAAGATGGGCTACGTGAGTCTGAAGCTGCTGACGTCTTTCAAAAAGGTGAGCTCGGATGAGCAGCATCATGACTGAACCCTAACCCTGATTAAATTTTGGCATAAATGTGTGACATATAGGCTACAGTGAAATGATTGCCAATGAAAAATGACTAAAATATTTAACCCTCTGGGGTTCTTCATTTATGGGTCACACTCAGGACCATCGGGTCAAATGACCCGGAGGGCGGGATTAAGATAAAGATTTGAGTAAAATCAATTACATGTATTTTTGTTCAATAATATTTTTTATTTTCTTTTTTGGTGTTTTGAGATAAATTTATGATTTAGAATGAATATTTATGCAATAATTATGACCCATTTTTTCCCATTGAATATAATAACTAATATTTATTATTATTATATATATATTTTTTTTTTTTTAATTAAAGCTGTATTTCATTTTAGAGTCAAGCGTAGGTCTCATGAAAGCAATTTTTTTAATGAGATCGGTGCCATCCGGTGGACACATTGAGCATTTTTATCACGCAACAGCACATTTTTACCACTATAGTGGATCTTGCGTTTTATAAAAAAATGTTAAAAATCGTAGCTTCATCGGAATGGTCTGAAACTTGGTGACTTTATTGGTACTTGGGATATGAACACCCAAATTGGGGACAGGATTTGAAAAGTCTAAGTGGTCGTAAAAAAATTCACACTCAGGACCTTCGGGTCAAAAATGACCCCCATTGGAAATGAATGGAGAATTGGCAAAAATATGAAAATACAGAGGATGAAGAAAGGACTCAACAGTGAAGATCTCTAAAACATCAAGAGTGCAAAACAGACAAAACACACACACACACACACACACTTATCAGTCCTTCCAGAAAAATTAGGCTTTTTTTTGTGATTGTTGCAGCAAAAATCCTTGATTATGCGGCACGTTTTCTTAAAAAATGCGATGGAAAATGCGGGATTTTTATGCGATGAAATTGCGGTAACTTGCAAAAACTGCGGTTTGATGAAAAAGAGAATAAAAGCACTACATCACAGAAAGTGCTGGGAATATTGAAGTTCCCATCTTGTTTTATTGAAGACCTTAATAAACACACGG
Source organism: Romanogobio albipinnatus (assembly GCA_023566225.1). Taxonomy (NCBI): domain Eukaryota; kingdom Metazoa; phylum Chordata; class Actinopteri; order Cypriniformes; family Gobionidae; genus Romanogobio; species Romanogobio albipinnatus. The sequence continues at coordinate 1,773,311 of CM042254.1, read as the reverse complement.
CTCAAATTTACAAAACATTGAGTCAAACAAGTTCTGTAGCTTTACAAAAGGAATATGCTACAACTTCTGAAAAAATGAATAAATAACTTCCTGTTTTACAGAGCTAGCTTTACAAAACAGACATTTGAGTGCTTCCAATGCACAAAGTGCAATCTCTTAAAGGGTTAGTTCATCCACAAATTTTAATTCTGTCATTAATGACGTCCCCTCATGTCGTTGGACAACCGTCAGACCTCTGTTCATCTCTAAATAACGACTTATATAGTGATGACCGATTTCAAAACACAGCATCATGATTCATAACGCTCCAAACCGCTGAATCGACTCACTGATTCATAACGCTCCAAACCGCTGAATCGACTCACTGATTCATAACGCTCCAAACCGCTGAATTGACTCACTGATTCATAACGCTCCAAACCGCTGAATCGACTCACTGATTCATAACGCTCTGAACTGCTGAATCGACTCACTGACTCATAATGCTCCAAACCGATGAATCGACTCACTGATTCATAACGCTCCGAACCGCTGAATCGACTCACTGATTCATAACGCTCCAAACCGCTGAATCGACTCACTGATTCATAACGCTCCGAACCGCTGAATCGACTCACTGATTCATAACGCTCCAAACCGCTGAATCGACTCACTGATTCATAATGCTCTGAACCGCTGAATCGACTCAGATTCATAACGCTCCAAACCGCTAAATCGACTCACTGATTCATAACGCTCTGAACCGCTGAATCGACTCACTGACTCATAACGCTCTGAACCACTGAATCGACTCACTGATTCAAAAAGCTCTGAACCGCTGAATCGACTCACTGACTCATAACGCTCCAAACCGCTGAATCGACTCACTGATTCATAACGCTCCAAACCGCTGAATCGACTCACTGACTCATAACGCTCCAAACTACTGAATCGACTCACTGATTCATAACGCTCTGAACCGCTGAATCGACTCACTGATTCATAACGCTCTGAACCGCTGAATCGACTCACTGATTCTTAATGCTCTGAACCGCTGAATCGACTCACTGACTCATAACGCTCTGAACTGCTGAATCGACTCACTGACTCATAACGCTCTGAACCGCTGAATCGACTCACTGACTCATAACGCTCTGAAGCTTCATGATGCTGTTCTGAAATCGGTCATCACAGGGAAACTGCTTTGCTCTTTTGCTGTTATTTTTGTTGGCCAATGGGAGTTTGCGCTTCATCATGGTTTCACTGATATCTATGGTTTCTCCGCGGGGTTTGCAGCTTTTCGATGACATTTGCGTCACGTCAAAGCGTTCCCATGGCAACGGGGAAATGGCGGCTCTTGTGTGAAATAAACAAACATTATTCAACTTTCTGCTAATATATATGTGACTTTTTTTTTGCAACGAAAATGCGGGGATTATGAAATCATGCTAGCCCCGCATATTTTGCACGCGGAAATAGGCAATTTACGCGGCGAAAGTGCGGCGTATTTGAAAAAATGCGGCCCCCGCATAAATATGCAGACTTTGCATGATTTAACGCATAATCAGCTAATCGCATAAACACGTTTTTCTGGAGGGACTGGCTTATACACACAAACACACACGCACACACAAATTAACGCGTGTCATTCCAAAAGCTAATTGTGTTTTTTTTTTTTTTGACCGTTTTGCACTCTTGATGTTTTAGAGATCTTCACTGTTGAGTCCTTTTTTTTCTGCATCCTGGCTGATTTGTAGATTGTATGCACAAAAAAACTGTATTTTCATATGATCGAGATCGTTCTCTGGGATGGCATTTCATGAAAATCGAATGTAAAGAGTTTTATCTCTAAAAACAGATTAGTTTATAACGCTAGTATATGGGGCATAGAATAAGTCAAATTAAATTGCTAGTTAATACCACTAACAAGGCTCAAAATAGCCTCACGCTAACACGGTAGCATAATGAGGGTCCCTACATGCAAACCGAAGCATTGAGAACTTTGTAAGTGTACAAACAGTTTAATAAGAAGATACTTTATAAAGACAGAACATTAGCGTATACAGACAGGAGCCATCTTGGACAAGAGTCTCGACAAGTCGAGCCACGGTTGAATAATCCGCCGTCTCTTTAGTGTGTATCCTTTGGAAGCACAAGTCTCTGTTGCGTTCAGGTTTTTTTATTATTTTTATATTTTCTCTGTTGCGTTCAGTGCTTTCTTCCGGAAACAATGGACCATATGAGATTCCAAGTCACAGTTCATCACTTAGCACAGCGTTTGTGGCTCGACTTGTCCAAGATGGCTCCGGTCTGTATACGCGTAATGTTCTGTCTTTATAAAGTATCGTCTTATTAAACTGTTTGTACACATTATTAATAATCTCCCAGTTCTGTCGGCAATATAGAGTGGGGGAAACGCCCTCCTTAAAGGGTTAGTTCACCCAAAAAATGTAAATTCATACATTAATTACTCGCCCTCATGACGACCCAACCCGAAAGTCCGTAGAGAAGAAGATAAATATCTTCAGTTGTGTTCTGAAGATGAACGAAGGTCTTACAGGTTTGGAGCGACATGAGGGAGAGTAATAATGACAGAATTAAATTTTTTGGGTGAACTAACCCTTTAAAGACGAGTAATGCTGTTTTCTGTACAGTAGCCCATCTATAAATGCTTGCGCGCTCGGCATCGGAATAACACGTTTCTGTGTTTCATAACTAAGATTAATGTTGGGAAAGTTAACATGTAGATAAAGTTCCCTATTTGAGATTGATTGTATGAATGCATCACAAATCCTGTGCTCTTGCCACTGCCATTAATAGAGGACAAAGCCAAAGTTGTTTTGCACTCCGTGATAAAGGCACATTTTAATATGTCGTGGGAAACATAAATCCGATCAGTTATCCAGATGGCGACCACTTGATGTGAACAAATGTAAACTCGCCGTGTCCTGATTGGCTGGTGATCACGGTGATCGCGTGTAAACGCAGCCAGAATAAGTTCCTCTAGAGTAGATTATTTCTGATGACAAGCAAAATAAATATCAAGTAAATGACATTAGACGCTGCTCTCGTATGACTGGACATTTATGAAGCATTTCAGGCGTTTTGGTGAGTCGCACACACTGTTTTTGCGCTGGTTAATATTTATATCATGTTATCCAAGAATAGTACGTCAAATGTGTTTCTACTGAGTAGTGCTCCATACTATCCCCTTTCCAGACCGATAAACAAACACAGGCGAGAAACTTCGGGCCAGGCGTCCGATGAAACCGTCTATACTAGCGTTATAAGCTAATCTGTTTTCAGAGATAAAACTCTTTACATTCGATTTTCATAAATGCATCCCAGAGAACGATCTACTCGGTAACCATGTGTTAATTACCCCTAGGTTCATTTTTCCTTTAACAGCACATTGAAAACATTCATAACCGGAAGAATCAGCGCACCTCCGGTATTCAGTTCCTCTGTGATAAAGGCCTATTGTCTCGTCGTAGATTCGAGATCTGACGCGCGACTGGCGCACCACACTGGCAGCCGCGAGAACCTCTCCACAGCTGGACGTGAACGAGATGGGCACCAAGGTGCGAAGGAGGACTCCGGTACCCGATTGGCTCCTGTGCATTCCCACAAGCAAGCTGCTTCTGGCCTGGAACTTCCTGGACGGTGTTGGCCCAGTGAAGGATGAGTCGAACGGGTCACCGGGCGGGGAGCAGCTCGGCGTCATGGAAGCCGCGATGCGGGTGTTTGTCCCCTATGGCACCATTTCTTCTCTTCGCATGCTGCGCCCAGGAAAAGAGATCCCGGCGGAGTTGAAACGCTACACTAAGAAACACCCCGAACTGGGGCGCAAAGTGTGCGCGGTGGTGGAGTTCGAGGATCTGGAGGGCGCGCGCAAGGCCTACGAGGCCCTGAAGGCAGAAGGAGGAACGGGCATTTGTGTGGTCCTGCTGGGCAGCCGTGGAACTCGTAAGCCAGGATGGAGCCAAAACCTAGTGGAGGAAGAGTCGGAAGAAGGGATTGACAATGATGGTTTAAAAAAGCCGACCAGAAAAGCTAGGCGGTACCTCTGTTCTTTGGAGGATTCGGCTGTTTGCAGCTCTTCAGAGTCTGATTTTGCCCCTGCCTCGCCCCGGCCCAACCGCAGGGTCTCCCGCCCTCAGGCCCTCTATGGCAGTCCCCTCGCCATCCCGCGGATATCCACCTTCCGCTCTGACCCTTACAGGAATCCTCTAGCCAGTCCCGTGGGAAGCCCCCTCCAGCCTCGCAAGCTTTTTCCATGCAGTCATGTGACCTCTCCTCTGGCCACACATCCTCTCAGCAGCACGCCCACTGCAGCGGGCACCTCCTCCTTCAGCGGGTACAAGGGCTCGGCTGAGCTTTCCCCAGAGGACTTGAGCTTCATGAACAGCCCGTGGGTCCAGAGGCGTAAAAATGCCGCCCAGGTCGTTCCGCCTGAGATGGGCTGCTTGTCTTCACCCAATCCGTTCGCGAGGTCTTCGAGCGTCCTGGTTGTGCGCCAGCCGGTCGGCCCTGATGGGACCAGGGGTTTCCACAACTGCATTGGTAGAGGGAAGGTGCTGCTGCCCCACTGACCCGGTCAGAGATGCGTTGTGAAGTCCTTTTGAGCCTGTGTGTGAGATCCGAGACACAAAAGCACTTTTAATGCAGCGACTACTGATATGTTTATTTCTCCTATTAATGAAAATGGGGAAGATGTATTGTGTGTGTGTGTAAAAAAAAAAGTGTCTAATTAAATATTGAATAAAGATGAATTTGTACCTCAGTTTTCCTTAATTTATTTAATATTATGATTATTTCCTGCATTGTAAACCCTAACGCTCAAAATAATTAATTGGTTTGAGTAGAGCCAACTTAAATTAACCCCCTGGGGTTCTTCATTTATGGGTCACACTCAGGACCTTCGGGTCAAAAATGAAATGTAATATCCCGTTTGTAAAATCAATGGAATATATTTTTGTTCAATAATATTTTTTCTTTTCTTTTTTGGTGTTTTGAGAGAATGTTATGATTTAAAAAAAAAAAAAAAAATTATTAAAGCTGTATTTCATTTTAGAGTCAAGCCTAGGCCTCATGAAAGCAATTTTTTTTAATGAGATCGGTGCCATCCGGTGGACACACTGAGCATTTTTATCACACAATAGCACATTTTTACCACTATAGTGGATCTTGCGTTCTATAAAAAATGTTAATCGCAGCTTCATCGGAATGGTCCGAAACTTGGTGACTTTATTGGTACTTGGGATATGAACACCCAAATTAGGGACAGGATTTGAAAAGTCTAAGTGGTCGTAAAGAAAAAAGTCACAGTCAGGACCTTCGGGTCAAAAATGACCCCCATAGGAAATGAATGGGGAATTGGCAAAAATATGAAAATGCAGAGTTTTTTTTGTGCATGCAATCTACAAATCAGCCAGGATGAAGAAAAAAAGGACTCAACAGTGAAGATCTCTAAAACATCGAGAGTGCAAAACAGACAAAAAAACTGACACACACACACAAATTAACGCGTGTCATTCCATAAGCTATTGTGTTTTTGTGTGTATAAGTGTGAAAATTTGTCCCAAATTTGAGGTAGTTCGGGGGAATGCTCCCCCGAGAAAATTGATTTCTCTGATCTACATATGTGCATTTTTAATAAGTTTGAAGGCCAAAAAAATGTTTAATAAAAAGCTTTCAAAACCATGTCAGCGAGCAGTACATTATTTGACAATACCCCCCTGAAGATGAGCTTTGACTGTAGTCTTTTCATTTTCGTCTGTGTCCCTGAAAAGGGTTGAGAACTTTTTTTGACCAAAGAGCCATTTTTTTTTCTTTCATTTTTGGTAAATGCATTTTTCCAAAAGAGCCACAGTAAAAAATTATATAAAATTATTATTAAAAAGATTTTTTTTTTTCAATAGAATGTCAACAGAAGTAATTATTAGCCCCATAACTAAAAACAAACAATTATGCAGCAAACAAATAAATAAGTTGCAATATGAATTAATTGTGCAGGGCTTTCACTGTGAGGTTGACCAACTGATGAGTATAAATCCTCTTCGTGTGTGTGAACGCCCACAGTGCTTACATCTACTGTGTTTATGTGAATACTCGACTTGGCATTTTGATATATTTCTGTGTGTATTTGGCCGTTTAGGCGCGCAGCCGAAGACAAAGGCTAGCTTGTCCGTGTTGCGCTCGGAGCGCGCGCACAACATCCTGTCAGTAATTCAGTTGTCTTTCGTGACTTATCATGCTTTTATTATTTATTTTATCGTGACACACTGAACACACAACTTGAATATTATTATCATAAACGTGTCATTAACCTCGGTAGGCTGTACAACAAGGGAATTGTAATTGGCTGCTTTTTTCTGCAGAGAACGGATCTCTGTTGATGTGTGTGTCTAATCGTTTTATCGATCATGTTAGTAATATTGGTTATGTTAGATATGTTGGTAAAGTGTGAGAGACCTGGCGAGCCATAGGTTGGATTTCCATGGTAACTCACTGTCAGAACTGTGACGGTTTACCTGATGGCTGTGGGCGGGGCTGAACCAGAGAAAGCAGCGATTAATGCATTATGACGTCTGATAATTCCATGTAGCCTGTATTTGCCAGGAGTTGATCAATAATTAAAGTCTAATAACAATATTTCGTGCTGAAGGAGTGGAGTGTGAGCTCAGTTTGAGAACAGATTTATATTTCATGTATTATATTGCTGTCCTCATTCAGCAAATGTTATGCTAATGATACCAAAGCATCGTGTAACCAATCAGCAAGGTGGCATTTATTGAATTAGTCAAGTTTCCACAACTAGAAATGAGGTTACATGATATTTTCAAGTTAAATGTATGAATTAGTTTACTCACATATTTCAAGTTCAGAGCAATTAAAGTATCTTAACTGATTGCCTCAATTTTTTTAGTTTTGCCAACTTATTCGGGTTTTGTGTGTGTATATATATATATATATACCGTGTTTCTGAGTAAGAAGTCCACAAGTTAGATATTTAGCACTGATGAATAACAAAATAATTTATTAGAATTTTTCAGAATAAATAATTCCATTTAACAAGTCGTTTAGGCACTGTTTACATCATGTACTATGTAGAGAGAAATGTTAGCAAACACACTTCTGTACAGGGCACTAGCAAGACAAATATGTCATGCCCCAATATGTAAAATTACCATGCTGTAGTGTACCACATGTAACTCTTTAAACGAACACGAAAATATTGTGTAACCATCACATCTTAACAGGACAAATGACACACTGTACATAAATAATGCCCCAGTACTCATCCACTACATTACACACAGCTCGACTCTGGCAAAATATAACAGGCTTGCATAGACTTCATTTAGCCCGGCCGAATTAAAGGTTCAAGAATAACTACATTAATTTGGGGAAAGGCCAAATTATCATCTGCAGAAATAGCAAATATAAGGACAGTTGCGCACAGTTATATATATATAACAAGTGCTTTTACACTGTAATTGTTTAGCTTGGCTGGAATTACTCCATTTATCTGGTGGGGCACTATTTTAAGTGTGAGCTGTTTTATTAAGAGAGGCTCTCAGAGAACAACTTCACTGCATAGATCACTTAATTATATACAATACACGTTAAATTACAGTGTGTGTTTGGTGTGCACCACTATGGCAATGTCAGTAGCAGCCTTGAGCTTTAGCATCACAATGGTGGTCTCTCAAAAACTGATTACTCCCATAATTCTTATGATTTTCCAGCACATCTCTTTAAATATGAAATAACCACCACTCACTAACCAAAACATTTCCACAGTTGTTCAGTTAGCATTTTACAATAACAGTCAGTTAATGCAGTAGCTAGCATGAAACGAGCATTAATTAATGTTAGTTAATTGTTACAAATGACAATTTCTATCATTAACATTTTTTTTAGTGTATGATATAGCATTATCTAATGTTATTGCACGGCTCTGTTGATTCTAATGGGTCAATCGCGCATTTTTAGCGCGGTATTGTTATACACAGAAAAGTGAAAAAACACGCCGCTCATCCGGGTACTACGCGTTATCTTGACCGGTACTACTTATATGCGTAACGTGTCACTCCGCTGTCTGTCTGGCGCCATTTTGTGACTGAAAAACAGGTTGCAATGGAAGACTTAAGCATTAATTTGAACATATGTGGTAAAAACGAATCTTTTCAGCAAGTAGCAGTGTAATAAGCGGGATAATGTACATCCAGACAGTTGTTAACGTAGAATAGAGTGACGCAAGATCCCTCCGCTCCGCTTTATTCTGCGATAACAACCGGCCGTATGTACATTATCCCATACAAAATAAACACTATCATTGCTTAAAATGTGTGACTGACAAGTGTAGTGATAAAAAAAGATAGTTAAAGGGACAATTCACCCAATCTAAAATTTAAGGCATACTTAAAACACTTTTAATATATACAAATCTCACAAATTTAGATGTATACAGCACTCAATAGTAACAAAATAATTTATTATACATTCTCAGAATAAAAAAATCCATTAAAACAAGCAACCATGAGTCTTTTAGGAACTGTTTTACTTCATATGTGGAGAAAAATGTACTTTAAAATGCACCTTCTTATTCCAAATCTGTAAGACTGTCGAACACACAAAACTACACCCCAACATTCTTCAAATTATGTTTTGTGTGATACATGTCTGTCGTAACATGAAGGTGAGTAAACCAATAACAAAACTTGGGTGAACTATTCCTTTAAAACTATAAGTTTGCTTTCCAGCATAGTTATGCAAATATTGCACTGTGTTCAATGTGATTTGTGAATCTATGATGTAAACTAGGCCTATGCATGGCATACAACCGATGACACTGGATCTAAATCCAACTATTAAGGCTCTACGAACAGGCTAGTGGATAAATCGACAACTACATGACGGCATGTAGACCAGAATCCATCATTTGTACATCTGTTGAAGTTGTTCACAGAGAGGCTCCGACAAAACAGCAAGCACTATTACATCGAGGTGATATCCAAAACATTTTTAAACAGGACTGGATCACATTTGAACACAAAACTGCAGTAAATTGCAATTAATCTGTACATACATTTTAAAAACCTTCTCTGATATTATTCACGTGACCTAATAAATCCAGGTAGGCTATAAATGGTTGAGCAAAATATCAGAGTATATGCAAATTTGATCTTAAAAAGGGAAGGGAAAACAAGTTTAACACATGCAACCCTGCACATGAGGAACAAAAGATATATCGTGGGCAATTCAATCTCGTTTTACAAAATCATGGCACTTAATTTGATCCCTCGTTTTGATTGAACTAAAATCAGGGAATTTAGTGCCACGATTTAGTAAACCGATGTAACAATGTGCGCTCTATTTACTCAAAGGTGCTGTATGTCATTTTTTAATTGTACTAAAGCACAAAATACCATAATATGTTTGCAGAGATTTAGGAAACATCCTAAATTCACATACAAGCATCTCAGAAAAACAAATGTTTGAAATGTGTTGAGTAAGCAAGATTTGGGTTAATCAACCGAGAGCTCAGGTTATATGTGACGGTCAGTTAAAGGAACACGGCGACCTTTTGTGACTTTATCTTATTCCCCGTGTCCCCCAGAGTTAGAGAAGTCCATACACACCATTCTCATCTCCGTGCCATAACTCTGTCTGACGCACACACCGCTAGCCTAGCTTAGCACAAAGACTGTAGGTAAATGGCTCCAGCTAGCCTAGCTTAGCACAAAGACTGGACGTAAACGCTCCAGCTAGCCTAGCTTAGCACAAAGACTGGAGGTAAACGGCTCCAGCTAGCCTAGCTTAGCACGAAGACTGGAGGTAAACGGCTCCAGCTAACCTACTGCTCAATAAGTGAAAAAATAATATGCCCAATATGGCTAGGAACTATACTCTCATTCCTGCGTAATAATCAACGAAATGGGGACTATTTTCAGGCGCTGTGTAATATCATTGCGCTACTGCACTCATGGGACGGCTCACAGCTCTTGATTAATACGCAGGAATGAGAGTATAGTTCCTAGCCATATCGGCCTATAAACTCATAACTTATAATTTTCCGTTGGTCTTAGTACACGATGGACCTATACACATCACAACATATAAATACAAAAAAAAGTTGGCATCACTTATTGAGCAGTAGGCTAGCTGGAGCCATTTACCTTCAGTCTTTGTGCTAAGCTAGGCTAGCTGGAGCCGTTTACCTCCAGCTAGGCTAGCTGGAGCCGTTTACCTCCAGTCTTTGTGCTAGGCTAGCTGGAGCCATTTACCTCCAGTCTTTGTGCTAAGCTAGGCTAGCGGTGGGTGCATCAGACAGAGTTATGGCACGGAGATGAGAATGGTGTGTATGGACTTCTCTAACTCTGGGGGACACGGGGAATAAGAGTCACAAAAAGTTGGCGTGTTCCTTTAAAACGCGTATAAATCCACTCATCTCAAGGTGCGTCACATTCCATTGTCAATTGGCGATCGTTCATGTTACGCGTCCTCAATTTGGCAACCAATGTGAGGGGGCGGGGCAAACAATATTTCAAAATTTGGACTGGACTGCAGTACACTTTTCAACCACTAGCTGCCAATATTACACACTGCACCTTTAAAACCAGGGAACGAATTGAGCTGATGTATTGGGAATGAGTTCTTCGTGACCATGATATACATATTTTTACGGAGCCCTTAAAAGGGACATGAGATGGGAGGGAAAATAATGTGTTCTCTCGCAAATATTTAGCATTTTGCAACAATGGGGAACGCAAAATTTCTTGGGGTAGCGCAAAACATCTGCGAGAGAAGTAGTTTCCTCCATCTCAGGTGTTTTTCCCTCATTATGTCCCTTTAGGGGCTCCTGTATTCAATGGGATCACTTTTGCACAACTGACCAGGCGTTCTCTCTTTACAGTGGAATCCCATTCCCATATCATGATACAATGGCTATTTTAAATCAAATGATGACCAGACGCTGAATCAACTGTAACCTTCACAGGCCGCTAAACCTGAGACGAGGACCGAGATGAACTCTCATACAGTGGTCCCGAACACAACCCCATCTAGTTCCTGATCGTCCGAGTCGTCCTCGCTGAGCGAGAAGTCTTTGTGGTTGGAGAGGCGGCTGGGGCTGCAGTTGGACTCTCCGTCCGTGAGCGAGCTGTTGGTCGTGGGCTTCCCCAAGTCTCTGACCGGCCCCATTCTCTCCGCCTCGGCCATCTGGGCCAGCATGCCGTCTAGTAATGGCCGGCTTTTGCAGATGTTGTCCAGCAGCTGACATCGGTGTTGTAACTGTCCGATTAGAGAATCTTTTTCCTTAATTGTCTGGTTGAGTTTATGGATGGATTCCTCTGATTGACAAAGCTTCTCGTGGAGGAAGAAAATCTCTCTATATGGAAAATAAAAGAGAACATTTTCAATCAGCAAGCGACGTCGTAACCAGTTGACATGCCATTAGTTGCACCAATCAGAACTCGCTGCTCAGTCATGAACGATCATTCACCCTCAGGAAAACTGCTAAAAGAAAAACAATCTTGAGAAGCAGTTGTTGATTTATTATGGTCTTTGGTTAAAGGCACAATATGTACGATTTTCGGATTAAAAACCACTAGAACAGTGTTATATATTTTGTTGACTTGTGTACTTACATTATTCTAAATGTTTCCAAGTAGGGCTGCACGATTAATCGAAATCGAACTGCTATCGTGATTTGGGTTATGTGCGATTATGAAAGCGCAAAGGCTGCAATTTTAATGAAATAAATGCCCAGCGTCTCTGTGATCAGGAGAAGGGCTGCACGATTAGGGGAAAATATATAATTGCAATTATAATCATTTATTTATTTTAATAAATAATTGGGTTTAGTTGGGTTAGAAAAATAACGGAATTATAGTTTTATTTAAAGTAGAAAATAATATTTATGTAAAGAGAGATATATATTAAAATAAAAAGTGCTTAAAGGAACACAACTCTTCTTAAGTGGAAGGAAGCTTTTCCCCTCACGGGGAATATAGAAAGCACATTAGTTGGGTTAGTAAAATAACAAAATTATAGAGTTTATATCGAGTCTATAAAACACGAAAGAACAACAAATATCACAAAAAACTTTCTTTAAAGTGAATTTCGTTTTGTATAAATTGTATCTTAATTTTAATTTATGTTTTGTCAACTAAATTGCCCGGATTTAATAAATAACAAGCAAATGGCCTATAACAGACAATGACATGAGGAGGAGGCGCAGCGCGATCAACGGCTTAAATGAACTACTAGAAAAGAAAAAAACTTTAGTCAGGGGCAGCCCTAGCTATTTATTTCAGACGGGCCTATATTTGATCCAACAGGACACAGAGGGAGTTCTGGGTTGAGCGGCGATGCTGAGCGGAAAGAGCTTCAGAAATGAGCGGATCTCCACTGGAGGAAATATTACCGCAACGCACACACCGCAACAGTCACAATATGACCTCATGTATGTTTTAAAAACACAATTCAACTTATAAGTAATACTTTTTAATGGGCCACTTAAAATGTTTATTACAAATAATTATTAAACTCTAAAAATGAATAAAATGAAAAAAAATTGCATTGCATTTGCAATCCTTTGAAACCCCCCCCCCCCCCCCCCCCCCACTCCCGCGCCCCTGATGATATCTGTCCTCTGGGACGCTATCACTTTCCATTTAAAACGCTTTATTTAAAACAATTATTTTTTTCAAATAGATGGGATTCGAAATACAGGCCTGCCCCTAATAAACGCCGGTGACCTTCTGCAGTTCAGGGAAATAAAGGCCCCGGCTTTTATTTGAGGAAATACGGTAATCTATTTAGTGGGAGCGCTGTTGTTACAGTAATAAAATGAAAAAAATTGGAATATACAAATAAATTGAAGTTACTTCTTTTTCTGAATAAATAAAGCAGTAATGATGTCAAAGCACGACACTTGTAAATTAAATACTTTTACATACAGTTTATTAATCTGTAATATAGAATTTTATGAAATGGATGATGAAAAATAATCCAAGGAGCACTAAAATATTTTATTTATTTTATTTATTTGAAGCTAAAGACAGCACCAACTGATGCCATGCCAGCCCCACTTCATGTGCACACACATTACATCCAAAAATACAATATTTAGGTTACAACTGCATCTGTCTGGGGTGAAAAATCACTGACTTTATTATTGTTATTTTCAGCGCTTTTAATATACTCTCATTATAAAAAGAACTTTATTAACATTTATTTATCTTTAACAAGTATCCTTATAGAAAGGAGACGTCAGAAATCTGCAACCAGAATGAAAAAAAAGATGTTTTTGCTCAAAATGGTGTTGTTTCCAAACAAAGCTGAAAAATAAACATATATCGATATCGGCCAAAATGAGTTGAAAAATATCGGCAAAAATCCAATTTCATGCATCCTTAGCCAAAATGCAGCAACTTCAGGTACGTTAGGAAGGACAGTCATGCTGGCATGATGTTGCCTATTCTTAAATTAAATAAAAAATACACTGCTGTAGAGATGCTCATATCTGTTAATTTAATAAACGACAATCGCTGCTCATTATCTAATTATTAACCGTTAACTGATAAGATTATAATATTGAATTGGCATTAAATAAAAATACGATTGACGAGTGTTTTTCACGGGTTTATTTTACCGTGCATACAGATCAGATAACATAAATAAAAAGAATAACATAAATAGGCCTACACTAAATATTTTTCACTGAAATAATGACCAAATTAAGATGAAAAAACGAAAACACACTGAATCTGTTTGAAGCTTTGAAGAACCGGAATAGCTTTGTCAAATAAAAATAGCAGGCCTACCTCAATCCACACCTTGTATGTTTTTCTTTTAAGTAACATGTCTAAGGGATGTGGGTTAGTCAGGAGCACAGCCTGTTGACAGAAAACGTGTTGGGAATCGATTCCTCGATTCCAAGGTGTTGGGAATCGATTCCAAAAAGAATCGATTCCTCGATTCCAACTCTGTTGAACCAAAAATTTCGATTTTGATTCCAAAAATTTCGGAATCGACCAGCCCTAATGGTCAGTTTTGCCGTGGAAAGCACTGATTGCTAATGGGGGTGTTTTCAGAGCAGCCCTGTTTCACAGGTCACAGTCTGTCTTCAGAACACCCCCTTGTTTCCACTTCTTTTGGATTAGCCCAACCTACTGGAGAAGAGAGACAGACTGAAGACGGCTAGTTTGCTGCTGTATATTATTTATTTAATGTGAGCGTTTTGTCTGCTCTTGATCTGGCTTGTTTAATAAATATTCATTTTTTATTAAAGTGGACGTGCCTTTTGTGTTTAAGAGTAAAAGCTTTAAAGCAGCACTAGGTAGGTTTTGCTCTCGGGTCCCCCTACAGTTGGGAAACAGTATTGTCCTCTACTACTGTTGTAAACTCTGTCCTCCTGCATCAGGGGATGCATCGCACGTGTATTTGTTGACATGACGCATGCGCGAGAATATGACGTAGCGCCGGCGTTCGGGAATCCATGAAATGCACACTTTAGTCCCATTTTGAGCACTACGCCGAGACCTAAAGCACAATCAATGTAGAATTCAACAGCTTAGATACGGCGCGTCTTCCTCTGCTTGTAAACACATCTCCTCCTCGCTTTGGGTCATGTGTCCGAACGCCGGATCTGCGTCATATTCTCGCGCATGCGTCATGTGCTTCATGAGTTCACCGCAGAGGCCAAAGTTCATGTTGAATAAAGTCGGTATTTTGATATTTTTTCGCACAAACTATTGTCGTCGCTTTGTACAATTACTGTAGAGCCACTGTAGTGAGATGGACTTTGTAATGACGTGTTTAGTGCCTTTTACGGGTCTTGTGAGTGTGAATGTACTGAATCCCTATGGAGGCCTATCTGAGGCCTTTCTCAGCCTCAGCTTTCAACAAAAATATCTTCATCTGTGTCTGAAGATGAATGGAGGTCTGACGGGTGTCCAACGACATGAGGGTGAGGAATTAATGACATAATTTTCATTTTTGGGTGAACTAACCCTTTAAGGAAGTGGGGGTGATGGTGGAAGTGACGTATATGCCGTAAAACAGTCGAATTTTGTAGTTCTTTTTTTTCTCGGGTTACTACCCGAAACCTGAAGTTTAAAAGTACGATTAAAAACGATACAGACCCCGTCAGGCTATGGCCGATTCAACCGATTGTAATATAAGTCGATGTATCATCACAAGAGTCTTGAAAATATATTATGAAGGTTGAAAAGTTACCTTGTGCTGCTTTAAGTTAATAGTCTATTCGTGTCTCAGCCGTGAAGCTGAGCTGATCCTATGTTCACAGAGTTCTTTTTAACTTTTTAGTAATCAAAGAATCTTGAAAAGAGTATCACAGTTTCCATCATTGACATTAAATCCTCATATGAGAATGATTTCTGAATGATCATGTGACACTGAAGAGTGGAGCAATGATGCTGAAAATCCAGCTGTGATCACAGGAATAAATTATATTTTAAAGTATTTTAAAATAGAAAACCATTATTGTAATAATATCTCACAATATTGCTGTTTTTGATCAAATAAATGCAGGCTTGATGAACATAAGAGACTTCTTTCATAATGCTGCATAATCATCAAAGATGGTAATATAATAAAGTCCTTTCAGGTGTTTCGCCAGCCTACACTTCACACAATAGGCCTGTAGGTGCTCGTGGCACTTGGGCTTCATTAACTTTGATAGTTTCATGAAATAGTAAACGGTGTATCAATATACATAAACACAAGTGAAGTTAACACTTACCATTAATGCGACTTTTGCTGCTGCTGGTTTTGTGCAGGGATTTGTTTGTCAATTAACATCCATTTTGTCAGTGATGCAATTTATAAAATGAGACAAACCGCAGGAAATCGTTCCACAAACGTTAGTTCGTCTGTCCATGTCATTTTCAACCGATTTATGAATAAGAACAGAAAATGACCGCTCCACTTCACATCGCCCAATGGAATTTGAACTTGCTTTGCCAGATCACGATTGGTTGGTAAATATACAGGACAAACGGGCATTGGTGAATTGTGTAATACTTTTAAATATATAGATTTGTAATTAAATCAACACATTAGCTTTGATTATGGATGAAAAAAAAAAAATATTGGTTTACTTTTTTCCCGTGAGGCCACACACAGGCTGAATAAATCCAAATAAACGCCATTATTTTACAGGAAGATGTAGCACGTCAATTCTGTGTGGTATAAAACTCTCTCGCTCTCTCTTTGAGTGTGTGTGAAACACTGAGCGCTCTCAGTCGCGCGCCGCACACTAGTGTTTCCTGTGCGTCAAATACACTGCTCATTCATTGAGCTGAACAGAAAATAGTATGCTTTACCTATCGATTGAGAGAGCGAATCTCTTAAGTGCTCAGCGAGTGTAAATACATCTGTATGAACAGGTTCAGAGCCCCTCGTTTAGCCATGAACTCTTCTGCCATAGTTGTTTTCGCTCTGCACGCGAGATGCGGATTCAGGCGCGTCGGGCACCAAGTCGCGCCATCAACTAGGCTTTATCGTTATTATCGTGGGAAGAATTATCGTGGGGAGAATTTTTACCGGTATATCGCAAACGATAAGATATCGGCCATCCCTAGTGAGGAGGTCGGACAGTCTGGGGAGTTGTAAAAAACGCTCTTTACTCAATTTGAGCTCTACGTATTGAGACTACAAGCTAGCTAAAGCAGTCACATTGCGCTTATTCGCCGTATTTTAAAACAATCCATGTCAGCCATTTCACAACGAGACGAGCCGCTGGCAGAAGCCCCTCCCATGACACGAACTCACGTCTGTTGTGTCACGCGCGAGTAAACTCAAAATGTTCAAGCGTCCAACAACACGCGAATAGCGCAATTTATTTGCTTCATTCATGTCTGGTGTGAACACACAGTAACAAGGTCTACACATGGGATACACATAAACCGAACAACATGCGTAGCATAATTGTTGGAATGATTTATCACGAGTGGAAAAAAATTGTTTTAGTCGCATAACATCAATTAATGGAAACGCCGTCATTTCGCAATTTTTTTTATCGACTTTTAGAAAATATCGCAAAAGTTTTGCGCAAATCTGTAATGGAAACGCTGCTAGTGTCACACATTGTAGATGAAAACAGAAACCGGCTCATAGCTGATAATGCAGAGAAGTTTCTTTTCATCTCCGAAAAGGGCTGTATAGCTATGATAGAATACTAATTGAATTCAGTGGTTCTGCTACTGTTGTGTGGTACTGGAATCCACTGAATGTTACAGGTTACATTTCTGTGAAATGGGCAGCAGTGCCATGTTTGTTCAGGAAGTTGAATGTTAAAATGTCAGCAACAGCATCAATTTGTGTATTTAGTTTGTTACAGTCAGAAAGTGAAAAACATCTGATGAAAATAAACAGTTAGAAGAACTGTAATGGTTTTATTAAGTACTCATATCAGTACTCTGTATCGGCAAGCACCCAAATATAAGAACTTGTACTTGGTCTGAAAAAAAGTGGTATCGGTGCATCCCTGATATAAAGTATATAATCTGAAAAGCACTGTTTATTTTATTTGTATCTTTCCTCTATTGTATGTATTTGCAGTCTTAATATTTGTTCTCATTTTCTTTATTTCTATGTGACAGAAGTGACCTGAACACATAATGAAAACGCCCAGTAAACACATAACGTTCCCATTTGGTTCCCGTTTGGTTATTTTTGTGGGGAACCAAATAAGAACGTTCTGGGAACGTATTGGTTGTGTTTTTGTAACCAAAAGTGAACCTTCCCAGAACGTTCCCTGCAGGTTATTTTTAGATTTATTTTTTTTATAAGGTATATTTGTATATTTCGTTACTACGCGCGCTTCTCCAGCACGCGCTTTCTTTCATCTTCCACAGAAAGACGCGCACTCGCGTAATTTAAAACGGTCATTTCATTTTTACCGACTGACTAACATTAGTTTATCGATCTTTATTGAATAATATGTTAGAATTAATAAATATACCAGTGTAAATAGTGTGATTTAAGAGAGATTTGACACGTAATTGAAGACAACATGATGTTAACCGAGGAGTTTTGGTTTACTGACCAAAAGAGAGAAGCGTTCCGTTAATTCAGTTGTAAGAAAATAATGCGATGTTATCCCAGTTAAAGTCATCTTTATTCATTATTAATGTCTGTGAATAAAATGCATATTTTAAAACCACATATTGTGTTGAAGTCATTGTTATTTGGCACTTAAACGTAAAACCTGGTTGTGGTAGTAGTGTCAGTGATACAATTTACGAAATGTACATATTAATGCATAATTCAATCTTATTTAATCCTCCATATGAAGGTTTATGTGCTTGAATTATTTGTATTGATTAAATAAGTTCAAAACAAGACATGGATTGTAGTAGCTGCTGATTATTGACGTCCATTCATCCTTTTTCCATGCCGCTTATACCCTATGGGACGCGGGCATTGCTGGACGATTACTGGCGTACCGCAGGGTCAATGATATCGGAGTAAAGAGGTTAGGGGAACGTTCTCCAAACCAACAGGGAACGTTCTATTTACGTAAAGAAAACTTTCCTGGCTAACCAATAGAGAACGTTAGGATGCCTGTTCTGGGAACCAAAAATTGTTATCTGGGCGTGACCCTAAAACCGCGATTAAAAACCGAACCGCGAGTGATTTTAACCGTTACACCCCTAATTCTAACTAAAAAGAAAAAAATCGAATTCTTTTCCTGGGGTTAAGGACACAAAATCAACAGCTTTATTGCAGTTGGATATTTAGTTCCACGCTTACAGCAGCTTTGATGGAGATTTTTGATTTAGCACACATTTTACATGGTTTTCATGTCGAACAATAAACCTAATCGGAACAGAACACGATAGTGGATCGATTCTTTCGCCTACTTGTCCTTGGCCTCCGTGATGTCCTGCGCGGTGGCTCTCAGCTGCTCGTCTTTGCGGATGAGACTCTCCGCCTGCTCCCGCACGGTCCGGTCCGCCTCCTCCAGCCGCTGCTCCAGGTCCGTGACCCGCCTGTGCAGCGCGGCCAGGTGCGCGTTCGCCTCTCGGATCTGCACCGGCGACGGGGACGACATGTCCGGGATACGGAAGACAAACGCACCGGTCCGGTAGCCCTGTCTCATCCACGATCCCGTCGCGCTGCTGGGCTGCTCATCTCTCGGACGGGTCCAGGCTGATGGAGCTGAATCGCAGCATGCGTGATGCTACCGCCTCTACTACTCAGTAAATCTTAATACAATGAAAACCATGCGCAGTTATATGCAGCGAACAGACTTATAACATTGTCCTATAAAAGCAGGTGTTGCAGTTTTTGTTTTTCCATGCAGCTGACGTGTCATCTCCACCAACTTCAGACCAACCTGTAGCTGCTGCTGCCCCGGAAATTATATTTAGAGCGTCTAGCGCTAGCCCGTAGATCAGACACGGCGGCGCGTCCGCCATCTTGCAACGGTCAGCGTGTCGTCACTCACAGTTACAATCAATGACGCCACCTCAGTGCGCAGCTTCTAGTTTGTTTTAACCGAGGATACTTAAATTCCCGAAGAAATTGGATGTACTACGGAGCCCGCAGGTCACCAATAGGAGAGAAAAAAAAATCCTTGCCGACGGTTTTGCAATCCGTTCCCTCAGTTTATAAACCGTGATCACGATTTCTTAAACTGTTCCCTCGGTTTAACAAATCGTGCCTACGGATTAATAAACCGTACCCGCGAATTTTAAATCTGTTCCCACAAATTTTACTCACGGATTCATTTTAGAAGAAGAACAGCAAACTCCCACCAATCTGATTGTTTATTGTGTATTATTCATCAAATTATATCAACTGCAGTGATTCTTTATAAACGGGCGGCGGAATACAACGATTTAATAAGAATTATGTGCGTCAAAATCTTGTTTAACTGTAATAATCTTAGCACTTTATTATTATTGCCTAATAAACCTGGCATTGTGTATTATGACTGACTTTTAATTTCTTTGTTCCCTTTTCTTCTTCTAAATGCATGTAGCCTAAATCCAACAATAGGCAAATTATAATAATAATAATAACAACAATTATTATTATTTATTGTATTTATTTTTTAAATGTATTTATCAATTATTTTTTAATTTATGACTATAAATGAGTGCACTTAAAACAGTATGTTTATCATAAAATAATTAATGAATGCGTTATTAAAAAAAAAAGTTTGAGAAACAGTTTTAGAAATGTTTGTGTTGGCTTCTATTCATTTTTAACATGAAGACTTGTTTTGTAACAGCGCGTGCGAAGATGAACGAGTTTGAGGGAATCTAGAGCAGTCTCAGGGCAGACACACAGAGAGAGAGGCATTATTTGTATCTTTTAAAGTCTATTTTGGGCAAAAAGCATAGTATAATAAAATCACTAAAACAAGTCTTCATGTTAAAAATGAATAGAAGCCTACACAAACATTTCTAAAACTGTACAAACTTTTTTTTTTTAATAACGCATTCATTAATTACTTTATGATAAACATACTGTTTTAAGTGCACTCATTTATAGTCATAAATTAAAAATAATTGATAAATAAATACATTTAAAAATAAATACAATAAATAATAATAATTTTGTTGTTATTATTATTATAATTATTATTTGCCTATTGTTGGATTTAAGCTACATGCATTTAGAAGAAGAAAAGGGAACAAAGAAATTAAAAGTCAGTCATAATACACAATGCCATGTTTATTAGGCAATAATAATAAAGTGCTAAGACTATTACAGTTAAACAAGATTTTGACGCACATAATTCTTATTAAATCGTTGCATCCGCCACCCGTTTAAAGAGAATCACTGCAGTTGATATAATTTGATGAATAATACACAATAAAACAATCAGATTGGTGGGGGTTTGCTGTTCTTCTTCTAAAATAAATCCGTGAGTAAAGTTTTTACAAACCCGTGCGCACGGATTATGAATTTGAGGGAACGGATTTAAAAACCGAGGGTACAGCTTGCAAAATCTGAGCGCAGGGATTGGAAATTCGTGGGTACGGTTTATTAATCCGAGGGCACGATTTGTTAAACCGAGGGAACAGTTTAAGAATTCATGATCACGGTTTATAAACTGAGGGAACGGATTGCAAAACCGTCGGCACGGATTGTGTTTTTTCCTCCTATAGGTGACCTGCGGGCTCCGTACTACGCTCTTACAGGTGAAAATTGTGTGTGTTTTTTTATATGTATTAACTCAATATTTGGCTGTGGTGAAATGTTAATGTTGTGTCAGCTGATGCCTTCATCTTGTATTTTGTTAGTTTAGTTAGTATAGATATTCATAAATGTGCCTATGGTTGCAGAGTTAGCTTGATCTGGGGTGTTCTGTTCACGGACCGTTCCAATATGGCGGATGAATTGAAACGGCCACTAATGAGGCTAATCTCTCTCTCTCTCTCTCTCTCTCTCTCTCTCTCTCTCTCTCTCTCTCTCATTTATTACGTCGGCGCGTCCGCCATCTTGCAACGGTCAGCGTGTCGTCACTCACAGTTACACTCAACGACGCCACCTCAGTGCGCAGCAGGCGAGTGAATTGAAACGGCCACTAATGAGGCTAATCTCTCTCTCTCTCTCTCTCTCTCTCTCTCTCTCTCTCTCTCTCTCTCTCTCTCTCTCTCTCATTTATTACGTCGGCGCGTCCGCCATCTTGCAACGGTCAGCGTGTCGTCACTCACAGTTACACTCAACGACGCCACCTCAGTGCGCAGCAGGCGAGTGAATTGAAACGGCCACTAATGAGGCTAATCTCTCTCTCTCTCTCTCTCTCTCTCTCTCTCTCTCTCTCTCTCTCTCTCTCTCTCTCTCTCTCTCTCCCTCTCTCTCTCTCTCTCTCTCACACACACACTAATTTAATTAGATATTTATATGATTCTACCAGTAATAACAATACACAAATAATTATTGTCAGTGATTTTCCGGCATCACTTACCTCATCAAAATAAAGACAACACCCTGACATGAGCTTTACAGCTTGGATTTATTAATAAAATACAATCTGTGATTCATTATTTAAAATAATGTTTACATAAATTACGTACAGTCATGCTCCACGTGTGACTTCAAAGTTTGCTACGTGAAGACTCTTGGTCTTTATTGATGTATTTGTATGCCTTTTCCTAGTTTTAATGTTTGTGCTTAGGTAATGTTTTTAATTAGTGCTATCTTTCTGATCGTGGATTGGTAAATCAGCCACGCGTTGCAGTTCCACGCCACGCCGACGGGGGGCAAACAAAAAGCTTCTTAAACTAGACCACATCCATAACAGCGCTAGAAGAAACTCTCGCGATATCTCAGTCGTGTCCTTGATGTGTGCAGACAGAAATGGGCTACTGGGATCTAGAAGAGGGCAAAGACTGCATTTCCAAAACATGGATCACCACGAAAGTAGCCACAGCTATCGGTTAGTCTGATGGGTGTCCGCACGGGAGGGGTTCTGACGGAGCGTGGTTTTAAACATTATGGGATGTAAAGGCTTGTAAAGTTGTTAGCATGTACAATCGATGTACTAGTGAATACAAGCGCACTATTTCCTCATATGTCTCATATTTTCCGTATGCAACATATATTAGGTGGTTAATCTATAACTATAAGTGCTCTGGCATAAGCGTGGCTTGTAGTTTGACTGCGCATTGATTTCCAGGACTGTTACTCTCTACTCTCATAGTAAGGTGGATATCGAGATAATGAGACTGTACAACGTGAATCCATTTTCCAAACCGTGTTATGGTCTTACCCTGAATCACTTATAATGCGTGTTTATATTGGGACTATTTCACACCAGAACCGCCGTAGACATAAACAGAGAGAAGTAGATCCGGCTGCAATGTTCTTCCGCGAGACGCCTGCGGTTCTGTTGATTAACCGCTAGAGCGCTAAAAGTAGCCGCGTTTCCTACAATATGTTAGAGACTGTAGCCGCGTTTACAGATTTGCGCAAAACTTCTGTGATATTTTCTAAAAGTTGATAAAAAAAATATTGCGAAATGACGGCGTTTCCATTAACTGATGTTATGCGACTAAAACCATTTTTTCCCCACTCGTGATAAATCATTCCAACAATTATGCTACACATGTTGTTGGGTTTATGTGTGTCCCAGCCACCGCACGCCATTATTATTAATGAGCCGTGTGTGTTATCCAATCACTGATGGCAAGGAAAGCTCCTTACACTTGAGCGGCACACATGAGGCGTTATGATCAATTGTGGCATTTTATATTCTATTGTTTTTTATGAGTTTAATAAAGAACTCGTCTTCTGTCCAAACACACCATCATCTGTAAAGAATGATCGGCTTTTACATCCGCAGGTTATTGTGACGCATTGCCACACACAGAGACGAGAGAACAGTCTGAATTTGCTCAAAGGTTTTTTTTTTACCACTTCGTTATTTTGGCTTGGAATTTCGTTTGTTGTAAATATAAACTGAATTTAGAAATGCTTTTGAAATGAAAAACTTTGCGTTTAATAAACAAAATATATTTTTGAAATGAAGACAGCGTTTGGAGCGGAGTGCAGAATAATCCGTTCCCTGAGTCCACGGCCTTTGCTGTTATTGAGTGAACACAAATAAGAGTAGACAGTTTATAATTATAATACTGTTTATAATTACGTCTGTATGGCTAAAAATGACAGAGTATTGTGAGTTGTTTCCGCTGGAATAAGGAAAAAATCCATCAGAAGACGCCGACGACTTCATCGGACTGAGGGTTAAAGAAAACGTAGTTTCATATAGTTAGGCTATGTCTAAATATTATCTTGTAATTTCATATGTTGATTATGAAAAGTGAGCAGCATGAGTAAGGCACATAATCAGATGCGCATATGTCTGGGGACATGGATTGAGCATTTCATTGAATTGTGTTTTCTAGAAAGTCTTTCTTTAAAATTTATTTTGTTTTGTATAAATTGTATTTTAATTTTGAGCACTGTTTAATCCACTATTTGGCTGTATATTTAATAAATAAGAAGCAAAAGATCGTTGGGAATGGATTGATGTGCTGGCCTGTTTCCTCAGTCTTTGAGCTGAAACTATAGTGTCTTTCTGTTTTAATACATGTCTTGAATATATGTCTTAATTACAGTCGGCCTATAGATAGTTATGATATTTGTGGCTGCACCGGGTCCGTCATTATAAAGTTACGCCACTTTCCTTATTAGGAGAAAATGTATGTCGTTTTAACGACATAAGATCTCGTTATTAGACATACTTGAGTGGAATAATAATATGTAGGCCCTGTGTGGGAGCAATGCATGACCGTACCAGCTGACCTGTAGATGCGGAAAAACTGTTTCCATTGCAGTTTTGCGAAAATTTCCTTTTTCGAATTGCCTGAAAAAGCACCTCATGCGAGCGTAAAAACCTTTTTGCGATATATGGGAGTTTTTGCGAAATTGACGCGTTTCCATTGGGCGAATTTTCAATTTGCGCAATTTGAAGGGTAATGGAAACGCGGCTAGTGACAGACTGCAGCTTTAAAGGGTTACTTCAGCGATTAGCATTAAGCTTTGTATCAGTAGAAACCCGGTAGTATATTCAAATTATCGTACTTTCCCCCCTCATATCCCCCTGAGACGAGTGAATTATGCATTTTGTTTCTGGAAAAAAATCCTCCGATGACGCAAATATCGGCACTTTGCGTCATTGTAGGATTTTTTTGTCCGGAGGCTAGAGACTACAGCCAGTAGTAGAGCTCGTTCCGCGTGTTTTAAAGGATCTGTACGTTAAATAATGTTTGATCAACAAAGCTCGGGAGGAGCACGTTCAGATAATTGACAAGAGTGGAGAGTTACTCAGCGCATATGCGTGTGGTAATGTTAGCATAACACAACAAGTAAGTTGGCTCGTTACTTTGCTGTTTTACTGCTAACAGCTATATCATTATGTAAAGGCTACTGTGTGATCCGAAATCGTGTCGAGTATTAGCGAGAGTCTTGCCTATCTACTGTATCTTACCGTTTAGTACATAGATATGCATACATAGATGCCCCATTCGACCTCTCCAGGCACGTCGACGCGCCGCCATTTTAGAACGGTCAACACACATCAACACTTCAGATGCCGTCAATCATCACTCGCATAAAAAACAACAGCCTCTGTAAAGCCCAGCGCCATTTACATTCCCGAAGAAATTGGATAACCTTTCACAGGTGACAATGTGTTGGTTTGTGTTTTCATATTTTAAATAAATGTATAAGTTCTCATTTTGACTCATAATTTATAGTTTTCCGTGCTCTAAAAAATGCTTCAAAATGATGTTGATAATTTTATGACGCTTTTTTGATGATTACTTACAACATGGGTTGAATAAATAGGCTATATTGATGTTTATTAAACACATTACTAGCTAATTTATTACTATTTTTATAATTTATTTACTTTGATGGCTGACTGGTTGATGGTTTATGATTTCTTTCCAATTAACTTGTTTATAATGAGTTATAATATTAATGATATTAAGAAAATGTAAAGATCTTTAACCAACATTTTTTTAGAATATGCAGAAGAATCTACCATTAATGATAAACTAAATCCTAACAGTCTATTGATGTATAGATATTAATTTCATACATGCTTGTGTATAACTACGGTTGCAGACGCACAGGCAACATTTGAATATTCACAATATTTTGACCGTTCGAAAATGGCGGATGGCTAACGTAAAGCGGCCCATAGAAACAGTCGCTAATGGGGCATCTACGTATACATATCTATGGTTTAGTATCTGTTGGTCATCTGGGAAGGTGAATATGGAAGGGATTGCGGTGTCCTTCAGACATTCGGTTCGTAGTCTTCCTGCTTGAAATGGCGACTGCACACCCCTCCGTATTTTCAGGTTTTCCATATTAGTGTCCTCTCCAAAATTCGGGTGGTTGATGTTTGCACTGCTCCAAATGTTTAACCGGTAAATGATAAACTCACTGCTTGTCCTTTTCTGGTTTTGTCTGTACATCCCAAAGCAACTTACCACCATTTGGATGGACAATACACTACTGTTAGGAACTAGCTCGACAAGGAGACTCACGATATAACAGCGTCTTTTTAATTTCTAGGCAACAAACGTTAGAACCAGTAGCCGTGGCTTTGGGAGTGGCCTCGTAGGGCAACGAAGCAAGTGCATTCTGGGAGTTGTTGTCTTTCATCCACATGAGCCAAAAACACATTTTCTGTCCTTTCTCGGTCTAGAAGGCCCCAACGTCACATTTCTACTACATGAATGACCCAGTTTAAATACACATTCATCTTCCCAGCGCTGAAGTACGCCTTTAAATAACCTTTAATTCTGTTTTTGTTGTGCAGGGCTGGTGGGTTCTGCCTACCACATTGTGGCCTATCAGCCTGAAACCGCTGTTGAGGCTCTGACCAGAGCAACATCCGGCACGGTCACCATGGGTAAGACTAAAGAAGCTGTGATTATATGATGTTTTGTGTGTGTGTGTGTGTGTGTGTGTGTGTGTGTGTGTGTGTGTGTGTGTGTGTGTGTGTGTGTGTGTGTGTGTGTGTGTGTGTGTGTGTGTGTGTGTGTGTGTGTGTGTGTGTGTGTGTGTGTGTAGTAGGGGTGTAACAGTACACAAAACTGATGGTTCGGTACGTACCTCGGTTTTGAAGTCACGGTTCGGTACAGCAGTTTTACAAAATTGCTTTTTTAAATTTTCATTAAACAGTGGTAAACTGAAAAGAGTGTCTGTCCTCAAATGAATTAAATTATAACTAAAAATTAGTGGTGGGCATAGATAACATTTTTTAAATCTAGATTAAAATGGCTCATTTGAATTCTGACGAAGGCATTCAGAATATGTGTGCTCGTAAGTGATCGTTTGTCTTTTTGTAGTTTGAATAATAAATAACTTCTGTCCCTTTAAGACCCGGCGCACGCATATCCAAACACTGTTCCTGTGAGCTGCTTACGACTGTGTTTACGTTAAAACTCACCAAGATGGGCATTGAGACATTTTTGAGTGTATTGACCATTAATAAGCTGGAAAAAGGAGCTCATTTTTGCAATTGTATGTCAGAGGCGGCTTTATTACGGTATGTGTGTTTGCGCTTCAGATGCGAGCGCGGAATCTGCGGGAATTAGTAGAATTAACGTTATGTGCAACCCCGCGCGAAATTCAGACCGGTCACACCAATACTAACATGCTGTCATGAGGAAAAATCCAGCAGAACACCCGTTCGCCATGTTCAGAGGATTAACCGGACTGAATGAGAGGAGGCGGTGCGGGTCACTCGCTGGAGAGGAGAGCAGCTGATATCCATACTGTAGAAAATGAGTATTGTATCGTTTCAGATATTTCAGTATCGATACATAGCGAAATATGGGTATTTTTGACAACACTAGTAGGCATACACTACACAGAGGTTCGAAGACTCGTTCTTTCGCCCCTACAGTGCAATTCGGCTAGTGTACATCCGCGCTAAAATATCAAGATGAAAGTCATCATAGCTTGCGTAGTATAGACCCCAACCCAACTTTGAGAATAGATTAACGGCGATAATTTTTTTTTATCACCCGATAAGAGTCTCACGTTAACACCGATAACGGCCCACCACTACTAAAAATGTATAAAGATATTGTTGTCAATTATATAGGGAGCCCTTACTTGCACATTAATATTAAAGGTTAACAACAGAGCACAAACTATTAGCCTACATTCAGTTGCTATTTTTTTTAAAGTATAAAAATTAACACTCAACTTGTACGCAAACATTTTAGCAGTTTTTGCAATAACTTCTAAATCTAATTATAAAATAGTTTTTTTTCTCCAATTCGTTGTTGAAATATTATCATTTATACACAGTGGCTGTCATTTTCATGACGGGTTTATTTAAACATACATGAAATAATAAAGACATCATTAACAAGGAGATCATAATGAATATAACGGCTAATATAGGTCATATATTGAGTGAAAGAGTTGATTTCTCTAGTGAATATAATTCTGTGGACACTGAATGACTCCTGAGGTAAATGTGATGCTACATGACGTTGTTTGTTTTGCACACATATAGAGGTCATTCCCAACATTAACCACACCTAAATCAATCCCTCTAGCGCCACCACCTGTTGAACTGTAAGGACTGTAGAAACTAAATTCGTATTGCATCCTATGAACATTTTCCCGCCATTTTGAATTTTCCGAAAAACATACTTTTTCAAATTCCTCCTAGGCCGCTGCTCCGATTTTTACGAAAATTGCACCAGATCATCTACAGACCATGGCGACAAAATGTTATGGAATTCAAGTTGATTCGTCAAACCTGATTCGCAACGCTTTATCGTATCCAGACCAAACTTGGTTCATGTCATCACAAGCATGACCTGAGGCTACTGCATTTCGGAGCAGCGCCACCTACTGGTCCGGAGATACCTAAAATTAGCTTTTTTGCTTATAACTTCTGAACAGTTATAATCATAAAAGTGGTATTGTTAGATTCGGAGCAACATGCCGAGTCAAATGATATCCAATTATTCCATGTTGGCCATTTTGGGTGTCGGCCATTTTGAATTTTATTGTAAAAAGCTGTATTTTATGAACGCATTAACGTATCATTACAAAACTCGGTATGGGTCATCGGCACAATGTTTCGGATCAGCGCCACCTAGTGGTGAGATTTACATGCTTATAACTTTGGATGTGGTTGACTGGTTTTAAAGGGTGTCCTGAATCCTTGCCGAGTCCAACGATACCAAACATGCTAGGTTTTGCCTTATGGTTTATGCAACGTTGTGATTTAGCGCTTAAACAACTTTCGTGAATATCTTCGAAATCGTTAGTCCGATCCAGACGAAACCACCGTAGGAAAATCGGAATCATAGTGGGTTGACTAAGCGTGTTAGGCCAAATGTCAATTTTGATAGTAAGTGGCAAAAAAGTGGGTCATTTTTATATGCTCATAAATCTATAACTCCTAAACTAAATGAGAGATTTTCACCAAATTTAACACGCTTGTGTATCGGGGCACTCTAAGGACACATGCAACAAAAAAAAAATGGCGGGATTATCACTTGGTGGCACTATAATTAAACAAAACATGAAATTAGCTCTACAACTATTTATTTGGGTTTTCAACCTTTTCGCTTAAAATTGTCTCACAATATTCCTCATTTATATAATTCCTGCCCGAGGTATATGCAAAATAATGGCCTGGTTGAGTTGCGTTAGTACTGTTGTTGCCATGTCCAAGAGATTTCGCGTTCCAAGGGCGTGATGTTTCCAAAACACTGCTCCAGCCGACCAATCAGAGCACAGAGCTTTTCAAATGGAGGGAGACAGGAAGTAAACGGAGCGTTACTGACAGACTGGGAAGAGAGGAGCTGCAACAATACGGAAAATGTTTTTTTTTATTTAAACATGCATGCAAACCTATTCTAGTAGACCCCTAAAACAAAATCAAGACTTTGTAAAAGAGTATAAAATGGCCTCTAGTGTCTTTAGTTGCTTGTTTACATATTTAAATGTTGTACATTTTCATAACTAGATCAGATGAAAATACATACAGTTGCTCTAGTAATTAATTTCCCCTTTCAGCTGCCATGGGTGCCATCTTTGGAATGGCCACTTGTCTAAGTGCGCAGGCCAGAGAGACACCTGACGACCCAACTAACTATTTCGTTGGTGGATGTGCGTCAGGCGTTTTCCTCGGGGCACGCAGTAAGTATCGCATTCACAGGCTCTTCATAATCATTTGAGGTGGAATCTAATGATGTTTGCTGGTGTTTTTAATGTTTAGCCCACAGTGCCATCACCGGTACGGTAGGCTGTTTGGGTCTGGGAACCGTGGCTATGCTCACCAAGGCTGGGAAAATGGAAGGCTGGAGAATAACAGGACCCCCAAGGCTGTGACCTGATGTCCCCCAGCAGTTGATGTTCATATTGTATATTGCTCAAATGTATTAAGACTCAAATAAAACAATCTTTGGATGTGCTCCTTATGTGTTTGAAACATGTGTTTGACTATATTTATTACAATGTGTCTTATGCCTGGTTTCACAGGTAAGGCTGAGATTAAGCCAGGATTTGAGTAGCTTTTATAAACATGCCTTAGGAAAAAAAAACTTTGGTGTGAATCTTGAGGCAAAATAATGACATATTTTAATGCATTGTTAAATGTAAACAGCTCAAACTTAGTTTGTGAAACTGGCCACACGTGGCTTATTAAATAATCAACATATTGCCATATTTGATCAGTACCATAGCTTCATGAGTCTATTTATAATAGGATATCTTGGTTAATATATTAGATAGATATTCACATTCGCCATGCTATCTAATACTGTGCCTGTAAACATGAAACCGTCACAAAAAGTTAAGTTAAAGTTTACCTCTTGTATGTTTAAAATTCGCGATGGGGACCTGAGGTGATGTCTTAGCATGCTAGCGCTAGCGGACTGGCGTCATTTATCAGGCGATGCATTGCACTTTTAATTCACAAGCAATTATATATATAAAATAAAAAAAAGACTTAATTTCGTATATAACAATTATTTTGGTTGTAAAACCTACAGTTAAGCCAGAAGCACAAAATGGCAGTAGTTGAACAGACGGAACCCAAACGGTAAAAAAATATATTGGTAGAAAATATATTTTTTGGCCATTTTTTGTGTATTTTGAAATATATGTGAAAATATATTTACATAAATATTTTGTACCAATATATATTTTTGGCCATTTTTAAAATATATTTTCAAAATATAAATATTTTTCAAAAGCATTTATAAATATGTTTTGCCCTCCATACGTTTCAATCCAAGAAAATACATTCACATGTCACAACAACCTCCTTCCCTCAGTTAGAGCATTGAAGATGGGTCAAGGCTGGGTCTTCCAACATGACAATGACCCGAAGCACACAGCCAGGATAACCAAGGAGTGGCTCTGTAAGAAGCATATCAAGGTTCTGGCGTGGCCTAGCCAGTCTCCAGACCTAAACCCAATAGAGAATCTTTGGAGGAGCTCAAACTCCGTGTTTCTCAGCGACAGGCCAGAAACCTGACTGATCTAGAGAAGATCTGTGTGGAGGAGTGGGCCAAAATCCCTCCTGCAGTGCAAACCTGCTGAAAAACTACAGGAAACCTTTGACCTCTGTAATTGCAAACAAAGGATACTGTACCAAATATTAACATTGATTTACTCAGGTGTTCAAATACTTATTTGCAGCTGTATCATACAAATAAATAGTTAAAAAATCATATATTGTGATTTCTGGATTTTTATGTTATATGCATGTGTGTATGAGGCCGAGGGGTTAGGGTTAGGGTTCATTTTGTGCCTAAGGTTTTGGGCATTTGGCAGCTTGTTGGCAGTGGAGGGTTACTAATGTCATTGCTTTATCTGTAAATTAAATTAATGCTTTTTCAACGACTGAATTCATTGAAATCATTTTTTTTTTTCAATTTCTTTGATTTCAATAATTTTGGTAAAGTGTCGTATAGATCTTAAATTTCAATCTTTATGGTCTTAAAATGTCTTAAATTTGACTGAAACCTGCAAGAACCCTGTAGTTGACGTGCATCATGTAAACCAAACCCTTACGAAAATGAACCATGATTTTTATTAGAAATAAAACCAAAAAACATGGTTATTATAGTTAAACCATGGTAATTATTGCTACGGATTTGCTACTTTAACCATAGTTTAACCATGGTATCCAGGCACGTGCACAGGTAGGGCTCAACCTGTGCAGAGCACATGCCCTTTTTGCCCTTACACTCCGAAGTGCCCTTTTTTGGTGGTAGTGTTTTTTTGTTCCTGCTTCAATAAAATGGTTTTGGTAACTGCATTTGAGTTTGACTTTTGTAAAATGCTAATAATATATTGCCCGCAAAGCCCGCGCTCTTTCGTACTGAAACTTACACAAAGCGACCTCGTCATCTAGGTCAAATGTGTTCTTTGATTTATGATTGCTAATACAATTAATTTGTTAACATTTGATAATATTATGGTCGCATGTTTAATTCATTTACGTTGTAGATATATGCACATATTCACTATAGGCTATCTATAGCTAATTTTTGAGTCTAGTATTCTATACTCTCTGCTAGTCTCCGCATGTATAACCAGTGATGCCAAACTCTAATCTGAGTACTTTTTTCCAGTAACGAGTAATCTAACTATTTCTAAACCAGTAATCAGATTAAAGTAATTTATCCGAGTCTCTGTGAGTTACTATTTTAGTAATTTTCATTGGTAAAAATATATATTTTTGCTTTCTTCTTGCGTCTCGGGAAAGTATTTATATTAAGTGAAGTCAAGAAAGACCGTCTTTATTACATTTTTTATTAAAACATGTTTTTTTTTTCAGGAAATATTTTTTAATTTCAACATAAAATGTCAGGAGAGACATTGTTGACGTTACTGTTAAAAATGCACTTCCAATAAAGTGAGTGTTGGCAAAAACGGTTGTCATTTCAGACGGCAGGGGTGTTGTCGGCAACTGCTGAATGTAACTAATAAAGTAACTTGTAATCTAACTTAAGTACTTTTAAAATCAAGTATTCTGTAAAGTAACTAAGTTACTTTTTAAAGGAGTAATCAGTAATCAGATTACTTTTTCAAAGTAACTGTGGCAACACTGTGTATAATGTAGTTAAATATGGTTCCAGTAATGTTGTCGTTAGGCCGTCTTTTTCACAGAAGGTCTGGTTGGGTCACTCAATATTGCAAAAGACGCTATGTTAATTATATCTTTGATAGGGGTAAAGCGCATGGTTTGAAGTTTTGACGCAAATTGATCACAGTTCGAATCCGCGTTTTCATTTTCCCTTCACACAGAAATTCGAAAAGGCTTTTTTTTTTTTTTTTTATAAAAATAAAGAAAATATTCAAAAAGTGAAATTAAAGCATGTAATGTGTGTTTGATAATAAAGTGTTAGGGGTGGGTGAACAGAGTGGGTGCCCTTTTTCAGTTTCAGCACATGCCCCTCAAAAGGTCTGCGCACGGCCCTGATGGTATCTGTGGTAAAACTGTGGTTTTGGAAATCAATTAGCCAAAAAAACATGGTTAGGATACTACAGTCAAAGGCCATGTATTTGAATAATCTGCAAGAATTTTTAACAAAACATTTTAATCATAATCCCCCGGTTTCACAGACAAGGTTTAAACCTAGTCCAGATTAAAATGCATGTTTGAGCTGTTTTAACGGAACGCAACTTGCACTGATATCTTAACCCCGTAACTGTCACCGTCCCACAGGTGGGACGCCTGGTGCTCTTTTTTTGATCGCCTTTTTTCGTATCATATATTTGAGTAATTATCATAAATTAGGTATCATTTGAAAGCTTACAAACTCAAAATTCATCCTGTGAAAACCGTTTTGAAATTGGACATTGTGTTACCACGGAAACCTTACTCTAAATTATTCTAGCGGGCTCCTCCCCTAGTGGGCGGTGTCATGTTTCATATTACAACAATTATTTTAACGACTTTATATTCAAAATCTTTTCCAATCTTGACAAAACACATATTGTCGGAAAGAGTCTCAAGGGTTCATATTTGGTGACTGTTTTGTGATGGAAGTGATATTTGGACAGAAATTTACAGGAAAATGTAATTTGAATGACACCCGGTGGCTGTGTTTGGTACAGCACCTAAACAAAATCTCATGGGGACTTTAATTTTTGTGATATCAACTTCAAATTTGGAACACAAATTGGTTAGACATATGGCTTTGATTTTAGAGTAATTTTAGAGTAAATTCTTTTTTGTAAAATATATATTTTATATGAAATAAAAAATATTAAGTACAGTATTTTTCATTTACAGTAAATTTAAACTTCCATCACTCTTTCATATTTTCATATTTTGAATTGCTTTCACTTCAGCAATAATCTGCCGAGTGTCTGTCTATATTAGCTCTATATTAAGAAGCATTCTTGAATTGCAGCGCTTTAAGTTTGGATAGTGCATTTCCATGTGTATTCTCAAAAAGGGGGGTGACAGATAAAGGGTTCCATTGTTTTGTCTCAAGATGCACACGGTTTTCTTTTCTTCTAAAGCTAAATGTCCTAATTAAATTAAGGCCTAATCCTAAACCTTGTCGGTGAAACCGGGCCTAAGTACATTAAATTAGTTTATTGTTTCTTAAAAGTCTTGCATGGATCTCTCAGTCTTGCAGATGTGTGTTTACTCTCTGTCCTATACATCATTGTTATGATTAATGCTTTAGCAAGTATCAAAGTATATTCTAGTTTAATATACTGAAGAGTATTGGAAGCTTTAGAGTTATTAATAGTGCAAGATGTTGAATGTACAGCACATCAAGCCTGGTGTGGCCACCACAAGATGGCGGTGTTAAACCACTGTTCCTTTTGTTTTGTTTTTCGGAGGGAAAAATATCCCGAATATAAATCAAATGACACGTATGAATCATTCACAAATGCAAAAAATATATACTATTCGTATTATGGGATTTTGGAAATCATTAGCTTAGGCTTATACAGGGCACATCGTTTAATTTGCAGTTGAGTTCCTATTAGCAGTTTCCATTTGCTCTGTTAAGGGAGCATGTGCTGGGGTGGTCTGGCACAAAGTAAAGGTGTGTGGCAAACTGGAAATCAAACAGTAGTGCCTGAGAGCCTCCTCGTGTGTGTGTGTGTGTGTGTGTGTGTGTGTGTGTGTGTGTGTGTGTGTGTGTGTGTGTGTGTGTGTGTGTGCGCGCGCGCGTGTGTGTGTGTGTGTGTTAAACCAACACAGCGATTATCACCAGAATGAATGGTTGGCTTTTTATCAGAGACCCGTGGAGTGCACTGGACCGTGTTTACAGGTGATTAGCACAGAGTTACTGGGAGGCTTTTAAATAATTAATGAGATGTGAGAAGCAGCTGTTTGCAGTTTATTTGGTCTCAGCAGCTGGAACAAGCCGGGAAAACACAGGAATCTCGAAGATTGATGTGTTTGCTTTGGCATTTTCCCTGTTGACAACCACAGAAACAAAAACAAAAAAAAGTGTCGATTATATCCCCGAGGCTGAGGGCCAAACGGTGTAATTAGCGGACATGTCCTCATCTGGACCTTTCAAACAAATCTGCTCAACATTTGATCACGATATTGAAGACGCAAAGCAACTTCTTCTGTAAAGATAAGCTACAGGGTGCGTATGAATACTTCATCCAATAATAATGCCCATTTGGAAACGCAACATTTTCTAATTTTAATTGAAATGTGACAATAATATAAGCATGAATTAAAGGTGCACTATGTAAGATTTTTTCAGTCAAACATCCAAACACCACTAGGCCAGTGTTATATATTTTGTACTTACAATATCCCCAAATGTTTCCAACTATTTGTAAACGGGGAGATGCTATTTTAGGTGTGAGGGCGTGGCCTGTCGATGACATCATATCCCCGTTAGTTTGAGGTTTTATTCTGCAGAAGCGCTTTCCTCTCACTGCAGTGTGAACAAGTGTCATAGCAGTTGGCGAGAGAACGCACATCCCATCATCAACACACTCAGATGTGTGTAATATGATCAACAGAGCTGCGTTACCTCACACTCATGAGCGGAGGAGCGGAAGTGGCGCCCACGACTGGGGCTTCATAATAAAAGTCCCGCTGCTCGCGAGTGTTGCGTTCATCTTATGAACAATCGCTCCAGCGGTTCCTCAGCTCCACAACACTCAGTCCTGACTACGCCTTTGGTTTTGAACAGGCGACCTCTAGCGGACGGAAAACTTACATACTGCACCTTTAAAAAACACAAAATAAATGTTGAAAGGCCTGTACAAACCAGCCTCTCTCTGTTAAGGCCCGGGTATACTTCGGCCATCCGCGTTCGTGCACCGCCCGCATGACGTAATTTTCGTCATTCGGACCCCGTCCGCGCGCAGCCCAAATTTCGAGACCGCGCGGATGGTCCGCGTGCAACAGCGCATGCGCCAGCAGTACAGAAGAGTCCACTAGGTGGCAATACGCACAGTATTGAGCACAGTGTTCAGCCGTCGAAGAAGAGTGTGCAAAGACCGGTTTAAAAACAACACGCTTTAAAAAAAGTCTCCATCGTTTATGATTCTTCAGTATTTCTTCCAAACTTCTTGCAATGGTGGATGCACTACAGTTCTTCTCCGATCATGCCCAGCGAATGTCCCGTTGATAACAGGACTCAGTGCTGCCCCCCAATGTCTGGTAGAGCATAGGGAAGAAATGTACTGCGCATCCGTCGAACGCGATCATCCGCGCGCATCCGTTGTGTAGTATACTTTGAAAGACGCGCGGACAGGGCTGCGCGCGTGACGCGTCCGGGCGCGGTAAGTGAAGTATACCCGGGCCTTTAATGTGTCATCTCATGGGACTAATTCTGATTGTTATGTGAAATTTGGCCGATGGTGACATCATGTGAGTGTAATAATGAGCTTGAGTGTGTTATTGAGCAGCTCCACCAGCACTGGCAGGGCCTTATACAGAGTCCATTGAAGTGGATTCCCCAAGAGTCGAAGACAAATCAGGATTTTAAAGGTGAAGGGTTTAATGTTTTACATTAAAATGCTTTCTCTCAATATGGCACACCAGCAGGTTTTTAAAAACTTTTTTCAGTTTTATTCATGAATTCTAATGATCACATGCATGCGTTTTTGTAGAATCTGCTTACACCCCAGTGATGTTTAAGTGTGGGGTTATGCTAATTATTATTTCAATCAAATCTTACGAATTCACCACCAATTTGCAAAGAAATTATTAGATTGGGTTGAACGATCCTTAAAGGGATAGTTCACCCAGATATGAACATTACCCCATGATTGACTCTCCCTCAACTCATCCTAGGTGTGTGTGACATTCTGCTTTCAGACAAACACAATCAGAGTTATATTAAAAATGACCTGACTCTTCCAACTTTATAATGACAGTGAATGAGTCCATAACAGTACATCTGTCCATCATAAAAGTGCATCTGTCCATCATAAAAGTGCATCTGTCCATCATAAAAGTGCATCTGTCCATCATAAAAGTGCATCTATCCATCATAAAAGTGCATCTGTCCATCATAAAAGTGCATCTGTCCATCATAAAAGTGCATCTATCCATCATAAAAGTGCATCTGTCCATCATAAAAGTGCATCTATCCATCATAAAAGTGCATCTGTCCATCATAAAAGTGCATTTATCCATCATAAAAGTACATCTGTCCATCATAAAAGTGCATCTATCCATCATAAAAGTGCATCTGTCCATCATAAAAGTGCATCTGTCCATCATAAAAGTGCATCTATCCATCATAAAAGTGCATCTGTCCATCATAAAAGTGCATCTGTCCATCATAAAAGTGCATCTATCCATCATAAAAGTACATCTGTCCATCATAAAAGTGCATCTATCCATCATAAAAGTGCATCTGTCCATCATAAAAGTGCATCTATCCATCATAAAAGTGCATCTATCCATCATAAAAGTGCATCTGTCCATCATAAAAGTGCATCTGTCCATCATAAAAGTGCATCTATCCATCATAAAAGTGCATCTGTCCATCATAAAAGTGCATCTGTCCATCATAAAAGTGCATCTATCCATCATAAAAGTACATCTGTCCATCATAAAAGTGCATCTATCCATCATAAAAGTGCATCTGTCCATCATAAAAGTGCATCTATCCATCATAAAAGTGCATCTGTCCATCATAAAAGTGCATCTGTCCATCATAAAAGTGCATCTATCCATCATAAAAGTGCATCTGTCCATCATAAAAGTGCATCTGTCCATCATAAAAGTGCATTTATCCATCATAAAAGTACATCTGTCCATCATAAAAGTGCATCTATCCATCATAAAAGTGCATCTGTCCATCATAAAAGTGCATCTATCCATCATAAAAGTGCATCTGTCCATCATAAAAGTGCATCTGTCCATCATAAAAGTGCATCTATCCATCATAAAAGTGCATCTGTCCATCATAAAAGTGCATCTATCCATCATAAAAGTGCATCTGTCCATCATAAAAGTGCATCTGTCCATCATAAAAGTGCATCTATCCATCATAAAAGTACATCTGTCCATCATAAAAGTGCATCTATCCATCATAAAAGTGCATCTGTCCATCATAAAAGTGCATCTATCCATCATAAAAGTACATCTGTCCATCATAAAAGTGCATCTATCCATCATAAAAGTACATCTGTCCATCATAAAAGTGCATCTATCCATCATAAAAGTGCATCTATTCATCATAAAAGTGCATCTGTCCATCATAAAAGTGCATCTATCCATCATAAAAGTGCATCTGTCCATCATAAAAGTGAATCTATCCATCATAAAAGGGCATCTATTCATCATAAAAGTGCATCTGTCCATCATAAAAGTGCATCCGTCCATCATAAAAGTGCATCTATCCATCATAAAAGTGCATCTGTCCATCATAAAAGTGCATCTATCCATCATAAAAGTGCATCTGTCCATCATAAAAGTGCATCCGTCCATCATAAAAGTGCATCTGTCCATCATAAAAGTGCATCTGTCCATCATAAAAGTGCATCCATCCATCATAAAAGTGCATCCATCCATCATAAGTGCATCCATCCATCATAAAAGTGCATCCGTCCATCATAAAAGTGCATCCATCCATCATAAGTGCATCCATCCATCATAAAAGTGCATCCATCCATCATAAAAGTGCATCCATCCATCATAAAAGTGCATCTGTCCATCATAAAAGTGCATCTGTCCATCATAAAAGTGCATCCATCCATCATAAAAGAAGTGCATCCATCCATCATAAAAGAAGTGCATCCATCCATCATAAGTGCATCCATCCATCATAAAAGTGCATCCATCCATCATAAAAGTGCATCCATCCATCATAAAAGAAGTGCACCCATCCATCATAAGTGCATCCATCCATCATAAAAGTGCATCCATCCATCATAAAAGAAGTGCATCCATCCATCATAAAAGTGCATCCATCCATCATAAAAGTGCATCCATCCATCATAAGTGCATCCATCCATCATAAAAGAAGTGCATCCATCCATCATAAGTGCATCCATCCATCATAAAAGTGCATCCATCCATCATAAAAGTGCATCTGTCCATCATAAAAGTGCATCTGTCCATCATAAAAGTGCATCCATCCATCATAAAAGAAGTGCATCCATCCATCATAAGTGCATCCATCCATCATAAAAGTGCATCCATCCATCCATCATAAAAGTGCATCCATCCATCATAAAAGAAGTGCATCCATCCATCATAAGTGCATCCATCCATCATAAAAGTGCATCCATCCATCATAAAAGAAGTGCATCCATCCATCATAAAAGTGCATCCATCCATCATAAAAGAAGTGCATCCATCCATCATAAAAGTGCATCCATCCATCATAAAAGAAGTGCATCCATCCATCATAAAAGTGCATCCATCCATCATAAAAGTGCATCCATCCATCATAAAAGAAGTGCATCCATCCATCATACAAGTGCATCTGTCCATCATAAAAGTGCATCCATCCATCATAAAAGAAGTGCATCCATCCATCATAAAAGTGCATCCATCCATCATAAAAGAAGTGCATCCATCCATCATAAGTGCATCCATCCATCATAAAAGTGCATCCATCCATCATAAGTGCATCTATCCATCATAAAAGTGCATCTGTCCATCATTAAAGTGCATCCATCCATCATAAGTGCATCTATCCATCATACAAGTGCATCTGTCCATCATAAAAGTGCATCTATCCATCATAAAAGCGCAACTATCCATCATAAAAGCGCATCCATCCATCATAAAAGCGCATCCATCCATCATAAAAGCGCATCTATCCATCATAAAAGTGCATCCATCATCATAAAAGTGCATCTATCCATCATAAAAGTGCATCTATCCATCATAAAAGTGCATCCATCCATCATAAAAGAGCATCTATCCATCATAAAAGAAGTGCACCCATCCATCATAAGTGCATCCATCCATCATAAAAGTGCATCCATCCATCATAAAAGAAGTGCATCCATCCATCATAAAAGTGCATCCATCCATCATAAAAGTGCATCCATCCATCATAAGTGCATCCATCCATCATAAAAGAAGTGCATCCATCCATCATAAGTGCATCCATCCATCATAAAAGTGCATCCATCCATCATAAAAGTGCATCTGTCCATCATAAAAGTGCATCTGTCCATCATAAAAGTGCATCCATCCATCATAAAAGAAGTGCATCCATCCATCATAAAAGTGCATCCATCCATCATAAAAGAAGTGCATCCATCCATCATAAGTGCATCCATCCATCATAAAAGTGCATCCATCCATCCATCATAAAAGTGCATCCATCCATCATAAAAGAAGTGCATCCATCCATCATAAAAGTGCATCCATCCATCATAAAAGAAGTGCATCCATCCATCATAAAAGTGCATCCATCCATCATAAAAGAAGTGCATCCATCCATCATAAGTGCATCCATCCATCATAAAAGTGCATCCATCCATCCATCATAAAAGTGCATCCATCCATCATAAAAGAAGTGCATCCATCCATCATAAAAGTGCATCCATCCATCATAAAAGAAGTGCATCCATCCATCATAAAAGTGCATCCATCCATCATAAAAGAAGTGCATCCATCCATCATAAGTGCATCCATCCATCATAAAAGTGCATCCATCCATCCATCATAAAAGTGCATCCATCCATCATAAAAGAAGTGCATCCATCCATCATAAAAGTGCATCCATCCATCATAAAAGAAGTGCATCCATCCATCATAAAAGTGCATCCATCCATCATAAAAGAAGTGCATCCATCCATCATAAGTGCATCTATCCATCATACAAGTGCATCTGTCCATCATAAAAGTGCATCTATCCATCATAAAAGCGCAACTATCCATCATAAAAGCGCATCCATCCATCATAAAAGCGCATCCATCCATCATAAAAGCGCATCTATCCATCATAAAAGTGCATCCATCATCATAAAAGTGCATCTATCCATCATAAAAGTGCATCTATCCATCATAAAAGTGCATCCATCCATCATAAAAGAGCATCTATCCATCATAAAAGTGCATCCCTCCATCATAAAAGTGCATCTGTCCATCATAAAAGTGCATCTGTCCATCATAAAAGAGCATCTGTCCATCATAAAAGAGCATCTGTCCATCATAAAAGAAGTGCATCCATCCATCATAAAAGAAGTGCATCCATCCATCATAAAAGTGCATCCATCCATCATAAAAGAAGTGCATCCATCCATCATAAGTGCATCCATCCATCATAAAAGTGCATCCATCCATCATAAAAGTGCATCCATCCATCATAAAAGAAGTGCATCCATCCATCATAAGTGCATCCATCCATCATAAAAGTGCATCCATCCATCATAAAAGAAGTGCATCCATCCATCATAAGTGCATCCATCCATCATAAAAGAAGTGCATCCATCCATCATAAGTGCATCCCTCCATCATAAAAGTGCATCCGTCCATCATAAAAGTGCATCTGTCCATCATAAAAGTGCATCTATCCATCATAAAAGTGCATCTGTCCATCATAAAAGAGCATCTATTCATCATAAAAGTGCATTCATCCATCATAAAAGAAGTGCATCCATCCATCATAAGTGCATCCCTCCATCATAAAAGTGCATCCACCCATCATAAAAGTGCATCTGTCCATCATAAAAGAGCATCTGTCCATCATAAAAGTGCATCTGTCCATCATAAAAGAGCATCTATTCATCATAAAAGTGCATCCATCCATCATAAATTTGCATCTATCCGGCTCACAGCTCTTGATTATTACGCAGGAATGAGAGTATAGTTCCTGCCATATCGGCCTAGAAAATCACAACTTCTCATTTTCCGTCGGTCTTAGTACACAATGGAACTATACACATCACAACATGTAAATAGGAAAATGTTGGCGTTATTTTGTCTCTTATTGAGCAGTAGGCTAGCTGCAGCCATATACCTCCAGTCTTTGTGCTAAGCTAGGCTAGCTGTAGCCGTTTACCTCCAGTCTTTGTGCTAAGCTAGGCTAGCTGGAGCCATTTACCTCCAGTCTTTGTGCTAAGCTAGGCTAGCTGTAGCCGTTTACCTCCAGTCTTTGTGCTAAGCTAGGCTAGCTGGAGCCATTTACCTCCAGTCTTTGTGCTAAGCTAGGCTAGCTGTAGCCGTTTACCTCCAGTCTTTGTGCTAAGCTAGGCTAGCTGTAGCCGTTTACCTCCAGTCTTTGTGCTAAGCTAGGCTAGCTGGAGCCATTTACCTCCAGTCTTTGTGCTAAGTAGTGATGCTCCGATCGATCGGCCACCGATCATGATCGGCAGATATTGACTAAAATTAGCTTGATCGGCGAACCCCAAAAGCGCCGATCAAAAAAGCCGATCACGTGACGTAAATTACTCGTGCGACTTTTTCACATGTGCATGCACGGCGCACAGGTACACAACAGCAGAGCCGAGCTTGTCAGTGGCAACATGAGCTCTCCCATCTGGAAGTTTTTCAAAGTGTCCGATAAAGACGTAAAGTTAGCCGTTTGCAATGTATGTCGTGATGAAATCCCCCGAGGTGGAAGCACGCAACGTCATTTTAACACCACTAACATGATTAGGCATCTTCGAACACGCCATTCAACTGAATATGCCGAGTATGAGAAACTAAACCAACCGAAGCCAACAACATCCGCATCCCTCAACCAGCCGACTGTGAGTGATGCATTCATAATAATAACAACAAAAAAAACTTGCCATAGTTTTGTCCTTTGTGGCAGTAGCCAGTTTTGGTGTAAGAAGTTTTTCATATAGCTGCCAATTATTACATGTAATCAGTGTTTTAAGAGGCTACATCCCATTAAGCTGATATGATGTGTGTTGGTCTGCCTAACCCCTCTTTGTTTGGAATCATTTTATGCTACTCTACCTTATTTGGGAAAGATGGCCTACTGTAGCCTTAAATTCTCATTTTCTAAAATAAACACTTGGTGGTTCTTCAAGATCTTGACTCTAGCCTATTTCTACAGTTTTTTTCTGTTTCATTTCTACAAATGGTGCAAACTCTGCAAGATTATAGATAAAAGATTCCCATTCCCCTGCCATTCTGTGATCGGCAGTGATCGGCAATCGGCAGATCAAGATCTTGGTGATCGGTAATCGGTGATCGGCCCCAAAAATGCTGATCGGAGCATCTCTAGTGCTAAGATAAAGATAAAATAAGATAAAGTCACAAAACGTCGGCGTGTTCCTTTAACTCATGATTATCTGTGTATTAGTGCACCCATATTGTAAAGTGTTATAAAACACTCAAGTCCTAACATCCTCTTGCTAGCCTAAACGAAGGTTCCTGGATCCCTAACGTTGGGTAGGAGTACAGGGGCTGGTCATATAATTAGAATATCATCCAAAAAGTTGATTTATTTCACTAATTCCATTCAAAAAGTGAAACTTGTATATTATATTCATTCATTACACACAAACGGATATATTTTAAATGTTTATTTCTTTTAATTTTGATGATTATAACTGACAACTAAGGAAAATCCCAAATTCAGTCTCTCAGAAAATTTGAATATTACTTAAGACCAATACAAAGAAAGGATTTTTAGAAATCTTGGCCAACTGAAAGTATGAACATCAAAAGTATGAGCATGTCCAGCACTCAATACTTAGTTGGGGCTGGTTTTGCCTGAATTACTGCAGCGATGCGGCGTGGCATGGAGTCCATCAGTCTGTGGCTCTGCTCAGGTGTTATGAGAGCCCAGGTTGCTCTGATAGTGGCCTTCAGCTCTTCTGCATTGTTGGGTCTGGCATATCGCATCTTCCTCTTCACAATACCCCAGAGATTTTCTATGGGGAGAAGGTCAGGCGAGTTTGCTGGCCAATTAAGAACAGGGATACCATGGTCCTTAAACCGGGCACTGGTTGCT
The DNA here is from genome assembly GCA_023566225.1 of Romanogobio albipinnatus. Lineage (NCBI taxonomy): Eukaryota > Metazoa > Chordata > Actinopteri > Cypriniformes > Gobionidae > Romanogobio > Romanogobio albipinnatus. The sequence goes on along the minus strand of CM042254.1, from coordinate 1,729,449 downwards.
TTGGCACTGTGTGCAGGAGCCCAGTCCTGTTGGAAAATGAAATCTGCATCTCCATAAAGTTGGCCACTAGCAGGAAGTATGAAGTGCTCTAAAACTTCCTGGTATACGGCTGCGTTGACCTTGGACCTCAGAAAACACAGCAGACCAACACCAGCAGATGACATGGCACCCCAAACCATCACTGACTGTGGAAACTTTACACTGGACCTCAAGCAGCGTGGATTGTGTGCCTCTCCTCTCTTCCTCCAGACTCTGGGACCCTGATTTCCAAAGGAAATGCAAAATTTACTTTCATCAGAGAACATAACTTTGGAGCACTTTTTTTCCTTTTTGTCTTTAGCACAGGCGAGACGTTTCTGGCGCTGTCTGTTGTTCAAGAGTGGCTTGACACAAGGAGTGCGACAGCTGAAACCCATGTCTTGCATACGTCTGTGTGTAGTGGTTCTTGAAGCACTGACTCCAGCTCCAGTCCACTCTTTGTGAATCTCCCCCACATTTTTGAATGGGTTTTGTTTCACAATCCTCTCCAGGGTGCGGTTATCCCTATTGCTTGTACACTTTTTTCTACCACATCTTTTCCTTCCCTTCGCCTCTCTATTAATGTGCTTGGACACAGAGCTCTGTGAACAGCCAGCCTCTTTTGCAATGACCTTTTGTGTCTTGCCCTCCTTGTGCAAGGTGTCAATGGTCGTCTTTTGGACAGCTGTCAGGTCAGCAGTCTTCCCCATGATTGTGTAGCCTACAGAACTAGACTGAGAGACCATTAAAGGCCTTTGCAGGTGTTTTGAGTTCATCAGCTGATTAGAGTGTGGCACCAGGTGTCTTCAATATTCAACCTTTTCACAATATTCTAATTTTCTGAGATACTGAATTTAGGATTTTCCTTAGTTGTCAGTTATAATCATCAAAATTAAAAGAAATAAACGTTTGAAATATATAAATCTGTGTGTAATGAATGAATATAATATACGTTAAGTATATAAGTTTCACTTTTTGAATGGAATTAGTGAAATAAATCAACTTTTTGATGATATTCTAATTATATGACCAGCACCTGTATTTTAGGAGATCTTAAAAAAGAAAAAGATGTTTTTATGCAATTCAGTTTGTTCCCTAATGTTACAGTAGTGATCCGTTTACCTCTAAAACACGCAGTGGATTATAACAGTATCATGCAGTTTTGTCTGGCATCTTTCTTTCTAACGAGTTTGCAGGAAAAAGAAGCTGATGTGAACTTTCTTTTGCCACTTTGCTTTTATCGATTAGCTCGCCGGCTCGATTTCCTTACGATCCAAAGCATAAGTTGAAATACTGGTTCATCTTTGTCAGAAGGGCTGCTACTTGGTTTGGCCGAAGAAGGAAAAGACGATGACTAAAGATGGTATCCATATCCTGGTGTGTTCATATAGCAGTCACTGAAGATTTGAGAGAGCAGCTCGCTCAGCGAAACGCCTCCGCCTCAGCGGAAGCCCAAAAACAGTTAGCATCGACCCAGAGCTCGTGTGCGTCAGGAGCATCATTCTTCCGTGTCAAGGGTCCGATTCTGCAGTTCCTGACTGCAACGAACGACTCCGTGATAAATGTGCGGAGTGGCACTCATGAAGCTGTTTTCTTCATAAACCGGCGGACTATCTCTTCAACTCTGACCCGCCGGCTTTAATGGATGAGATCTTTTAGAACTGCTTCTGATATCAGGGCATGTTAAGAGCCTCTCTCCATTAGAGCTGGCATTTTGATAAGCCGCTCGAGGGCCTGTAAGGACGGCACATCCTCCGTTATAACTAAAAGGGACTGCAGGACTTTAATTCGACTGATTCTCCAAAGACCAAGACGTGACTTTAATGAAATCGGGGTTGATAAACAATGAAGATTTACAGCTGCTTATGTCTTCTGGTGGGTGTGTGATGGACGTTATTGACGTCCTCTATCTACTTAACTTAATGGACATTATGAATGCCCAATGAAATGATGTCCAGAGTGTACATTTAATGAAACCATGAACTAATCGTTTTCCTTAGCTTTAACAGTCGTAATATAATTCCTGTGGGTGGAGTTTGCGACATATAAACAGTACACTCTATAAAAAATGCTGGGTTAAAAATAACCCAAGTTGGGTTGAAAATGGACTAACCCAGCGATTGGGTTGTTTTAAGCAAACATTTAACCCAACCGCTGGGTTAAAACAACCCAATTGCTGGGTTAGTCCATTTTCAACCCAACTTGGGTCATTTTTAACCCAGCATTTTTGTACTTTGAGTGTACTTTGATGCGAGGATGCTGCAGGTGGCGGATCATTTATAGCCTTTTCTCACAGCAGCTGGAATAATTCAACTTATTTTGATGGCGGATTGTAATCCAGAATCCAAATGGCAATCATCAGTGACAACTGGAGATTCACCCGTAGTCAAAAGCAAAAGATTAGACTGTACGGAAACTGAAATCTATAGGTAACGACGCTAATACACACTAAATACACTAGTCACGCAATGCTGATGTTGTTAACTTTAACAATTTGAGAACAAAGTATAACAATAATAATAATAATGTGATATGAGCTAAGCCAGGGGTTTTCAAACTGGGGTCCTCCAGAAGATCATAAGGGGTCCCCAGAACATTTCAGAGAATAAAAAGTCTAAGCACAAATGGATAAAGTCTACTGAATATTCTAACTGTTTCATTTCTAAATGTTTCTCTCCTTTCTTGCCATAGGCTATACATTACAGAATTATATATGTTTGCTTTGTAGGCACTCTTTATATAAATAAACCACAGATTTGAGCTTTAAACAACTACATTATCGACTGAAAAAGTCATAAAACTACGTTTTGTCACACATTAACAGTAGATTTTAACAAAAAAAGACGTGTAAACAGCCGATGTCAGCCATTTCAGAACGAGACGAGCCGCTGGCAGAAGCCCCGCCCATGACGAGAATTCGCGTCTGTTGTGAAGTGAATGTCACACGCGACTGAAGCGAGTAAACTCAAAATGTTCAAGCGTCCACTTTCGCGCGATTTATCCGCGTCAATCGCGTCCGGTGTGAACGCACCATTACGACGCTATAACGCGCCATAAACAGACGCCAAAGTTCATATTTTTCAACTCGGCCGTCAGACGCGAATTCGCTTCAAACGCGTGAATGCTCAAAAGCACCACTCGCGCAAGACGGTCAATTCGCATCAAATTCGCGTCATTCGCGCATCCAATTTGCGAAATGAGGTGGAATCGCGTCCATCGCACCGCACAAAATGCGACCTCCAGATGCGTGTCAACGCGTCTATCCATTGACTTAACATTGAAATCACTCACTCCAGACGCTCTATTCGCATTTGGTGTGAACGCAGCATCAGATTAATCCGCGCTGAGCAGCTGTGTCAATGCACAACCCACGTAAAGATGATAATTCCACAAATAACTGCAATCTCAGATTTCAAACAGAGATGGCGACAGAGAGGCAAAACATACAGACTGCAGCTTTAAATGTAGACTGTGGTGTGGACTTTAATACAACCTCGGTTAGAAACACAGTGATTCTGCTAAGGGGAATTTCAACCATTCGTGCCCAAAGTTTTTCAAACTGTAGTAAACATTAGCATACTTGCACATTTGTGGATTTAGTAGAGCCTGTGTTGTCTTGTTTTACTCAGTTTTGGGTTTTAATGTTATGCTACCATTGATTTATTATGCTTTTAATTACACTGCTTGTCCAAAGAACCAAAATCATCCTCATCTCAGGATAAAAGATGAGTTTGTTTAGTGTGAGATAAACTCAGAGTGAGAAATATATGAAGTTGGTCTTTAGCTAATAAAAATCTAAACCAAGCCAGTCCCACAGCTGAATAATTTACTGAGTGCTGAGTGGAGGGAATCCAATACTCTGAAACCAAACTTCTCGGATCTGACCACTCCTGAACGCACACACACACACACACAAACATCTGGGATGCAACGTCTGCAGAAAATGATGAGGCATGAGGGGTGAGATTACGGCTTTTTAAAGGGTTCCCAGTCCGAAAGCGTAGTCCATTTAGCAGATTTGACTCATCATATCCGTTTGTAATCCCTTGAGTGTGTCGCTCTGCACTTGAACCTTTCCATATATGCGATATTCAACGCAGGGAACTCTCCTATTCAATCCAGAGCGTGATTTTCTAGGCCATGCAGTCTAATATTGGACTCGTTTGGCAGCACGAACTCGTGCTTACTTTGAAAATGCCAAGAGGAGCTTTTCTGTATATGTAAATATTACTGTGAATTGAGAAACAAAGTATAAATCTCAGAATATTTGTCAATTAACAGGAACGGGAATATGGTACAAAATGTTTCTAAAGTCGAACAGATGTTCGCTTTGAATTCTTCTTTATCATCCAAAAATGGTTTTAAAGATTCATTTGGGCTGAAGAAATGCCTTAATAAAACGGCTTGCGTTAAGATAATTATAAATCTGTCATCATACTCTCACATGATAAAGCGATTCCACGATGATACCAGAAACATCTGTTTCACGCTCACAATAGGACTAACACAGATCTTTCGACCCTGTGTGCAACACAATATCACTATAAATCTGACTTTATCTCTGAAGACGCCTCACGTCTGTTGAAGATGAATAGCTGAGGAACATCTTTAGATATAATCAGGACTTCCCTAGAAAGTTCTCATGGTTTTGTATGAGAAAGCAGCAAGTGGAAAATCACGTTCCATCACAATGTGCTTTATTTCTCATAAGCTACATTTCCACCGAAATTACCCGGAACAATTTGTCCCAGGAACTCTTTTCCCCTCAGACCTGTTAATTTGATGTCTAACCGCACGCGACTTTCCAGTTCCCGCTGGATTTCGTCCTCCGCATGCAAGCCTGATCCTCGTCGTCGATCCATCGGTAGTATTATTTAAACTTTTAGAGGGATTTTTTTTACCCGGAACTTCATTTAGACCCCGGTTCCTGCGGTTGAAACACACATACCCCTTTTCCACCCTTTTTGGGGTCGAGATTGTTGAGGGGCTGACGGTATATTGATTTCAATTTCAGTATCAATTCATAGCCTACTGTACATAAAGTGAGGCAAATAAGTATTTGAACACCCTGCTATTTTGCAAGTTCTCCCACTTGGAAATCATGGAAGGGTCTGAAATTGTCATCGTAGGTGCAATTCTGACCCTCAAAGACCTGTTAGTCTGCCTTTAAAATGTCCACCTCCACTCCATTTATTATCCTAAATTAGATGCACCTGTTTGAGGCCGTTAGCTGCATAAAGACACCTGTCCACCCCATACAATCAGTAAGAATACAACTACTAACATGGCCAAGACCAAAGAGCTGTCCAAAGACACTAGAGACAAAATTGTACACCTCCACAAGGCTGGAAAGGGCTCCGGGGAAATTGCCAAGCAGCTTGGTGAAAAAAGGTCCACTGTTGGAGCAATCATTAGAAAATGGAAGAAGCTAAACATGACTGTCAATCTCCCTCGGACTGGGGCTCCATGCAAGATCTCACCTCGTGGGGTCTCAATGATCCTAAGAAAGGTGAGAAATCAGCCCAGAACTACACGGGAGGAGCTGGTCAATGACCTGAAAAGAGCTGGGACCACCGTTTCCAAGGTTACTGTTGGTAATACACTAAGACGTCATGGTTTGAAATCATGCATGGCACGGAAGGTTCCCCTGCTTAAACCAGCACATGTCAAGGCCCGTCTTAAGTTTGCCAATGACCATTTGGATGATCCAGAGGAGTCATGGGAGAAAGTCATGTGGTCAGATGAGACCAAAATAGAACTTTTTGGTAAACGTGTTTGGAGGAAGAAGAATGATGAGTACCATCCCAAGAACACCATCCCTACTGTGAAGCATGGGGGGGGGGGGGGGGGTAGCATCATGCTTTGGGGGTGTTTTTCTGCACATGGGACAGGGCGACTGCACTTTATTAAGGAGAGGATGACCGGGGCCATGTATTGCCAGATTTTGGGGAACAACCTCCTTCCCTCAGTTAGAGCATTGAAGATGGGTCGAGGCTGGGTCTTCCAACATGACAATGACCCGAAGCACACAGCCAGGATAACCAAGGAGTGGCTCTGTAAGAAGCATATCAAGGTTCTGGCGTGGCCTAGCCAGTCTCCAGACCTAAACCCAATAGAGAATCTTTGGAGGAGCTCAAACTCCGTGTTTCTCAGCGACAGGCCAGAAACCTGACTGATCTAGAGAAGATCTGTGTGGAGGAGTGGGCCAAAATCCCTCCTGCAGTGCAAACCTGCTGAAAAACTACAGGAAACCTTTGACCTCTGTAATTGCAAACAAAGGCTACTGTACCAAATATTAACATTGAGTTCAAATACTTATTTGCAGCTGTATCATACAAATAAATAGTGACAAAATCATATATTGTGATTTCTGGATTTTTTTTTTTTAGATTATGTCTCTCACAGTGGACATGCACCTACGATGACAATTTCAGACCCTCCATGATTTCTAAGTGGGAGAACTTGCAAAATAGCAGGGTGTTCAAATACTTATTTTCCTCACTGTATAAGGAAATAAGGATATGTACGTTATTAACATTTTAAAATTTCACATTTAAAGAAATCTAGTGTTTGATCATATCTAAATATTTAATAAAATGCAAAACTGCAATACTTTTTTGAGCAACTAGATTAGATACATGTATATTGATTAAAGAGCCATAAAGGCACCAGTGGGTAATGGCATTACAAATGGAAATTATTATTTTTCGAGCCACAAAATGGCTCTAATTTGCCTCTTTGAATAAGAATTCTCTATTTTAACCTTAATTACTATACTAATTGTAATATAAATAATACAAATATTAGAAGAAAAATATTTTAAGTGGTCATTAATGGACCATAATTATTTCACAAATAGTATTTAGCACCAAAATATCTCAAAATATTCAATAAATATTATTGAACTAAAATATAGAACATTTATTAATTGAAAATTTTGACCACCAGTGAGTGTGAGTGACCAATTAGTAAGGAATACCTGAGGGCTAAATACAATAAAAAACATTAACATTAATGTTAATATTGTTGCATCTCCATCACTCTCCATTATAAAACGATCCTGTATGGTTGACGTAATAATCAATGCACACTATGCTGTACTGTTTACCAAAACTTGCTGCAAACACCTGTAAAGTGGAGCTGTTGTGTATCAAGCCATTCACATGTATTGACACAGCGCTAGAAGTATTGAAGCTCGTGACCGCGCGCGCGGCCGGGAGATGAGAGAACATGTCACAACTCCGTTTTTCAACACTCTGGCTTTAACTGTTATGCCATATTAGCGCCAAAACGCTATTTATTGTTTGAATTTTGCATTAAAACTAAAAAAAAATTAAAAGCTTAGACTTATGGTGCGTTCACACCGGACGCGATTCGCGCGAGTGATTTACATGTTAAGTCAATGCAGAGACGTGAAATGGCATTCTGCGGCGCGATTCGCGCGATTGAGGCGGCGCGAATGACGCGAATTGAGCGTTTTGAACGCGTGAATCGCTCAAGTTGAAAAATCGGAACTTTGGCGGATATTTCGCGCCGCGTTAACCAATCACGAGCTTGCTCTAGTAGTGACGCATTTTCAAGCGGAGGCAGAAATCCCAACAACAATGGAGGACAAGATAATCGTGGCCGTATGTGGATACCCGGAGCTGTATGATACATCATCCTATCACTACAGGAACAGGAATTAAAGGAATTAAAAGGATCTTGCTTGGAAGAAAGTGAGTGAGGAGGTCGGACAGTCAGCTGCCCTCTCAACAAAATCTATGTCAGCCATTTCACAACGAGACTGGAGCAGAAAAAAGAGCCAGAGCAGCGGCAAATGTGAGAAGGACTAGCCGAGGAAAGGCGGGTCTCTCCGGGTAAACGAGCGTGGAATGTCACTGATCGCCTGGATCTCACAACTCCGAAAACGCCAGATAAAATGCTCAAATAGGCTCTTTTTATAAATTAACCACAGATTTGAGCTTTAAACAACTATATTATCGCCTGAAAAAGTCTTTAAACTACGTTTTGTCACACATTAATAGTAGTATTTTTTACAAAAAAGACGTCAAGTGACCGAGACGAGCTGGCTCATATAGGCTCATATAGAAGCCCCTCCCATGACGCGAATTCACGTCTGTTGTGTAGTTGTGTAGCGAATTTCACGCGCGAATGAAGCGAGTAAACTCAAAATGTTCAAGCGGCCAGCTTTGCGCGATTAGCGTGAATTATTCGCGCGAATCGCGTCCTGTGTGAACGCCACATTAGAAGTGAGACTGAGCCTGAAAGCGTGAGTATCACGTCAAATGCGTGAGAGTTGGCAACCCTGTAGTTAGGGGTGGGAATCTTAAGGCACTTAATGATCCGATCCGATTCCGATTCTGATGTACTACAAGAGGTAGTTCAGTATTTCATTTTCGTATAACAGTTTTTTCATTGAGCATTGGTCTGTTTAACCCACTGAGAACAGTAATTCAGTCATCGAATTAAAACAAGGTTTCGAACAATGTTAAAAACATAAAATTCAAATACATCATAATTACTACATCAGCTGATAAAAAAAATGACCACTGAGAAAAGTGAACACCAATTTAAAGGGTTAATTCACCCCAAAATGTAAATTCTGTCATCAATTATTCACCCTCATGTCGTTCCAAACCTTCGTTCATCTTCAGACACAAATGAAGATATTTCTGATGAAATCCCAGAGCTCTCTGATCCCTCCATAGACAACAATGTGATGAACACTTTCAAGGCCCTAAAGTATAGGAAAGGCATAATTAAAATAGTCCATGTGACTCCAGTGCTTCAAACCGAATGTTATGAAGCCACGAGAATACTTTTTGTGCGCAAAAATAACGACTTTATTCAGCAATTTAGCGCTAGCCAAGCCGTGTAATTCAAGGCAAATTTAAGTATTTATCCATACAAACATTTAGCTTTATCCTTGCTATATTTAAAGCATCAAACCATTGAACAGTTCATATTTAATGTCATTCTTTCCTTTTTTAGTGGTGTTGGGTTGGCAGCAGTGCAAATGCAGTCCTGTCACCCATCAAAATGGCGTCTGTCATGAACATTTGTGTTTTTGCAACAGCCAAATCCACTTGTTTAGACTTTTATATAAATTTTACTTAAAAAGTATCTCGAAAAGGCACACATCTAAAAAGCCTAGTAAACATTACTCAAGATAATACACGCACCATTTAATTGTAAAAAAACATGTTTACAACATTATATTAAATAAGTTACTCAAAATATTAAGTAAAGTACCAAACATAGATTTATTTGTTGAAAATATAGAATTTATTTTTGTTACAATTACAACCCCACAGAGTCATTTTTCCCAGTGTAGAAACCACAGATTTGAGCTTTAAACAACTACATTATCGCCTGAAAAAGTCTTAAAAGTACGTTTTGTCACACATTAACAGTAGATTTTAACAAAAAAGACGTCTAAGCCGATGTCAGCCATTTCAGAACGAGACGAGCCGCTGGCAGAAGCCCCGCCCATGAGGCGAACTCACATCTGTTGTGAAGTGAATGTCTTTCCACGGGCTAGAGAGCCACCACAGAGCCTTACACTCAAAAGATTATTTTATGATGCTGTTCACTTAATTTAAGTAATTCATCTTGATTTAACACAACTATATCAGGTTTCTGGTTCAAATGTAATCGAGTCATGTTAAACTGACTTGATCATAACTTGATGTTTTCATTTTGAAATAACATGTTTCAATCAAGTAACCCAATCAAACAAGACTTTCACTTCCCATCATGCTTTGTAAATGTTTAAATAAAGTGCTATTTGATGCGTTTTTAACAAGATGAGAAAATGGAGAGACTGTTTAATGCCTAATGGTTGGTATTTAAAAGTGTTTGTTATGTTAGTGTGTTTGGAGGTTATTGTGGTAAAGTGCTTGGGCTGAGGACCTGCTAATAACAATTAAAGCTGTTTTAATAATAATAAACAACTCCTTTGGGCCATGGATGTAACAAAACCATCTTCTGGCTAGCCGATAAGACCTTGTAAAAGGTTTTGTAAATGTTGTAAAAATAGTATTTCACTAAATATAAATAATCACCCTTACAGAAAAAACACATGAACTTCACATGTGCAAAAACACATGTACATGTGATTTTGCACATGTGAAATTTAACATGTAAAAAGCACATGTGAAATATGTGGATCACATGTGAAAATTTTTATTTTGTTACCTTGTTAAATTTTGTTGCAACATGTGGTGACATGTTTCCCACATGTGATCACATGTGAAATTCATGTGGTTTTTCTGTAAGGGCAATTAAACTGGATTACTAGTTTAGTTTTTTATATTCATTTTAGAATAATTAAATTGATTAGTTTTGGACAAAATTAAGAATGTTAACCTGATGTAACTAAATGGGATTGAGTTAACCTTACGTAAAAAACTTAAGTTTACTTCAAAATGTCGAACTAGACGTGATTTTGACGCTCTGTCCGCGTTCGGTGTGAGCGCAGCATTAGTTCAGTTAGCTTTTATAAACGTGCCTTAGAAAATAACATTACTAGTGTGCATCTCGAGACAAAACAATGGCACTGATATATTTTAAGATGCATCAGTTGCTTTTAGTTAAGACTGGGCTTAAACCTGGTCTTATAAAAAAAATACCTTTTTAGTTTTTACTTCACTCTTAAAAATAAAGGATCTTTATTGACATTTATATGGTGCCATGAAGAATCTTTAAAACTTTCCACTGCATAAAATGTTCTTGGGGGGGGTTATTTTAAGAAGTAATCACTGAAAGGTTCTTTGGAAACATTTTTTCTTCAAGTTCATCGCTGGGAAAAAGCCCTATTTGTGTGTTTTATTCTTATTCTCTTATTTTCTGTTGCCATCATTTCACTCAGACATAATATTTGATTTAGTATTTTACATTGATATTTGTTTTAACTAAACTAAGAACAATGTGACCACTTTTATGGAGACATTTTAACAGGCAGTAAAATAACCTCCCACTAATAAATGACACTTTAAGCAGAAAACGACGGTTGTAAAGTAAATGAAAATGAGGGCTAATTAACTGGAAATTGTATATCACGCTCTCTTTCCCTCATTATATAGAATTTTCTCACCATATTGAAGAAACGACTTAAATGTAAGCAACTGGATGTTTTGTTGGCGCAGTGATCCTGCAGTGTTTGTTGTGTGGACGGCTGCATTACAGTGGTCACTCATCTCCTGGACACATTTTCAGCGTGTAATGGTAAGGGTTATATCATTAGCCGGCTCCGACCGCAGATGTTAGCGTCCTGCACAGCTGTGAGGTGTTTCTTCATAGCCTCACCTGCTCCCTGTCCTCTGGCCAGCGCTCAATCTGACCTCGCATTAGAGAGAGGGAGGTCCGCCTCTTCATCTTAATAACGGATGATAAACTGACGGCCGTGATTAAGAGCGCTGGAATGCAGAGTTGTTCAGTTCTGCTACAGTGGCTCTTTTATGGGTTTTGCTTTTTTAAAGAACCGAACAAAAGTTTGGCCTCTTGTAGGTTTGGTTTTTCGAATCACTACGCTCTCATTTCCTAGAAACCCAAACACAGTGTGAGATGCATTATAAGTCAATAGGGTCAATGCGAAAGTCTCAGATTAATAACTTCAACGGTTATACACCAATCAGGCATAACATTATGACTAATATTGTGTTGGTCCCCCTGACCCATCGAGGCATGGACTCCTCTAGACCCCTGAAGGTGTGCTGTGGTATCTGGCACCAATAGTGTTAGCAGCAGATCCTTTAAGTCCTCCATGTATGGGACTTGTTTGTTCAGCTCATCCCACAGATGCTCGACTGGATTGAGATCTGGGGAATCTCAAACTCGTTGTTGTGCTCCTCAAAGCATTCCTGAAGCATTTGTGCTTTGTGGCGGCGCATTATCTGCTGAAAGAGCCACAGCCACAGGGAATACCGTTCCCATGAGAGGCTGGACATGGGCTCAACAATGCTTAGGTAGGTGGGACGTGTCAAAGTCACATCCACACGGATGGAGGACCCAAGGTTTCCCAGCAGAACATTGCCCAAAGCATCACTGCCTCCACCGCCACGCCTTCTTCCCATAGTGCACCTGGTGCCATGTGTTCCCCAGGTGAGCCACGCACACACACCCGGCCGTCCACGTGATGTAGAAGAACACGTGATCATCAGACCAGGCCACCTTCTTCCATTGCTCCGTGGTCCAGTTCTGATGCTCACGTGCCACTGTTGGTGCTTTGGGCGGTGGACAGGGGTCAGCATGGGCACTGGTCAGCGGCTGTGCCGCCCCATACTCCTCAAACTGAGATGCTCTGTGTATTCTGAGCCCTTTCTATCAGAACCAGCATTAACTTCTGGAGCAGTTTGAGCTCCAGTAGCTCGTCTGTTTGATCGGACCACACGGGCCAGCCTTCACTCCCCACGTGCATCAATGAGCCTCGGCCGCCCATGAGCCTGTGGCCGGTTCTCCACTGGTCCTTCCTTGGAGCACTTTTGATAGAGATTGGGAACACCCCACAAGAGCTGCAGTTTTGGAGATGCTCTGACCCAGTCGTCTAGCCGTCACAATCTGGTCACTCGCTCAAATGCCCATTTCTCCTGCTTCTAACACATCAACTCTGAGGACAAAATGTTCACTTGCTGCCTAATATATCCCACCCACTAACAGAGATCATCAGTGTTATTCACCGGTCATAATGTTATGATCGGTGTATGTGTACATACTGTATATCATTTGTCTGCATATCATGTGCAGGGCTCTATAGATTTATATGTTGGTTGCAAACACGCCTCTTACCTTAAGAGGTTCTGTCAGGCATTTGATTTATAGAACCTTTTAGAAGTCATTTTATGGATTTAGATTGAATAAATTAATTTTGTTTTGATTCATCGTTAATTTTAATGACATGTTATGAATTAAGCATAATTTATAAGTAGAAAACATTAAACATGAATGTATTATACAATAATTTTAGACATGTCTCCTTATGTGTAAGGGTTCTTTAAAATTGAGTCAAGAACCCTAAGATTCTACATTGAACGCCACTTTTCTTCCCAACTAGCAGCCATGCTAAAATGCTACCCAGAGGTGGACAGTAACTAAGTACATTTACTAAGTACACTTTTTGAGTATCTGTACTTTCCTTGAGTAGTATTGATTCTGGAAACTTATGACTTTTACTGCACTACATTTGAAAAGACAAATATCGTACTTTTGACTCCATTACATTTCTATCAAGGCCCTCGAAGTAGAAAGTCGTAGCCGCTTTGAAAGTCATTGGATGATTTGTTTTCTTCTTTAAAGTGATTCTTTTTTTTTTTTTACAGATAGCCTATCAGTAATCACTTAGGATCACATGATGTTCAATGATTTCCAAGTATTTTTTGAACACCAATCAATTGATGGCAAAATAGAAGGCATCAGTTCCCAGACGCAGTGCGCGCAAACATGGTCATACTTAAAAGTTAAAATTCAGAAGAGCAGACGTGGATAAGTCTGAAAAAGTGCGACAACACGAAAGTGCACACAGAAAGCTGCCTCTCAGACGCCAGACCACAAATACTGAATTTGAGTCTATTGAATCTACTAAAATCTTATTATAGTCAATTAAAACTTAACCTATAAAACAATTCAGATGCCTAAAATGTTATAGTCAAAAGTCTAAGACTAAATAAAAATCTGCTGTCAAAACTAACACTGGTATGAAGTATGGTTGGTTGGTGAAAAGATTTTTATAGATTTACCCGCCAAGTTGCCATAGCCTTGTGGATAGAGCGCTAACACATAGGTAACGTTTGACAATGATGTTAGTTAGTAGTGATGGGAAGTTCGGATCATTTTACTGACTCGGATCTTTGAATCTCGTTCAGCAAAATGAACGAATCTTTTTTCAAGTCATTTCGTTCATTTCAGCAGAATCTAATTAAAACGTTACACGCCACATTTTTCAACACATTTAGTACTTTTGGAATAAAAAATAAACTATAAGCGAATGCAGCCATGGCCAAACTTTGAGAAATAAATTCTGTGTATGCAGTCTGTTAGTTCACCTCCCGATCCAAATCCTGCTTTCCTTTGTCACTTCACATTTACACACGTCTGTTCCCTGGAAGGTTTAGTTCAGCTCTCGGGTGTGAGCCGTTAGTTCAGTCATCATGTCTGATCTGGGCCGTGACACCTCATGTCATACATGCGTCCGGAAACAGAATTGATTAGTTCACCCGTCTCGAGTCTTCGGGTTTGAGTCATTCGTTCATCAAGTCCCAGCCCCATAGGCAAGGCTATGCAGTCACCGGAAACAGAACAGATCAGTTCATCTCCCGAGTCTTCTCGTTCAAGTCCTTCGTTCTTTTTTCACGTGATCGCTTTCCTGTTCAGTGTCCCGCAACATATACAATATTACAGTCGTATTATTGACTGCATGTTGTAATATATTTATTATTATAAAATCATCAGAAGATATGTGCAATAAACATTTATTATGCCTATCCGTTCTGAACAACCCAATGTGTCCAGGCTTCATAGGAAAATCGATTAAACTAGCTAAAAAAAAACTCACTTGTTTGTAAGGAATTGTGTATTAACCATAGACTGTAAAACTAATTTCTGTATCCAACACGGCTGTCACGTCACGTGACACAGGGCCGGCCCTGACCAATTTGCTGCCCTAGGCAAGATTTGACTTGCTGCCCTTGTATCAGGTTTAGCACTACATGTTATCAGTCTCAGTTGTGGAAACACTGCTACTGTTTTATTTTTGTAATGCATTGGTTTTTTTTTATTGTTTTATATGATGTCCAGTCCATTCTACCCCATCATTATTATTAAAAAACATTTAATGGCTGATGATAGTCAAACTATACAAAAATAGCACCTATGCCACATTACAGCCTAAATAGCAAGAGTGCATCTGCATTCATGCACAAACTATTGAGAACTAGCAAAAGTGTTTGTTTTCCAGTAGATGCAGCAATCTTCCACTAATATGCACATTCATGTTTTCACCATGAATTAAACTGAGAAATGTAGATATTTAATGTGAAATTTACATAAAATGCTGCTATTTTAAATAAATATCATTACTAATTTGGGCAAATACATTTTAAAATTGCCATGTCCCCTTAAAACTGCACAACGGCAGAATAAAAACATTAGGCTATTAAAAAAGTGATATTACAGGATTTTTTTTATTTTTATAAAACCACACTGTCTGTGGCCTCTGGAGAACCCAGAACGGCTGCTTGCATATATAAAACTGGAATTAATTAGCGAACATTAGTATTTTACTACTATGCATTTAGATAAACTGTTCATTCATTAGCCTACCTCTGTCTTTACACTGCAAACAATGCTCTTCTTATTTAGTATTTTCCAGTCCAAATATCAAAACATTCTTAAATCAAGATGTATTTACTAGTAAAATGACGTTATATTTTTCCTTGTTTTCTGGGGGGAAAAAAAGAGTTTTTGCTTAAAACAAGCAAAATGATCTGCCAAATGGGGTGAGAAGAATTATCTTATTTCTGTTTGGGATAGAAACAAGCTTTCAATCAGAAACAAAATTATTTTTCTCACCCCATTGGCAGATAATTTATCTTGTTTTAAGACTAAATATAATTGTACTTATCTAGTAAATGCATCTTGATTTAAGAATTTTTTGATATTTAGACTAGAAACAAGACAAACATACTAAGTAAGAAGATAATTTTTTGCAGTGTTTCCCTTCTCTTGCCTGCATCAGAGCTTCTGTCTTTTTTGACACTACAATTCGGCCATCCGTCATAAATGATCAGGCAACTTTCCCCGTGTCTACACCTGGAGCGAGCGGCCAAGCTCCCTAAAAAATTTAAGCAATCCTGTCTATATCAGATGCGTATTAGAGAGGCGGTGCGACACAACAAATTCCCAAAGCTAAACTGATTGCGCGTTATATTTCTGACGCACCTCAAGCTCGGCGGGGGAGATTGATGAGGCGGACCAGGAAGATGCGGGGACTTAGTTAAGTTTTTTTGCGCTTTATTTAGTAATATTTCAAATTAATATGAATAAAATAGTATCAGTAATAAATTTTGGCGCCCCTATAGATGAGTGGCGCCCCTAGCATGGATTCATACACTGGGAAAAATGACTCTGTGGGGTTGTAATTGTAACAAAAATAAATTCTATATTTTCAACAAATAAATCTATGTTTGGTACTTTACTTAATATTTTGAGTAACTTATTTAATATAATGTTGTTGTAAACATGTTTTTTTACAATTAAATGGTGCGTTTTTTATCTTGAGTAATGTTTACTAGGCTTTTTAGATGTGTACCTTTTCGAGATACTTTTTAAGTACAATTTATTTAAAAGTCTAAACAAGTGGATTTGGCTGTTGCAAAAACACAAATGTTCATGACAGACGCCATTTTGATGAGTGACAGGACTGCATTTGCACTGCTGCCAACCCAACACCACTAAAAAAGGAAAGAATGACATTAAATATGAACTGTTCAATGGTTTGATGCTTTAAATATAGCAAGGATAAAGCTAAATGTTTGTATTGATAAATACTTAAATTTGCCTTGAACTACACGGCTTGGCTAACGCTAATAGGCTAAAGCTAAATTGCTGAATAAAGTCGTTATTTTTGTTTGTTTTTGCGCACAAAGTATTCTCGTGGCTTCATAACATTCGGTTTGAAGCACTGGAGTCACATGGACTATTTTAATTATGCCTTTCCTATACTTCAAGGCCTTGAAAGTGTTCATCACATTGTTGTCTATGGAGGGATCAGAGAGCTCTGGGATTTCATCAGAAATATCTTCATTTGTGTCTGAAGATGAACGAAGGTTTGGAACGACATGAGGGTGAATAATTGATGACAGAATTTACATTTTGGGGTGAATTAACCCTTTAAATTGGTGTTCACTTTTCTCAGTGGTCATTTTTTTATCAGCTGATGTAATAATAATAATAATTTTATGTTTTTAACATTGTTCGAAACCTTGTTTTAATTCGATGACTGAATTACTGTTCTCAGTGGGTTAAACAGACCAATGCTCAATGAAAAAACTGTTATACGAAAATGAAATACTGAACTACCTCTTGTAGTACATGACGTTTTTTTACCTGAAGTCAGCTTTATAAAGGTGAAAAAATAAGCTACTGTTGCATTGTCATTTTAAAGTGAATAAATGTTTTGTGTTGAGATGCTGGTTTACTGTTTCATGGTACTTTAAAAAAATGTAGAAAATAATTAAATTTATATTTTAAAAAAGTAGCTTGGAAAAAAGTAATGTAATGTGTGGCTTACAAGGAGACATTTGTAAATATTACTTAAAAGATTATATTGGATATACTTAGAACTATAATTTTCTAAATTGATAAAATTGAGTTGCTATTACTTAAGAGTCCAAGTTGAAAACATGCAAAGTCTAATAGGACAAACACAAATAAAATGAGTTTAAAATACACAAAAAGCTGATGCAAATAGTTGCCTCAATTTTATTGAGTAAAACGGGCACAGTATTTTTTTTACAGTGTACAATAATGCAACGATAATAAAATAATGCGTTTAATTTTGATACTTAAGTACTTTTAAAAGCAAGTACTTCTGTACTTTTACTTAAGTAAAAATCTATCTTTACAACTTTCACTTGTAATGGAGTAATATTTAACCAATAGTACTTTTACTCAAGTAATGGAGTTGTGTACTGTGTCCACCTCTGATGCTACCCAGCCAAACCTCTTGAGTGGACCACACAAAGTTGTTGTTTGATTGAAAGTGAGATGCATTTATGCTACATTCCTAGTCCTCTTGTGACGAACAGGCTTAAATGTAAATGGTTATTTAATGAAAATCTCATTCAGATGGTTTGACGTCAGAGATTCGTGACCATCGCTGATGTCTAAACTGGTGCAACACGTCTTAACACGCGGCGCACTCTTAACACAAAGCTATCATATGGCTTTAGAAGATTAGGAAATATCATCAAATCTTTATGGAGCCTGACAGAAACCGGGGTGCATTTTTGTATCCGAGATAGCCGGGGTATTTTCGGGGTGCACTGTTCCTTTAATTCAGAAACTTGGTAGACTAATAAAATACAAAATTGGCTAAAGAGGTCTTCAGTAAGGTCCTCTGTGGATCCTGGCGTGTGCGATTCCCATTGCGGTTTCAACTCTGATATCCATGAACAGGTCGGTGATGTTCCTGCACACACACACAGCACTCCCAGCAGCGCAACAATCCCACGACTTTAAAGGAGTTTATGAATGGGCAATGCTCACAATGGCCTGTGTCTACCCAAATGGTTTAACGCCACTCCCCAGAGATCAGTCATCAGGCTAAATTAGTTTCTATGGGAACTGTTATAAACAATCATGGCTTTCTGTATAGATTGTATTTGATAAATAATGGCCGAGACGTGTTGAATCAAGACTCGTCTGGGAGAGAGAGTGGCGATTTAATCCAGCTGTATATACCTTGCCTATAGTGTCTTATAGCAAAGCACTTAAGCATTTTAGGGCTGCGACTGTCCCTCTGTGTCAAGGTTAAAGGCTGTCATTCACTTTGACATCATGAGGTTTTCCTGCAGAATATTTGTGGCTTCAGAAAGCTTAGCGTATATCCACAGAATTGCAACGCCCCTAATTTAGCTGTAGACATCCTTAACTCCTTTATGCACGAGTTATTCACCCATAGCAGCCAATGAATCTGAATTCTTGCACATTCTCTTTTTGAAAGGTGCACAAGAGGAGATATTCTCACATGATCAATGAATTTAAACACTAATTACCTGATCATTTGTTGGGTTGTATATAAAATGAGAAGTGAAAATTAGTATTTTTTTGGCTAAGAGAATAAGTGTGACCATAAATGAGATGAACTGAAACGATCGGGCTGAAAGCAATCATGTTTTAAACCTTGGTGTACGCATGTGATATGACAAATGAAATGGGTCATTTCGATCAGCTATTTAGAGATTACAGTTGTATTCATAGCAAAAAATACACACAATGGGCTCTATTTTAACGATCTAAGAGCATGATCTAAAGCGCAAGTGCTCTTAGGACGTGTCCGAATCCCCTAGTTTAATGACGGAAAAATCGGTCGGCGCGTCCGGCTCATGGTCTAAAAGGGTCGTGCCTTGTCTCTTAATGAGTCATGAGTGTGTTTTGGGCGTAACGTGCAATAAACCAATCAGAGTCTCATCTCACCTTAGCTCACCACGCCCCTGACACGAGCTCACCTCGCCCCTGCCACCAGTTCACCTCGCCCCTGACACGAGCTCACCTCACCCCTGACACCAGCTCACCGCGCCCCTGACACCAGCTCACCGCGCCCCTGACACCAGCTCACCGCGCCCCTGACACCAGCTCACCGCGCCCCTGACACCAGCTCACCGCGCCCCTGACACCAGCTCACCGCGCCCCTGACACCAGCTCACCGCGCCCCTGACACCAGCTCACCGCGCCCCTGACACCAGCTCACCCCGCCCCTGACACGAGCTCACCTCGCCCCTGACACGAGCTCACCGCGCCCCTGACACCAGCTCACCTCGCCCCTGACACCAGCTCACCTCGCCCCTGACACCAGCTCACCACGCCCCTGACACGAGCTCACCTCGCCCCTGACACCAGCTCACCTCGCCCCTGACACCAGCTCACCACGCCCCTGACACGAGCTCACCTCGCCCCTGACACCAGCTCACCACGCCCCTGACACCAGCTCACCTCGCCCCTGACACCAGCTCACCTCGCCCCTGACACCAGCTCACCTCGCCCCTGACACCAGCTCACCTCGCCCCTGACACCAGCTCACCTCGCCCCTGACGCGAGCTCACCACGCCCCTGGCGCCAGCTCACCTCGCCCCTGACAGGAGCTCACCTCGCCCCTGACACCAGCTCACCTCGCCCCTGGCACGAGCTCACCACGCCCCTGGCACCAGCTCACCACACCCCTGACAGGAGCTCACCTCGCCCCTGACACCAGCTCACCTCGCCCCTGACACGAGCTCACCTCGCCCCTGACACCAGCTCACCTCGCCCCTGACACCAGCTCACCTCGCCCCTGGCACCAGCTCACCACGCCCCTGACAGGAGCTCACCACGCCCCTGACACGAGCTCACCACGCCCCTGGCACGAGCTCACCACGCCCCTGGCACCAGCTCACCACGCCCCTGGCACGAGCTCACCACGCCCCTGGCACGACCTCACCTCGCCCCTGGCACCAGCTCACCACGCCCCTGACACGAGCTCACCACGCCTCTGACACGAGCTCACCACGCCCCTGGCACGACCTCACCTCGCCCCTGACACGAGCTCACCACGCCCCTGGCACCAGCTCACCTCGCCCCTGACACGAGCTCACCTCGCCCCTGACACGAGCTCACCTCGCCCCTGACACGAGCTCACCTCGCCCCTGACACAAGCTCACCACGCCTCTGACACGAGCTCACCTCGCCCCTGACACGAGCTCACCTCGCCCCTGACACGAGCTCACCACGCCTCTGACACGAGCTCACCACGCCCCTGGCACCAGCTCACCTCGCCCCTGACACGAGCTCACCACGCCCCTGGCACCAGCTCACCACGCCCCTGACACGAGCTCACCACGCCCCTGGCACCAGCTCACCTCGCCCCTGACACGAGCTCACCACGCCCCTGGCACCAGCTCACCACGCCCCTGACACAAGCTCACCACGCCCCTGGCACCACCTCACCTCGCCCCTGACACGAGCTCACCACGCCCCTGACACCAGCTCACCACGCCCCTGGCACCAGCTCACCACGCCCCTGACACGAGCTCACCACGCCCCTGACACCAGCTCACCACGCCCCTGACACAAGCTCACCACGCCCCTGGCACCACCTCACCTCGCCCCTGACACGAGCTCACCACGCCCCTGGCACCACCTCACCTCGCCCCTGACACGAGCTCACCACGCCCCTGACACCAGCTCACCACGCCCCTGACACAAGCTCACCACGCCCCTGGCACCAGCTCACCACGCCCCTGACACGAGCTCACCACAAATTCTCAAATTTAAATTGAGAATTGAAATTCTCAATATAACAAAGTGTAAACTTGTACAGTTTGCGCGTTTGAAAACCGTCATTAAATAAAAATCGCATATGCTTTCAAAGAGAGAGTTAATTTTGACAGACCAATTGCAATTTATTATGCAAATATTGTGATGTCATGAAAGGCAATAAGAGAACATTAATCTAATGTTAACCCAAAAAACAGTGTCAAAATGTAAAATGTAAAAAAAGTTTATCTACAGAAGTTAAACACTCATGGTTAGGAGTTTAGAAGAAAGTCTAAACACAATGTTTGAGGAGTATAAACACAGCGCTCTAATTAAGAAATAAACTAAATAGTACAATTTTGGCAGGACTTTGTTTACATGTGGAGCACAGACCAACACAACCAAGCTAAAGGTAAACGTCCACAATGGACAGGGGGTGGAGCTCGTGTGTGGACATAAGGAGGGGGAGGTAACCGAGGGATGAAGCACATGCCATCCGCCCTCACAATACCTCCACCACACACCCTCTCCCTCTCCTTCTCCAGCAGTACACCAAACTCATCTCTAATGCCACAGTGTTGCTCGCACTGTCAGACACGCTCATCTTGTGGGGTGGAAGTAAATACAGCATCTGTTTAATTCAGTTGAGTTGTCAGGGCTGCTTCATTATGTGGCGCACCAGGTAGCAGCTGCCAAAGGCTTCTAATCCTCTGGTGTGGAAAGGATCAGGGAGAAGGTGGCGTGTACTCTCGGCGAGAGCACAGGACACGTTGGACAGGTACCTGACTCTGGGATCGTAATCTCCATCTGTAATGAGGCGTGGGGCCGATGGCAAGCATTCGAAAACTCCACTTTGGGTGGCAGCAGCAGAAGTGATGGAATACAGATTTGCACGAGTTCACGCCGAAGGACAGATCTGGCTCCGAGAGAGCATGATGGGATTGTGGCTTCTGTAGGGACTTGCAGTCTCACATTTATGAATCATTACAGAGGAATCTGTTGGATAAACATCTTTTTGAAGCTGTGATTACTTCTTTCGGAGTTGTGTACATAAAGGATGTAAGACAAGAACCTGCAGAGTAAACATTTAACGAACTGCACATGAACAGCTGCTTTTGTAAACAGGTGAACAAGCGCTTACAAATTCTTCTATTATGTATATATATATGTGTGTGTGTGTGTGTGTGTTTTTGATGAGTAATCGTTTGCAGGTGTTTTGAGTGGCATATTACTCGCTTTGGTGTGGAAGTGTAATGTTGGCTGGGTTTCGCAGTGCTCATTATTTCAGAGCTGGTTACTCATCATGGTACAGACTGTGAGGATATTCTTCCACACACACACACACACACACCCTCCCTCCCAATTTATGCAAATGAGAAAGTCAAATATGACAACTCATAACTAAAAAACAAATGTGATTTTTTTTACAGGCTTACATATTGACCAAAACACAGGCAGATTGAGGACATTTTCTTCCTATTTTGCCAAAGTTTAATAGCCTGCACATGGCTTAAAGCGGAGCAAGGATGTTCAGATATTTTGTACACCCTCGGCATCCCTGGATTTCTAGCGGATCCTGTAACTGAGGAATGCAGTGCGTATCCTGGACGAGCTCCCGATTTGTCATAAACACTGCGCAGGATTCGTCCCCATTACATAAAGAGAGAAACTAAAGAGAAAGGGTTGGAATATTGATCAATGCCGTTTGTACCCAGAGGTCAGCTGGACGGACACGCCGTGGAGTCTGGATAAGCCGGGCAGACGGTAAGAGCACATCCTGTTCAGCTTAACTACAGATTAAGAACTGAGGTTTTCTCAAACACTCAAATAATGGACTATTTATGGAATAAAATGTATTTTAGTCTGAAGTGTGTGAACCATGTATGAGTGGACAGCACAGAATACAATCACACTTCATATTGGGCATCTTTAACTAACTACTCTGTACTTACATCAAAAAATAAGTACAGGTAGCACTTTATTTTACACTCCTATACTATGTACGTATTATAGTAATTACACTAACTGGGTAATAACTGGATATTAACCCTGAACCTATCCTTTAACCTAACCTTAACCTTCCCTTATATTACCAGTGCTTTCTTTGGTAACTGCACTGTAAATACTGTAAAATAACATGTAACACAAAACACTTTTGCTGCTATTAAGGTGGCATACGGATACGGTCAGGGACAGGTTTGGTGGTATATATGTGAGCTAAGGGGTAAGGTAATCTCAAGGGACGCTCTAGTGACTGACACTAGGGGTTGCAGCCTTTCATGCAGGTGGACCCGGGTTCGAGTCCTGCTTGGAGCGGGCGGTTTGAACAGGAGGGGTTGCATTGGTGCCTTGACCCGGGTGGGAGTGAGGTTTAGGGGGGTGAGTGTAACAGAGGTCAGCTAGTAGTCGCTGTGCGAGTAAACCTCACTCCTCTGTTCTCAAGAGACGCTCTAGTGACTGACACAAGGGGTTGCAGCCTTTAGCCTCCGACTGTCATGCTGGCAGACCCGGGTTCGAGTCCCGCTTGGAGCGGGCGATTCAAACAGGAGGGGTGCACATACACTCACCTAAAGGATTATTAGGAACACCTGTTCAATTTCTCATTAATGCAATTATCTAATCAACCAATCACATGGCAGTTGCTTCAATGCATTTAGGGGTGTGGTCCTGGTTAAGACAATCTCCTGAACTCCAAACTGAATGTCGGAATGGGAAAGAAAGGGGATTTAAGCAATTTTGAGCGTGGCATGGTTGTTGGTGCCAGACAGGCCGGTCTGAGTATTTCACAATCTGCTCAGTTACTGGGATTTTCACGCACAACCATTTCTAGGGTTTACAAAGAATGGTGTGAAAAGGGAAACACATCCAGTATGGGGCCGTCCTGTGGGCCAAAATGCCTTGTTGATGCTAGAGGTCAGAGGAGAATGGGCCGACTGATTCAAGCTGATAGAAGAGCAACTTTGACTGAAATAACCACTCGTTACAACCGAGGTATGCAGCAAAGCATTTGTGAAGCCACAACACGCACAACCTTGAGGCGGATGGGCTACAACAGCAGAAGACCCCACCGGGTACCACTCATCTCCACTACAAATAGGAAAAAGAGGCTACAATTTGCACCAGCTCACCAAAATTGGACAGTTGAAGACTGGAAAAATGTTGCCTGGTCTGATGAGTCTGGATTTCTGTTGAGACATTCAGATGGTAGAGTCAGAATTTGGCGTAAACAGAATGAGAACATGGATCCATCATGCCTTGTTACCACTGTGCAGGCTGGTGGTGGTGGTGTAATGGTGTGGGGGATGTTTTCTTGGCACACTTTAGGTCCCTTAGTGCCAATTGGGCATGGTTTAAATGCCACGGCCATTTACTGGGATCCTCTGATGGCTACTTCCAGCAGGATAATGCCCCATGTCACAAAGCTCCAATCATTTCAAACTGGTTTCTTGAACATGCCAATGAGTTCACTGGACTAAAATGGCCGTCCCACAGTCCCCAGATCTCAACCCAATAGAGCATCTTTGGGATGTGGTGGAACGGGAGCTTCGTGCCCTGGATGTGCATCCCACAAATCTCCATCAACTGCAAGATGCTATCCTATCAATATGGGCCAACATTTCTAAAGAATGCTTTCAGCTCCTCGTTGAATCAATGCCACGTAGAATTAAGGCAGTTCTGAAGGCCAAAGGGGGTCAAACACAGTATTAGTGTGATGCTCCTAATAATCCTTTAGGGGAGTGTATGTACACAATAAGTGCATTGTATCAAATTATTAATTTAAATGCTAGTGCACAGTAGTTAAAGACACCTAATATCAAGTAGGATGCAAATCCATATGGATTTGGATGGAGCGCAATGGGATGGAATTTAAATGTTTTTAAAAGTTGCAATTTTTGAAGCTTGGGAATTTAACTTATCCGAGCGTCTTAAAAAAAAGAAGTGCTCATGGTGCAACAAAAAGCGACATAGACCAACAATTAAATGCAATAGCTAAATAAATCACTGTGGGCTACAGATCAGTGATGCACTTAAAGATAAACAGTATATTGATTTATATATTGACCTTCGGTAATGCATTTTAGGAAGCTTTCATTTGTTAACATTAGTTAATGCCTCAACTCACATTTTTTATAACTAACATTAACAAAGGTTAAAATTTATCGCTCATTTTTATTTCATGTTCATGTTAGTTCGCCATGCATTTACTACATCTTAAAAATGTATCAGTAAATGTTGAGATTAACATGATCTAAGATTACTGTAGACGTATTCATTATTAGGTCATGTTAGCTGATGTAGTTAACTAATGTTAACAATGCTTTACTCATCTGACACAACTTTGAAGTATCTAATGCGTCTTATTTATCTGAATCTGTGCATTTGGTCTTGGAGAGATGCAAAATTAATCTGCATCATTTCTGCTAAAGTTGTACAGAACATCCTAAGATCATTGTGAATTGTATTTATATTTACTTCAGACACAGCGTGTCCTTTCATAAAAGCACAAACATTTCTCATGCTCTGTTCTTTCTGAGCAGCACATTGTGTAGTGTTAGTAGAGATAAAACGATAATTATCGCGAAATAATTTTCCTCGATAACAACAAATGCTCGATATAATGCTTAAAATGCGTAATGTTGCGCATGCGTTTTGCAGACCGGGCTCCTGGGGGCCGCCCGCGGTGTTGATGACAGTCAGTGACCGACAGGATCGGAGGCTAGAGCAAGAAAAATGAGCGATAGTGAAGAAAATCCAGCGCTCACGACCAGCTCGGAGGACACCGATATCGTTGACTAGAAAGGTCACTCAACTTCAGTGGTTTGGAGATATTTTTTTCTATTTGCAATCCGACATAAAACAGAGCGACGTGCACTGCTTATAGGTTCACTACACGGTAATATAATGATTCAATTGCTTCTTGTAAGTTCTTCCATATAGCATTGAGCTCAACACAACGCTAAATCTACATTAGCCTAATATCAGCTTACTATAGGCTTATCGCAGTGTTAGTTGTAGTTGGTGACCAAACTATAATCACTAAACATCGGACTTATGGAAAAATACATAGGCATCATATTTTTTTTGTCTTTGGTGATTTATTAATAACTCAGCATCTCAAAAAAAATGATACGTGGGTTTTACTTAATTTTCTTATGTCAACAGGTTCCACGTAATTGGGTTATGTTGAATTTAATTAAATTGTTTATTTCAGTAAACTTCAGTTTTTTACGTAAGGTTAACTCAATGCTATTTAGTCAACGATATCCGTGTCCTCCGAGCTGGTCGTGAGCGCTGGATTTTCTTCACTATCGCTCATTTTTCTTGCTCTAGCCTCCGATCCTGTCGGTTAGAGAAGATTTAGTTAAATCAGGTTAACATTCTTAATTTTGTCCAAAACTATTCAATTAAATTATTCTAAAATGAAACAAACCAAAACTAGTAATCCAGTTTAATTGATTATTTATATTTAGTGAAATACTATTTTTACAACATTTACAAAACCTTTTACAAGGTCTTATTGGCTAGCCAGAAGATGGTTTTGTTACATCCATGGCCCAAAGGAGTTGTTTATTATTATTAAAACAGCTTTAATTGTTATTAGCAGGTCCTCAGCCCAAGCACTTTACCACAATAACCTCCAAACACACTAACATAACAAACACTTTTAAATACCAACATAACAAAACATTAAGCTTTAAAAAGTCTCTCCATTTTAAAAATGCATCAACTAGCACTTTATTTAAACATTTACTCTCCGAATTCCGCCCCTTTGCAAAGCATGATGGGAAGTGAAAGTCTTGTTTGATTGGGTTACTTGATTGAAACATGTTTTTTCAAAATGAAAACATCAAGTTATGATCAAGTCAGTTTAACATGACTCGATTACATTTGAACCAGAAACCTGATATAATTGTGTTAAATCAAGATGAATTACTTAAATAAAGTGAACAGCATCATAAAATCATTTTTTGAGTGAGAAATAAAATCATTTCATCCGATTTTTAAAGTGAATAAAATAGACTTGACAGCCCTTACTGGAGTTCATCAACTACTGATCTTTGTGCTCTCTCCCAGCCGGTGAGGTGTGTGTGTGTGTGTGCGTGGGTGTGTGTGTGTGTGTGTGTGTGTGTGTGTGTGTGTGTGTGTGTGTGTGTGGTGGACCAATCCACTGTAAGGCAAGAGAGGGGGGACTCAAATTGTTTCTAAACTTAAAACGCATTTTTTTCCCGTTTGTGTTTTTATTGTTTTACTACTTACACAATTATTTTATTTAAGTATATATAATTATACTATTGATATATAGAGTGTAGAGTAAAAAAAATGCTTACCACAGTTTCTCTTTTATTTATATTGTCAATGTCATTTATTTAAAAGTTTGGCATGCTGACCAGAAAGACCAACATTATCTTTAAAGCACTTTAACTTTGCATTTGCAGTCAGCAGAGCCAAATGTTATAGAATTTCAGTTCTAGATTTTACTATAGATATTTATTATTAATATTGATTTTATTAGTAATAAATAAATCTAACTCAGTTTTGTTCCCTTGTTTGGGAAGTGTTTGTCATGTTTTGACAATAAAGGAAAGTTTAAAACCACAGTTAGCTGTCTGTTTTCTGCATCTTTCACTCAGGAGCAAAAATATGCCATTAAACTTTAAAGATATTTAAGACATTTACCGTGCTAATTATCGATATCGACTGATATGAACAATTATATCATGATCATTTTTTTGGGCCATATCGCCCAGCCCTAAGTGTAATGTGGCGTTCACACTTCGCGCGAATAATTCTGTGTATATATGTATGTATATGAGTATATATACAGTACGTGTATATGACTATATGTGTATGTATGCATATGTTTCTACATGTATATTGTTTATGTTTAAATTTTGATGGGTAGTTGTTCTGTAAATAGGGTTGGCGTAATAAGCCATGGCTTCAGCCTACACCTTTTCGGTTACCCTCCTTGTTTGTAATGAATTTGCTGTACATACATTTTGTTCGATGTTTAGTAACCGAATAAACATTCATTCATTCATTCATTCATTCAAAGATTAAGCTACATTTTTAACATTAATAGCACAATACTCACGACTCTTGAGTACTTTTAAAAGGGCTACTTTTACTCCTACTTTGAGCAGTATTTAGGACAGGTACTTTTACTCCACTAGCACTACATTTTTTGAGTATGCTCTTTCATTACTCGTTCCACCACTGGCAAGTTATTCTTAACTGTTATTTACAAATGTTATGCCAGCGTGTCTGGGGTTATGAAAAATGGCAGAATACAAGGAATTGTATGGTTGGAGATTGAGGAAAAAAAAAAAACTTGAACGTGAACTGAACAGAACCAGAGATTTGTAACCGCATATCTGAGAGAACGAGACAGCGGGAGTTGCCTGAAAATGTGTGGAATAAAATGTTGAACTTTAAAGATGAAATGTGTGTTTTACTAT
This sequence comes from Romanogobio albipinnatus, assembly GCA_023566225.1. NCBI lineage: Eukaryota > Metazoa > Chordata > Actinopteri > Cypriniformes > Gobionidae > Romanogobio > Romanogobio albipinnatus. Next base: position 1,700,962 of record CM042254.1, on the reverse strand, counting down.
CCGTCACTGTATGGTTACAATGAGCAGAGCTCATCAAAAGTTCACAGCCAATTACCAGTAGCTGGTAGACTCTTTCCTCAAGCTCTTTAAACGGGGAACTAGCCGCTCAATGCTGCATGTATAGGAACATCAACCCCATCTGGAGGTGTTTCAAACCACTTTCAAACACACTGTGGTTATGGTGTGAATGCTTATGTGTTTGAATGCTTTCCAACTACACTCAGGATAGACCGTAGGGATGGTAAAGACACTCGGGATAGTATCAACCAGTCACCTAAAACAAAGGTTTTAAGGTTCTTCAATACGCCTGATATCAGTGCAGTAACGCTTGCCTAAAATTACTGTTGTTCATGTTTGCGGTTGCCAGATTTCAATAATTATAACCCCCCAGTCAGAGCTTTTCTGTTATAAGAACACGTATTCTATCCTGTGTTTTACTTAAACTTTGCAATCTGGCTAACGGAGGTGAGATAGTGAGAGCTGTGCAGGTAAACCTCACTATCCTGATTGCACAGAACACAGAAACACAGACATACCAATCCTTATTAAACCCTGCGGCTCGTGGCGACACATTGATATCTGAAGACACGAAACCATCGGTTTCTGTGAGAAACCCAACAGCATTTGTTATTTTTTTACCTCTTATCAGACGAATGTTATCTAGTGTTCCCAGCGCCATAACTTCCGGCGAATAAGGTCAAAATACTGGAGCGATTATAGATATATATATGTAGATGCCTCATTCGACCAATCCGCAGGCACTAATGTGGAATCTATGTGTATATCTATGATCGCGCCGGTGTTTTGACTTTATTCGCCGGAAGTGATGGCGCGGGGACGGCTGATGCAGAGCCATAGAAAAAAATAAAATACATTTTTAAATATGGATATTTTTCTTACACAAACGCGTCGATTCGCTTCAGAAGGTCTTTATTAACACCCTGGAGCCGCGTAGAGCAGTTATATGACGGACAGATGCATTTTTTATGGACTTCAAAAACAGAGCAACTATTACTGCCATTATAAAGCTTGGATTAGCCAGAACATTTTTATTGTGTTAGTCTGAAAGCAGAATGTCATACACACATCTCGGACGACTTGAGGGAGAGTAAATCATGGGGTCATTTTCATTTTTGGGTGAACTATCCCTTTAATGAAGTGGTCAAAATCCTTTCTAACCTTCCGTCTTCTGATATATTGCGCATCTTTGCCCTTTTCATAATCAGTAGAGCCACACTTTACATATAAATAGACACGTATTCTCACGAGATCACGTTGAATAAAGATGTTTTACTTGGTGAAATCACGTTCATCATATCATGTGTGCAAACTTGCTCTTAAAAAAAAATTGGCTCTGTTTGATAGAATGTAATTGTCTCCAAACTAACCGAACTGTGTATGAACAGAACCGACAGAACCATGTAATTGTGTGTGGGCTCCTGTGGTTTGAATTCAGGAACAATTACATTAATCATTCACAGAAAACTGAGTCATTCAGTACCTCAACACATCTTATCCATCACGTCAATATCTAGATGAAATAACATCTGCCCAGAGATGTTTATGACAGTCAGCCAAAGGAAACACAGGTCCACCTTCAGGTCCATAGACTGTACACTAATATGGGCGTAGTGTGCGTGACATCACTCATAGGATTCTGAAGAGCAGTTCTGAAGCGTAAAGTCGGGTCGAGCTGGCGGCCATCTTGTGTCACTCCCGGATAACAGAAAATGGGCAAAGAGGCGGGACGTGGGCAGGGGCGTAAATCGCGGGGGGGACAGGGCTGAGTACTGTAAATAATATAACAATATATACTTAAAATAAATGTGTAAGTAGTCAAACAATACAAACGGGACAAAAAATGCGTTTTAAGTTTAGAAACATTTTGAGTCCCCCCCCCTTGCCTCACAGTGGTTTGATCCACCGCACCTCAACTAACGTTCCCCATAGACCGCAGAAAAACTACCACACAAGTTTGGGGAGAGAACAAGGCTCTTCAGACAGCAGTTGTGAAACACCAGTAGTAGCTGTCAAGGCTATTTTATTCACTTTAAACGTCAGATGAAGTGATTCTTTTCTCTTTAATACAGATTAGGCAAAACACTGTTAACATCCCTTGCCCACCGCCGCTCCGCTCCGCTGTACAGTAATAACATCATTGAGTTCAGAGTCCAGAGAACTGACAAAACAATTAGAAACTGAACGTGTGTGATCAATACAGCACGAGCCGAACGAGCAAACCGCTGACAGACAAGATTATCCAAGATTTGGTTTCAAAGCGTAAAAGCGCCTATTTAAGGGAGTGTGTCATTGGACTGTTTTGTTGTTGTGTTTTTCATTACAAATAATCGGCTAATGAACCCGAAATTCATAGCCTGACGTCGTCATACTCAATTCTAGTCAGAATATGAGTCTGATCTGCTCCGTTGGGCTGTGATTATGGGGCGTGTTTCAACCGAACCAGGAAAGACCTCAATTGGATAGACCTACAACCAATCAGAGCAACGCATAACGTTAGTTGTCAAATGTCAACAGAACTCAACTGCACTGTGTTGCCAAGTCCGCGGGTTGAAGCGACCCCAATGATGTGATACACAGACCCAGGAATGCGAAATTTAGCAGCCGTGCCAAAATAACACATATTTTACCCCCAAATGCCATTTTTCCCGGAGAACCCCCCCCCACCCGGAAAGCTATTGGGCTTGTTTTTGGCTAGTTTTGAGCAGTGTTGGGGGTAACGCATTACAAGTAACTTGAGTTACGTAATAATATTACTTTTTCAAGTAACTAGTAAAGTAACGCATTACTTTTCAAATTTACAACAAAATATCTGAGTTACTTTTTGAAAAAAGTAACTCAAGTTACATTTTCACATTTATTTGACTGACAGCTCTCCTGTCCTCATGTTGAGAAAAATCGAGAGTAAGTGCAGAAGCGTTGTGTGTAAATGTGTTATTGTAGTTCTAGACTAAATGTGAGCATTTATTTATCTCACTTGCACAATAAAGATTCTGTCCTCCTCAAAATTAATAAAATCAGTCAAATGCAAAATCAGAATACTATGCAAACCTCAAATATATAAATGTTAAATATAACACATATTTTTATACATTTAATCTACCTTTATTGACCAATGTCTTGCTACTTACCTTCGATGATTCAGTTAAACCATGAGCAAATATTACTAGATATTTTGTTTTTATTGGTAAAACTTTTTCGCTCCTGCGTTCTACTCTTCCATTATCCAGAATGGCAGCACATTTTTACCTCAGCCTGAGGCGTATTAGTTCAATTTTGGTATGAAGAGGTCTTTACATTTTCACAAAAATATAACTTTTTTTGCTATTAAAAAACAAAACAAAAAAACAAGCCCTGCCCAGGTGAGAAAAAGTAACGCAAAAGTAACGTAACGCATTACTTTTCTTAAAAAGTAACTAAGTAACTCAATTAGTTACTTTTTAAGGGAGTAACGCAATATTGTAATGCATTACTTTTCAAAGTAACTTTCCCCAACACTAGTTTTGAGTAGCAGTTGGGCGAGTTTTGCTGTAAAAACTTGGCAACCCTGTCTGTGCGCTGGAATAAGTCACGTTAGAAGAAGAAGATGAGTGTAAACGATCTTTGCCGGTGTTGTAAAAACAGAATGTAAGGACACACAGAGTACTGACCAACACCATCATCATTTCTGAGAGAAATAGTAAAGGTGAATATACGAACAAGTTCTCCGTTTAGGATTAGAACAAGTTCAACCCAATCGCCTTTGGTGACGTGATGATGACGTCACTGTTTATCATCTGTCCATCATCGTCTAAAGCCCGCCCGGACAATTTCATTGGTCCGAACAGTTTCTGTTCAGGCATAATTACTCCTCTATGGATCAAGTCCAGACCGAACTGCCCGTGCAAAAAAATTTGTGGGCGGGGCTAAGTTCGGCTGGCATCCAGGCTACAAAATTCAAGCAGCCCGCCCCCAAATTCTACAAATTGGCTAATTCTGAACCGTAAGTTCAGTCAGATCTGTGTTGGGTTTTGCTCAATATGATAATAAGTGGCAGATCAGAGGCTTCTGCAGTTGAATATCTAAATATCTGAATATATTAAATACTATGTGGAGGACGCAAGATAATTTAATAATTATAATATGACTGCGTGGTGAACCTTAATCGTATTTAAACTACTATTGCTTTTGTGTTGTTGGTCAGATAAAATGACAGAGAAAAGAAAAACGGACATTAGATCATTTTTCAGTTCACCAAAACGCCAAATAAGTACGAAATGTTTTTTTTTTTTTGTGGTACACATATCCTTACAAGTACGATTTTGGCTGTATTATTTGTGTCCCCTTCAAAAATTGCTCTTGAGAAATTTCATGTTTATTGTCCCCCCAAACTTTTAGATTAAATTTACGCCCCTGGACGTGGGCGGAGCTGATGACTAACAGACAGCAGACAAACGGCACCTGTCACTCAAAGTGGCCACGCCCTTAATTATGCAGAACTTTAAGGCTTTATATAATGTAAAGGAATGAGTTATAAAAACATTCCCCCCCTCACAGTCGTCATGAAGGGCAACATTAGCCGTACAGACCAAAAGCACAGTTTGTCCCAGACTGTAAACATGTGTTCTTCTGCTGTAGAGTTGGGCATTTTAACATGAGCTCAGTGAGATTCTGCTCCTCTAGTGGCCAGTCCATGAACTGCAGTTTAAGGCCCTTCAGTATCGGCTTCAGGAAAAACACGGTTGTGTGCAATGCCAATACTTCACTCTACAAACTTCTGTTCAATGTCCATTTGTACAATCAAAGAGAGTGATCAATGAGAGTCAGCATTAATCCTGACTCAAAGCGATGCTGTTTTGATATAGGGCACATTTCTAATGGACAACCCGACCAAATAATCAATTGTGTATAAAAATCACTTAAGTTTAAATAAATGAATCAAAGAATGAAATCAAATTTAAATGTAATATTCATTGATATTATCCCAAATAATTTATAGCACCCACTTCCAGGGACGGCTGCTTTAACTCAGTGGATTGATGTTGGCGGGGCGTGTAAAGGTCCGGCGAGGGTTTTTACAGTCTCCACATCTTCAGGATGTTTAAAAGCCTCTTAATCTCCCCTTGGGAGCTTCATAGTGTTAAAGATTACAGTATGAAACATCTTATTCAAACGTGTCTCATGAATGTTTCATGCATTTGCAATTCATAAACACAAAAGCTCTTATGTTACTCTCCCATCCCTAACTGCACAAATAAGTCCTGACACTGAGCCATTCATAACATGGCTGATAAACATCAGGGTGGTTGTGTTTAATTTAAGAGGCATTTGTTCCTTTTCTACGAGGCCAGAGCTGTGAGGTAACCGAAAACAGTTCTGCCCATCAGGAGTAACAGAACACAAGCCAAGAGCAGCATTGATTGATTTTGTCCGGCTTTTAGCACCTCAGCTTCCTCTGACTCTGCAGATAAAGAGAAACGTCCACCCAACGTCATTCGAGTTGGATCTCACTGGATGATCACCTTGCATGGGATGGAGGCAGAGCTGTATCAGTCAGAACGGCAGATCTAGAACAATACACTAACATACTCATCTAGAAAATGCTTAATTTTTTTGCATGATCATAGTATTTAACCCTCTGGGGTTCTTCAGTTACGGGTCACACTCAGGACCATCGGGTCAAAAATGACCCGGAGGGCGGGATTAAGATAAAAAAGATTTGAGTAAAATCAATGAAATATATTTTTGCTCAATAATATTTTTTCTTCTCTTTTTTGGTGTTTTGAGATAATTTTATGATTTATAATTAATATTTATGCAATAATTATGACCCATTTTTCCCATTGAATATAATAAAAAATGTATATCTATATATTTTAATTTTTGTATTTTTTTATTAAAGCTGTATTTCATTTTAGAGTCAAGCGTAGGTCTCATGAAAGCAATTTTTTAATGAGATCGGTGCCATCCGGTGGACACACTGAGCATTTTTATCATGCAATAGCACATTTTTACCACTATAGTGGATCTTGCGTTTTATACAAAAATGTTAAAAATCGTAGCTTCATCGGAATGATCCGAAACTTGGTGACTTTATTGGTACTTGGGATATGAACACCCCAAAAAATTGGGGACAGGATTTGAAAAGTCTAAGTGGTCGTAAAAAAAGTCACACTCAGGACCTTCGTGCAGTGAAGTGAAGCTTTCAGCACAATTGTATCAGAAAAAGGTTCATTACTCGTAGCTTTTCAAATCAGCGCTCGACGAGGACCTCTGCTGGTGAAAGTGAGGGAAAGCTAAATGTTTTGCAACCATTATCTTAGAAGCAAAAATGAATTCATGGATAGATGAATGAATTAATCAATAAATTAAATACATGACAACAATCTGTTCCATTGCATACTCCTAGTAACTCAACCAATAAAGATAACATTTTGTATTGTGAATGTGGACATTTTTCCACGTTTCCACCGCAGGATATTTCCCCAGGAACTAGGAACTTTGGGCTGGTACTCAGTGTGTTTCGACCGCATGGTCTGAATAATGTTCCGGGTAAATATTTCCCCCTCCGAACGGCCGTGCTCCCGAGGTAGTACGTTTTCAAAGTTCAGAATTTTAACCCAGCAAATGGGTTGTTTTAACCCAGCAATTGGGTTGTTTTAACCCAGCGATTGGGTTGTTTTAACCCAGCGATTGGGTTGTTTTAACCCAGCGATTGGGTTGTTTTAACCCAGCGATGGGGTTGTTTTAACCCAGCAAATGGGTTGTTTTAACCCAGCAATTGGGTTGTTTTAACCCAGCGATTGGGTTGTTTTAACCCAGCGATTGGGTTGTTTTAACCCAGCGATTGGGTTGTATTGGGTTGTTTTAACCCAGCGATTGGGTTGTTTTAACCCAGCGATTGGGTTGTTTTAACCCAGCAATTGGGTTGTTTTAACCCAGCGATTGGGTTGTTTTAACCCAGCGATTGGGTTGTTTTAACCCAGCGATTGGGTTGTTTTAACCCAGCGATTGGGTTGTTTTAACCCAGCGATGGGGTTGTTTTAACCCAGCGATGGGGTTGTTTTAACCCAGCAAATGGGTTGTTTTAACCCAGCAATTGGGTTGTTTTAACCCAGCGATTGGGTTGTTTTAACCCAGCGATTGGGTTGTATTGGGTTGTTTTAACCCAGCGATTGGGTTGTTTTAACCCAGCGATTGGGTTGTTTTAACTCAGTAAATTGGTTGTTTTAACCCAGCGGTTGGGTTGTTTTAACTCAGTAAATTGGTTGTTTTAACCCAGCGGTTGGGTTAAATGTTTGCTTAAAACAACCCAATCGCTGGGTTTGTCCATTTTCAACCCAACTTGGGTTGTTTTTAACCCAGCATTTTTTAGAGCGCACGCTTCACAACTCTTTCAAAGTGAAATGGCCCCACTTTTATTAACTTGTTTGTTTTACGTATCGCAGCAGTTCGGCAATGAAATGTACGGTAAGTGGCGCTAAAGAAATTGGGCAATTGGGTTGTTTTAACCCAGCGATTGGGTTGTTTTAAGCAAACATTTAACCCAACCGCTGGGTTAAAACGACCCATTCACTGGGTTAAAACAACCCAATTGCTTTTTTAGAGTGTGCTCTATTGCTCTTGAAAATAATGTGCCACCAACACTCTAAAAAATTGGGCAATTGGGTTGTTTTAACCCAGCGGTTGGGTTACATGTTTGATTAAAACAACCCAATCGCTGGGTTAAAACAACCCAGCGGCTGGGTTAGTCCATTTTCAACCCAACTTGAGTTAACCCAGCATTTTTTAGAGTGTACTAAACCCTATAATCTAAACCAGGGGTCTCCAAACTCAGTCCTGGAGGGCCGCTGTCCTGTAGAGTTTAGCTCCAACCCCAAATAAACACACCTTAACCAGCTAATCAGTGTCTTACATGGTCCTAGTTAGACCTTGATTAGCTGGTTCAGGTGTGTTTGATCAGGGTTGGAGCTAAACTCTGCAGGACAGCGGCCCTCCAGGACTGAGTTTGGAGACCCCTGCTCTCTAAACCTAACCGAGAGTGTTAAAGGAACACGCCACTATTTGTGAAAATAGGCTCATTCTCCGACTCTCCTAGAGTTAAACAGTTCAGTTTGACCGTTGATGAATCCATTCAGCCGATCTCCGGGTCTGGCGGTAGCACTGTTAGCATAGCTTAGCATAGATCATTGAATCTGATTAGACCGTTAGCATCTCGCTCAAAAATGAGTTTCCATATTTCTCCTCTTTAAAACTCGACTCTTCTGTAGTGTATTTATCCAGTTTTAAATACACTCTAAAAAATGCTACGTTAAAAATAACCCAAGTTGGGTTGAAAATGGACTAACCCAGGTTATTTTAACCCAGCAATTGGGTTGTTTTAAGCAAACATTTAACCCAACTGCTGGGTTAAAACGACCCAATGCTGGGTTAGTCCATTTTCAACCCAACCTGGGTTATTTTTAACCCAGCATTTTTTAGAGTGTAGGAAAAATATGGAAACTCTTTGGTCATTTTTTTAAATCTTGGATTTCAGGATGTGGGCATTGCACATATGAATGCATGAAAACAACCAACAATCTTTCAGAGGTGAAGTTTTAGCAGACTAAATGATTAGAGACGTCCTGCGTACATTCCCAGAGTTGAAAGTCCGGTTATGACCCGAGCAAAGGTGCTGAGCATTCGTATGTCTGTAAGATTTTCCAGTCCATTGATTCCTTAAACGTGCATTTTTAAGAAACACTCTTTATTGGAGCTCAATCAGCCTAATGGTAATCCATGTCCAACTTCAAACCGTTTTTCCCTTTAGTGAGGCACTTATCCCAAGGCTGCTCCAGGAGGACTGTGTTTAAAAATAGTGTACTTATAAGTTACTTTAGATAGAGCGCATCTTTGTGCGCTGTGGTTTATAGTAAAGCTGAGGATCCTGCCCTCTGCTTATGGGTGAAGGAGTAAATGTAGTTCACATCTCTGCTGCTCAACTGGGAGGTATTAGCATTAATACCTCCATGAGCTGATTCAACTTGTTTTGTTTTGATAAAACTTGCTTTAAAATATTTATTAAGCTCCAACAAAAGCAGTGTGGTGCCACTATTCAGTACAAGAGTATCCCAACCTGTTTCTCATATGTTCAAATTAGGATACAAATCATCATTTTTTTAATGGTTTGTTATTGACATCCATTCTCAAATGATTCAATCTATAACATTTTTGGAAGCAACATACACTATATTGCCAAAAGTATTGGGACTCCAAAGGTGGGAGTTCAGGTGTTCAGTCCCTTCATGGCCACAGGTGTGTAACTCCAGCTCTAGGCCTGCAGACGCTTCTACACACATCAGTGAGAGAATGGGCCGCTCTCAGGAGCTCAGAGAACTCAAGCTCTAGACCTGCAGACGCTTCTACACACATCAGTGAGAGAATGGGCCGCTCTCAGGAGCTCAGAGAACTCAAGCTCTAGTCCTGCAGACGCTTCTACACACATCAGTGAGAGAATGGGCCGCTCTCAGGAGCTCAGAGAACTCAAGCTCTAGTCCTGCAGACGCTTCTACACACATCAGTGAGAGAATGGACCGCTCTCAGGAGCTCAGAGAACTCAAGCTCTAGTCCTGCAGACGCTTCTACACACATCAGAGAGAGAATGGGCCGCTCTCAGGAGCTCAGAGAACTCAAGCTCTAGTCCTGCAGACGCTTCTACACACATCAGTGAGAGAATGGGCCGCTCTCAGGAGCTCAGAGAACTCAAGCTCTAGTCCTGCAGACGCTTCTACACACATCAGTGAGAGAATGGACCGCTCTCAGGAGCTCAGAGAACTCAAGCTCTAGGCCTGCAGACGCTTCTACACACATCAGTGAGAGAATGGGCCGCTCTCAGGAGCTCAGAGAACTCAAGCGTGGGGCCGTGATCGCTGGACACCTGTGCAATAAGTCCATCCTCACTACTAAATATTCCACGCTCAACTGTTAGTGATTATAACAAAGTGGAAGCCATTGGGAACAACAGCAACTCTTCACAGAGCGGGGTCAGCACATGCTGAGGATCACAGAGCGGGGTCAGCGCATGCTGAGGGTCACAGACGTCGCCAACTTTCTGCAGAGTCAAGAGCTCCAGACCTCCAAACTTCTGTGGCCTTCAGATGAGCTCAAGAACAGTGTGTAGAGCTTCATGGAATGGGTTTCCATGGCCGAGCAGCTCATCCAAGCCTTACATCACCAAGTGCAATGCAAAGTGTGGGTAAAGTGTGCCGCCACTGGACTCTAGAGCAGTGGAGACGTGTTCTCTGAGTGACCAATCACGCTTCTCTGTCTGACGAGTCTGGGTTTGGCGGTTGCCAGGAGAACGGGACTCGCCTGACTGCATTGTGCCAAGTGTAAAGTTTGGTGGAGGGGGGATTATGGGGTGGGGTTGTTTTTCAGGGGTTAGTTCCAGTGAAAGGAACTCTCAATGCAAGACATTTTGGACAATTTCATGCTCCCAGTTTGGGGACGGCCCCTTCCTGTCCCAGCATGACTGCGCTCCAGTGCACAAAGCGCCGCTCCATAAAGACATGGATGAGCGAGTTTCGTGTGGAGGAACTTGAGTCCTGACCTCAACCCGATAGAACAGCTTTGGGATGAATTATACCCCTTTTCCACCAAGGCAGTGCTAGAGCTAGATCGGAGCCAGAGCCTAGTTTCAAATCGGTTCTTTGTGTTTCCACACCCAAAGCCCCAGCTCCAAGCCAGGAACAGTGCTTCTTAAGTAGCACCAAAACATTGCTGGGCTAGAACAGGGGTCCGTTCTTCGTACCTCGCTTAACACATCTGAGATGATTTGACAGATCCCAGATCTTTTAATGATGATAACTGATGTCTGGCTAATTTGGTTCTTCAAACAAATTTGCGGATTGGATTTAAATATCTGGATGAAATGATCTGAGATCACTGCGCGTTCTTGTGTTCCCTGAAGAGGGCAGATGCATCGATACTCGAAACCATGATCAGCAATGCAGCGATTGGCTGGCGTCAAGACAGCAACGTAATGACATCATATAATTAAAAAAGCCACCTGGCAAATTACACAAAAAACCCCACGAATATCTGGAGCTTTATAAGGAAACCGCTAAACGACCAAACCAACATAAAAGTTATAATAGATCAATGATAAATGTTTATATTCACGATTTTATACAGTATTTGTACACCCTTTACATTTTTATTTCAATGTTGTAATTCAATGTTGAAGCAGATTTGTAACGTGACAGTATTAAAGTTTCTTAAGGGTCAAGATCAAATTCTCTGCATCTCCTGCGCTGCATCAAGCCATCCCATAATATCCGTCATCACTTAAATGAATGCATGGCTCAGATTTACTGTACAACATGTGTGCAAACCTCCAATAAAATTATAAAGTAATTATTCCATCACAAATAAATCGCTCAATCAAGTGGCTGAGTCTATAGTATTATACACAACATTATAATATTATATACATTCTCATATACATATACAATTTAAAATGTGTATATTATTATTATTTAAAATGATTATTATTGCCCCTGGTTCAGTAATGAACTCTTGTAATAAAGTAGCAGTGGCTGGGACAGATTTTAAGTATCACCTCAAGATGCGATCTAATCCTGTTCACATGAAATCAGCCGCAGGTTTAGCTCACGGAGCTGTTGCTATGACAGCAAGTCCAGGATGAGCGACGAAGAACCAAACAATCCAAGATCATGCCAAATCGTCAACAATCAAATCCAGCTAACAGAGTTAGCGAGGTACGAAGAACGGGCCCCAGGGCTAGAAGTAAGAGCCGATTACGTCAGGCGCTGGGGGCGGGGTCAACAAGACGAACACAGACTTGAGATCCGCCATTGTTGAAATAGCAGCTAATGGAGCTAACAGCTGCTGCTGGTTTGTAATCTCCTATACAAATTACGGCGAGCTGCATGAATGCGTTGGATTCGTTGTGTTTTGATGCCGATGTAGGATCGTAAAGCCATGAGCATCAATAGTAACGCAGCGTTTGCAGTGTTGATGGAAGGCTTGTTGGCAGCGGTGCAGAGACCGATCGCCGTATGATCACGAGTCCAGCGAGAGCACACGACTCCTTATGCTTCTGATTCACTCATGCGTTTTTTAATATCATACATGGATCGGTCTGAGCAGCGCTGATGCATCTCGAACAAGCCTGGTGTGTGTGTGTGTTTCCCGCTGCCCAGGGTTGCCAGATTTTCACAACAAAACCCGCCCAATTGCTACTCAAAAAATGCCCAATCGCGTTTCAGGGGGGCTTCCCCGGTAACAAAAAAAAAAATCACATTTGGGGGTAAAATGTTTTTTTGCCATGGTTGCCTACTAAAATTCGCATTCCCGGGGCTAAATATCACATAATTGGGGTCGCTTCAACCCGCAGCCCGTGGCAACAGTGATGAAGTAGCCCTGGCAACACTGCCACTGCCTCGCTAGCGTTGCTGAGAAAGATGAGACGTATACAGTGACGCAAGACCTGGCTCTGTTGTGGATCTCAGGATGTGGAAAAGCAAACGGTTCTTATGTGGCGTTCACACCGGACGCGATTCGCGCGAAAGTGGACGCTTGAACATTTTGAGTTTACTCGCTTCAGTCGCGTGTGACATTCGCTTCACAACAGACGTGAATTCTCGTCATGGGCGGGGCTTCTGCCAGCGGCTCGTCTCGTTGAGAAATGGCTGACATCGGCTGTGTTTACACGTCTTTTTTTGTTAAAATCTACTGTTAATGTGTGACAAAACGTAGTTTTAAGACTTTTTCAGTCGATAATGTAGTTGTTTAAAGCTCAAATCTGTGGTTTATTTATATAAAGAGTGCCTATTTGTACATTTTATCTGGCGTTTTCGGAGTTGTGAGCTCCAGTGGATCAGGGCGCTCAGCGCTCATTAACCCCGGCGAGAGCAGCCTTTCCTCGGCCAGTCCTTCAGCCGCTGGCTCTGATGTCTCTGTGGTGTGTCTCCAGCTATAATTCGTCTTCTAACGGGCGATCTTTGGTCTCATGGATCTATAATTTGTTCCCTGGCGAATCGTTTAGGCTGAGGGCAAAGTGAAGTTTCATTACTTTTTCTATTTTTAGGCTATTTAACTTTACGTTGCGTTGTAGCCGACTAGCGCTGACTTTGATTGTTTGACTGAATTGTTTGCTTTATTTCATGTGTAGCTTATTATACCTTTTACTTATACTTTTGTATTATTGATCAAACAAACTTGCATTTAACAAAAAGAGACTGGGTTGTGTTTCATGTCATTTAATGTTATCACAGTGATAACCCAGATAGCACACGTACGTCTGCAAGATGTCTGTTAAAGCTACACTGTGTGATATTTTCCCCCATCTAGCGGTGAAAAGGTTTATGACCATCCAGTAAATATTAGTTTCTGTTCCTCCCAATTCCGATTTCGTTTGAACTCCTACGGTGCCCGATTTAGTCCAAGATTAACACGGCTTCCAGTTCAATCCAGCAATCCCCCTCTTCACATTCGACACGGTGCCATCGAGTGTTAAAACGCGAAAGGCGAAGCTTGAATTTACGGGTATGTCCCTCTTTGGCTAATGTACTTTCAAGATGGAGGGGCAACATGGCGACCCCCATTCGAACCCCTTACCCGTATGTATTTTCAATGGCATATTATAAATTTACGAGAATACTTTATTACTTGAAAGAAGTAAATATACATTAATGAGCACATATATGTTTGAAAGAACTAAGTGTTTTTAGCTAAGAATAAACTAAAAAAGTTACACAGTGTAGCTTTAAAGATCCCTTAATCTGGGAAGCATCTGCTGTTTACAAACATCTTATAGACGTCTTTAAGATGTCAGTTTTTCATACATTCTAAATCATAAACATCTTAAAGACATTGTTTAAACATCTATTTGACATCTGACAGGAAACGTCCAATAGACGTATTGCAGATGAGCAAACACTCTAAAAAATACGTCTTCCAGATGTAAACACGCACATCAAATAGACGTCTCCGAGATGTATGTGTGCTATCTGGGAATCATATTGTCTGAAGCCGATATTAATATACAGATTTTCTCCTCATTGTTGTCACTACTAGAGCAAGCTCCTGATTGGTTAACGCGGCGCGAATATCCGCCAAAGTTTAGATTTTTTAACTTGAGCCATTCGCGCGAATCACGCGTTCAAAACGCTCAATTCGCCTCATTCGAGCGAATCGCGCCGCAGAATGCCATTTCGCGTCTCTGCATTGACTTAACATGTAAATCACTCGCGCGAATGGCGTCCGGTGTGAACGCACCATTAGCAGGCTCCTCAGTTGAACCAACTCTGAACTGGGACTAGCTCTGGCTGTGAACTAGCTCTAGCACTGCCTTGGTGGAAAAGGCTGAGACTGAGAGCCAGGCCTTCTCGTCCAACATCACAAATGCGCTTCTAGAAGAATCCCCATAAACACACTCCTAAACCTTGAGGAAAGCCTTCCCAGAAGAGCTGAAGCTGTTAGAGCGACTCCATATTAAACCCTACGGATTGAGAATGGGATAGCATTAAAGCTCATGTGCGTGTGAAGGCAGGCGTCACAACACTTTTGGCAATATAGTGTATAATTTGCTAATATTAGTATACATTTTCCATTATCGAATGAGTGTCGAATGTCTAGAGGACATCAGCAGTACTTCAACAAGAGTCAGAATATCAGAACATGTGATAGCGGTATTTCTATTTTCTCTGAAGCCTGAGAAACTTATTTTAGGAAAGGTGGCTCTTGGGATCCTATTGTAGCCATCATCAATTTTTGAGTGCCCACTTGACTAGACAATTTACTTTTTGAATGTTATATAAACACAGATCTGCTCGAGTCCACTTCCCTTGAAAAGAATACACATTTAGAACGCCATGCCTCCAGAAGGGCGCTCAGAACAATCGTCTGTTTCCTAATAAGGAGACATTGTGCTTAATAGTGTGATTTGTGTAGGGTGTATCCTGGCTGGATGTCTGATGTCTGAGAAGAAAACAAAGAGGCAGTTTTTGGTGGGTTACACATTTTTAAGATGTTCTTGTTGCAGTGTTATTATACATTTAAGTACAGTGTAATATTAATTAACTCCATATACTAAGGTTTAGGAGTAGGTTTGGTTTAGGATTAATTGCATATAATCATGCATAGGCTAATAGTGTTCCTTTCACGTTTACATACTATGTAGGCTTGGTCTAAACCCCTAAACCTATATTCATTTCTTGGCTTAGTACACTGTGCATTGAAAGTGCACATACTGTAAATAGTTTCTGTCTTGTTTACAGTCTTTAGGCTGTGTTTGAAATCGCCCGTGAATTCCCGCGTCTGACCAGAAAATAGTTCTTTTGGAATTCATTCGTGAACAATATTAGTGGAGTAATGTAGGAAATCGTGAATGAGGGTATTCACCATTTCCTACATTACTCCACTAATATAGTTCACGAATGAATTCCAGAGGAACTATTTTCTGGTCAGACGTGGGAATTCACGTTTCTATGGGCCGCTATACATGAGCCGTCTTTGACAACATTTGTATACATGCATGTATATTCTCTTTCCCCTACGAGAGTTTTATATGTTGCTGCTTTTTTGTCAACAATAAAAAATTTTTTAAAAAACATGTGCCGTCCGCCATCTTGGAATGGTTAAAACACCCATCCGTGAACACTCGAGAGCAAGTAGACTAGTTGAGTGTCCGCAACTGTATTTAGACGCATGTATGGATATCTATATCTGCAATAGACTCGCATGATTTTGCTAAAACTGACACAATAGACCCTTTTCACATTTCCGGGTTTCTCAGAGTGGAAGTCGTCATAATGGTTAACTATTATAGCTGTGAATGAGGGAATACATTTTAAAAAAAATTTTGTGTGTGCCCATTTGCTCAAATAGCAAAAGAAAAACGCCACAATAGTGATTTCACAACTTTCAAAAAGATTGATAACAGCAGTCAATCCTGCTGAAAAATCCAGCTAAAACCAGCCTAACATGGTCAGGTTGGTTTTAGCTGGTCACCCAGCCTGGTCATAGCTGGTTTTTCAGGCTGGTTTAAGAGGGGTTTTGAACACTTTTTAGCTGGTCTTAGCTGGTCGGTGTTGGTCTTAGCTGGTCGGTGTTGGTCTTAGCTGGTCAGTGTTGGTCTTAGCTGGTCAGTGTGGTCGGTGTTGGTCTTAGCTGGTCGGTGTTGGTCTTAGCTGGTCAGTGTTGGTCTTAGCTGGTCAGTGTTGGTCTTAGCTGGTCAGTGTGGTCTTAGCTGGTCAGTGTTGGTCTTAGCTGGTCAGTGTTGGTCTTAGCTGGTCAGTGTTGGTCTTAGCTGGTCGTGTTGGTCTTAGCTGGTCGTGTTGGTCTTAGCTGGTCGTGTTGGTCTTAGCTGGTCGTGTTGGTCTTAGCTGGTCAGTGTGGTCTTAGCTGGTCGGTGTTGGTCTTAGCTGGTCAGTGTTGGTCTTAGCTGGTCGGTGTTGGTCTTAGCTGGTCAGTGTTGGTCTTAGCTGGTCAGTGTGGTCTTAGCTGGTCGGTGTTGGTCTTAGCTGGTCGGTGTTGGTCTTAGCTGGTCGGTGTTGGTCTTAGCTGGTCGGTGTTGGTCTTAGCTGGTCGTGTTGGTCTTAGCTGGTCAGTGTGGTCTTAGCTGGTCAGTGTTGGTCTTAGCTGGTCGGTGTTGGTCTTAGCTGGTCGGTGTTGGTCTTAGCTGGTCAGTGTGGTCTTAGCTGGTCAGTGTTGGTCTTAGCTGGTCGGTGTTGGTCTTAGCTGGTCGGTGTTGGTCTTAGCTGGTCGGTGTTGGTCTTAGCTGGTCAGTGTGGTCTTAGCTGGTCAGTGTGGTCTTAGCTGGTCAGTGTGGTCTTAGCTGGTCGGTGTTGGTCTTAGCTGGTCAGTGTGGTCTTAGCTGGTCGGTGTTGGTCTTAGCTGGTCAGTGTGGTCTTAGCTGGTCGGTGTTGGTCTTAGCTGGTCAGTGTGGTCTTAGCTGGTCAGTGTGGTCTTAGCTGGTCAGTGTGGTCTTAGCTGGTCGGTGTTGGTCTTAGCTGGTCAGTGTGGTCTTAGCTGGTCGGTGTTGGTCTTAGCTGGTCAGTGTGGTCTTAGCTGGTCGGTGTTGGTCTTAGCTGGTCAGTGTGGTCTTAGCTGGTCGGTGTTGGTCTTAGCTGGTCAGTGTGGTCTTAGCTGGTCAGTGTGGTCTTAGCTGGTCGGTGTTGGTCTTAGCTGGTCAGTGTTGGTCTTAGCTGGTCAGTGTTGGTCTTAGCTGGTCAGTGTTGGTCTTAGCATGGAATCTGATTGATTTGTAATTAGGTAAGATGTTCACCAGCTTTGCTAGGCTGGGAGACCAGCTAAAACAAGCAGACCACCAACTTCCAGTCCAGATTGGGAAACCAGCTTGATCAGCTAAACCAGGCTGGGAGACCAGCAAAAGCCAGGCAGCTGAACACCAGCTAAGACAGGCTGGGAGACCAGCTTGACCAGCTAAACCAGGCTGGGAGACCAGCTGAACACCAGCTAAACCAGGCTGGGAGACCAGCTTGACCAGCTAAACCAGGCTGGGAGACCAGCTGAACATCAGCTAAACCAGGCTGGGAGACCAGCTTGACCAGCTAAGCCAGGCTTGGAGACCAGCTAAAACCAGCTGAACACCAGTTTAACCAGGCTGTGAAACCTGCAAAAACCAGTTAAGTCAGGCTGGGTGACCAGCTAATACCAGCTAAACCAGGCTGGGAGACCAGTTTGACCAGCTAATACCAGCTAAACCAGGCTGGGAGGCTAAACCATTTTAGGCTGGTTTTAGCTGGATCTTTCAGCAAGAGAGAAATATTTTTACTATCACTCCCAGACGCTGTAGAAACACCCTCAGCAGTGGTAACTTTTTTTGTAATTTGATGCAAAAGTGATCAAATACAAAGCATTAGTGTTATAAATGTACATATATTTTCAAAAAATACAAAAATACAAAAAACGTTGCAGGATTTACGATATTGATGACCGTTAAAACGCGTCATCACAGTCTGTGAAAAGGGTCTAAGCTAGCACACGACATTAAAAAGTCACCATAGTATTGTAATACATATAAAAATAAAAACCAACATATTCTCACCTGTGCCATTTCTTCAGGACTTTCAATCTCAGCGGTTTCACAACAGAAGCTGCACAATGTTGTCGCATTGATTCCCACTGTGAGTGACGATGTTATGAACTGCTGTTTTGTTTGTTTGTTTCTGTTATGAACTGCTCCGAGACTCGAAGGTGGATCCAAATGCAGCTTTATTTGAGGGCAATCCAGAAGGGTAATCCAAGGTACAGGCAAGGGTCATACACAGACAGGCAGTCCAAACAAAGAAACAAACAAAAAACAAAACAGGCAGGGACCAGAGGCAAGAGAGTAATCCAGGGAACAGGGCAAGACATCCAAAAACAAGAAACAAGAAAACCAGGAGAGTGCTCAGAATTGCAGTTTAACATTGAACAAGACTTAGCGGTGAGTGAATGAATGACCAAGGTATAAATAGACAGGAAATAACAGGATGATGAGACACAGGTGAAATGCAATCAGTAAATGAGGTACAGGTGAATGTGATCAGTGATAAGTGATGATGAGTCCGGGCAGTGAGTTATGGGAAATGTAGTTAGTGAGTGAATATAGTCTTATGTGTGGAGTGCCCTCTGATGGCTCTCAAGGGCACTCCAGCTGGTGACCGTTACAGACGACATGCCGAACGCTTCAAAATGGCGGCCGCGCCGACGTGAGCGGTCGAATGTGAATTCTACAAATATGTTGATAACGTCCACTATGGTTTCTGACACCACTACAAACAGCTGTTTTCTCAAACAGTGCCCTGTTTAAGGGTATAGGGGGCGATATCGGACACAGCCTTCTAGTCATTCATTCGTTGTCATGGTTTAATTAGTCCACACCTGTTCTTGCCCCGTTTTAACGTTACGGTGGTTGTATGCTAGTATTGTTGTATTGAAGAGGCCGTTTTAATTTCAACTGTTCATATCATGATCATAATAACTTGAATTGAGAATTTATTTAGTTGTTTATGTTTGATTAGTGGCTTAGATTGTAAACCATTTGAAAGTTTGGTGTCAATAAGTTTGTTGTATTATGGTTTTCACAGAAATATTAAGCAGCACAACTGTTCTCAACACTGATCATAATCATAAATGTGTCTTGAGTATCATATCAGAATGATTTGTGAAGGATCATGTGACACTGAAGACGAGTGATGATGATAAATTCAGCTTTGAATACATTATTTTAATATTTCAAAACATTGCTGTTTTTACAAAATTGTTGGTCAAATAAATGCAAATGCTTTGAAAAATGCTGTTGAATATGTCCAGTCAGGAGAGCTGACGTCAAAGATGAACCAAGGTTATGAATCATCATTACTCACATTCAAATTCATCTTTACACACGTACACACAAACTATAGCCTATATTTTTGTTATGAAGACCTCCCATTAACTTCAATTGTTCTTAAATTAACTTAATTATAATCACTACAGGCTACTATCTTTATATGGCTGAAATAGTAAGAGTATATGTTATTATGCTATTTTGTTTGTTGACTTTTGCTGCAAAGTATTCAGCGTATGCAACATATTATTATACATCAGCATCCGTAGACCAATGAGACTTTAAAAGAGAGGCCTGTACTTTTGGAAATACGGTTCACTGTGTGATATCAGACTGTCCCATCTCTTTAATAATGGTGTTTGCATTCATATACTCGAAAGTGTTTTGTACCCGCATTTCCCAAAACTACATTTTAGACCAAACAACTCAACTCTACCCTTGTATTTTAGAGTATAATAGACATTTCCCCCATACAAGAATTGAAACAAGTACACATTTCCCTCTGATTGGAATGAAAACAGGCTCTTTGTTTATGTTCTGGCATGTTTGCTGTTACTGCCATATGATATTTTGACGTGCTATAAACAGTAAAGCTTTGGAAGGAAAATCATGGCACTTCTACAGAAAACCTTGTAATGTAGCGGCTCACATCTTTCTCTTTCCATGTTCCTCTGGACCGGAACCAGAGTCTAGTATTGCCCAGTGCACTCTAATAACGTCTGGTGAAGTGTTTGAGAGCGTGCGGTCTGGTTTAGTTCTTAGTCTCTGGAACACAGGCCTAGGCATTTCCTGGTTTCAGCTGCTGAATTGTTTGGTACCCCCTAGCCGCTTATTTTTTTTTTAGTCTTACACAATCTTACGGGAATAGGATCAATAGCTATAATTCCTATAAGGTTTTAGCGTTTTAAAGGCAAGAACATCTAACAAGCATGTGGAATTAATGTTCCGTGTCTTGTTATGTGACAAGCAAAAGAAAAATCTGTATATTTATTGTTGGACACGTTTATAACAGAAAGAAAGAGACATTTCAACATCTCAATTTAATAAGAAGAGCACAAATTATATATCTTACTTACACATTTCTTTGTGTTAATGGAATTATTAGATAAAAAGTCAAAAATATGACATGCTAAGTCATAATTATAAGATAAAATGTTGGAAATATGATTTTAAAAGTCCTCATTATTAGATAAAGATAAAAAAATATGACATGCTTAGTCATAATTACAAGATAAAATGTTGAAAGTATGATTTTAAAAGTCCTCATTATTAGATAAAAAGTCAAAAATATGACATGCTAAGTCATAATTATAAGATCAAATGTTGAAAATATGATTTTAAAAGTCCTCATTATTAGATAAAAAGTCAAAAATATGACATGCTAAGTCATAATTATAAGATAAAATGTTGAAAGTATGATTTTAAAAGTCCTCATTATTAGATAAAAAGTCAAAAATATGACATGCTAAGTCATAATTATAAGATCAAATGTTGAAAATATGATTTTAAAAGTCCTCATTTTTAGATAAAAAGTCAAAAATATGACATGCTTAGTCATAATTATAAGATAAAATGTTGAAAATATGATTTTAAAAGTCCTCATTATTAGATAAAAAGTCAAAAATATGACATGCTAAGTCATAATTATAAGATCAAATGTTGAAAATATGATTTTAAAAGTCCTCATTTTTAGATAAAAAGTCAAAAATATGACATGCTTAGTCATAATTATAAGATCAAATGTTGAAAATATGATTTTAAAAGTCCTCATTATTAGATAAAAAGTCAAAAATATGACATGCTAAGTCATAATTATTAGTCAATGTCTTTGCTGCTGATCTTCGATGATCCGACTCAACCATACCAATAAGCAAAAATGACACACAAAAAACATCACATTTGTGTTTCTTTTTTTACTAAGCGCTTGCGCCAGCACAAACCCTCTTTTGGTGTTAAAAACTCCTGTCAGGATTCACTAAAGACACGCAGTGATACATTAGCGCTGAAAAGACGTGGACAGAGTTATTTTTTGCGCCTGACATTGCATATGCATTTGTAGGAGTTTCCCTTTCAGACGCAAAATTATGGGAGGAGAGTATGTAAATGAATCACGCAAGATGATTTACTAAGGGTTGCGCTCGTCAATTTACTGGTGTGTGTGTAATGGAGGTCAGCTGTGCGAGTAAACCTCACTCCTCTGATCTCAAGAGACGCTCTAGTGACTGACACTAGAGGTTGCAGCCTTTAGCCTCCTTGTTAGAGTGTCCGGACCCGGGTTCGAGTCCCGCTTGGAGCGGGGCGGTTTGAACAGGAGGGGTTACATTGGTGCCATGACCCGGATGGGAGTGAGGTTTAGGGGGGTGAGTGTAACGGAGGTCAGCTAGTAGTCGCTGTTCGAGTAAACCTCACTCCTCTGATCTCAAGAGACGCTCTAGCGACTGACACTAGGGGTTGCAGCCTTTAGCCTCCTTGTTAGAGCGTCTGGACCCGGGTTCGAGTCCCGCTTGGAGCGGGCGGTTTGAACAGGAGGGGTTGCATTGGTGCCATGACCCGGATGGGAGTGAGGTTTAGGGGGGTGAGTGTAACGGAGGTCAGCTAGTAGTTGCTGTGCGAGTAAACCTCACTCCTCTGATCTCAAGAGACGCTCTAGTGACTGACACAAGGGGTTGCAGTCTTTAGCCTCCTTGTTAGAGCGTCCGGACCCGGGTTCGAGTCCCGCTTGGAGCGGGCGGTTTGAACAGGAGGGGTTGCATTGGTGCCATGACCCGGATGGGAGTGAGGTTTAGGGGGGTGAGTGTAACGGAGGTCAGCTAGTAGTCGCTGTGCGAGTAAACCTCACTCCTCTGATCTCAAGAGACGCTCTAGTGACTGACACTAGAGGTTGCAGCCTTTAGCCTGCTTGTTAGAGCGTCTGACTCTCATGCCGGCCGATCCGGGTTTGAGCCCCGTTTGGAGCGGGCAGTTTGCTCCGTTACATATGCACAATTACTTACCACTCAAAACAGCATGTCTTAAGGAGACGATACACTCACGGCAAAGTTGTTTTTCGTTCTTTGTTTAGGGGTAAAAACATTCAAAATACGTGACCAGCGATACACTTATCTGACTCCGCCCACACTGCAGAGAGCGAATGAATATGTAAATATGTGCTACGAGCTCTCAATAACAAAATAAACACACAACAAAATGAAGAAAACAGGAAACTTTTGAATAAAGCATGAGCAATGTGGGTATTAGCACGAGCTCTACAACCCTGCAGTGAAGTCGCGTCACGTTTATTTATATATCACTTTACAACAGATAGCTTAAAATCAAGCAGCTTTACCGTACACTCAAAAAAATACTTTGTTGAATTTACTTAAAAAGCTGCGTCAAGTTCCACACAACTATATCAAGCCATTTTTACAAATAACAATTTAGTTATATGAACAAAAGAAAGTCAAGTAAAGCTGACAGCATTTCCTTAAGTAAATACAAACCATATGAATTTGTCACATAGTATTTATATGTGCAGTTTACTTAATAATGTTATGTTAAATTTATAAAAGTTTATTATACATAATATATGTGTGTTAACTGTGTATAATTATTATTTATATATAAAAACACACACAAGCATGTATATATTTAAGAAAAATGTATTATATTTATATATAAAATATTTATATATAATATAAATTATATAAATGTATACAGTATATACATGCAAATATTTCTTAAATATATACATGAATATTTATATAAACATAATAATTATACAGGTACACACAAATATATTATGTAAACACAAACTTTTATTTTGGATGTGATTAATCGTGATTAATCTTTTGACAGCCCTATTTATTATGTTAGGTGAACACATTTATCGATTGAATTTACCTTATTAAATTAACTACTTGCTCTACACGTGTAAGTGAAAACTATTAAACATAACAAAAAGCATATTTTACAAAACAAAATTCAAAAATAACTTAATTTAGAACAGGAAGTCCATCCAATAAATGTGTGTGTGTGTGTGAGTGGCCATCGCCTAAACACAGGCACTCTTCTGCATAATGGTAACCACAAAATGACAGAAACTCCTCTAAATGTCCAACATAACTGCACATTAAACACATAAACAAACAACATCTTTCCCTTTACTGAAAAACATTAAATAACACTTTCATCCCTAAATTTACTCTCCTAATGCAGTCCCTTGCAAAGCATGCTGGGAACTACAGATCCACTGCCCAGTTTGTTCGTTTCACTCAGCGATGTTAAGTTGACCGAACAAACCATTATTAAGTAAAGCTGACAATACTCATTTTGAGTAGAAACAACTCATTTCTACACATTACATTCGGGTTTTTTTAATGTGAACACGGATGATTTGAGTGCAACAGTGAAAGCTCATTTTTTTGAGTCTAGTTGCAAAGTTACTTATGGTTAGTAAAGTGGACCATTGAAATAAAGGGTTACCAAGTGTTAATACAATTTTGGTTACTAGAAAAAAACACTGATTTTAGATACCAGACATGATGGGGTCTGTTAAAGCGATCCGATAGAACAAATGTCATGCCAGTATAATTTGGAGAACATACACTGTAAAAAATACTGTGCCCGTTTAACTCAATAAAATTGAGGCAACTATTTGCATCAGCTTTTTGTGTATTTTAAACTCATTTTATTTGTGTTTGTCCTATTAGACTTTGCATGTTTTCAACTTGGACTCTTAAGTAATAGCAACTCAATTTTATCAATTTAGAAAATTATAGTTTTAAGTATATCCAATATAATCTTTTAAGTAATATTTACAAATGTCTCCTTGTAAGCCACACATTACGTAACTTTTTTCCAAGCTACTTTTTTAAAATATAAATTTAATTATTTTCTAATTTTTTTTAAAGTACCATGAAACAGTAAACCAGCATCTCAATACAAAACATTTATTCACTTTAAAATGACAATGCAACAGTAGCTTATTTTTTCACCTTTATAAAGCTGACTTCAAGTAAAAAAACGTCATGTACTACAAGAGGTAGTTCAGTATTTCATTTTCGTATAACAGTTTTTTCATTGAGCATTGGTCTGTTTAACCCACTGAGAACAGTAATTCAGTCATCGAATTAAAACAAGGTTTCGAACAATGTTAAAAACATAAAATTATTATTATTATTACATCAGCTGATAAAAAAATAATCACTGAGAAAAGTGAACACCAATTTAAAGGGTTAATTCACCCCAAAATGTAAATTCTGTCATCAATTATTCACCCTCATGTCGTTCCAAACCTTCGTTCATCTTCAGACACAAATGAAGATATTTCTGATGAAATCCCAGAGCTCTCTGATCCCTCCATAGACAACAATGTGATGAACACTTCAAGGCCCTAAAGTATAGGAAAGGCATAATTAAAATAGTCCATGTGACTCCAGTGCTTCAAACCGAATGTTATGAAGCCACGAGAATACTTTTTGTGCGCAAAAACAAACAAAAATAACGACTTTATTCAGCAATTTAGCTTTAGCCTATTAGCGCTAGCCAAGCCGTGTAATTCAAGGCCAATTTAAGTATTTATCAACACAAACATTTAGCTTTATCCTTGCTATATTTAAAGCATCATACCATTGAACAGTTCATATTTAATGTCATTCTTTCCTTTTTTAGTGTGGTTGGGTTGGCAGCAGTGCAAATGCAGTCCTGTCACTCATCAAAATGGCGTCTGTTATGAACATTTGTGTTTTTGCAACAGCCAAATCCACTTGTTTAGACTTTTATATAAATTTTACTTAAAAAGTATCTCGAAAAGGCACACATCTGGGAGAAGCATGGCGTTAGTTTTCATTGTTATGCTGACGATACTCAGCTCTATATTTCTTCACGCCCTGAAGAAATTTACCAATTCACAAGATTAACGGAATGCAGAGCTGATATAAAACATTGGATGACCGGTAATTTCCTGCAACTCAATTCAGAAAAAAAAGAATTTTTAGTTATTGGACACAAAAGCTCCACAAGTAGTGCCCTAGAATACTGTCTAACTCTTGATGCTGCTCTGTCCAGTGCTCGTGGTCAGTGAGGAACCTGTGCTCTTTGATACCAATCTTTTGTTTGAAAGCCACGTTTCTAGCATCTGTAAAACTGCATTCTACCATCTTAAAAATATCTCTAAATTACGGCTCATGCTCTCGTGCAAAATGCTGAACAGTGAGTCGATGCGTTCATGACCTCAAGGCTAGATTATTGTAATGCTCTACTGGGTGGTTGCCCTGCTCGCTTAATAAATAAACTCCAGCTGGTCCAAAACGCAGCAGCTCCAGTTCTTACTAGAACCAGGAAGTGTGACCATATTAGCCCAGTTCTGTCAACACTGCACTGGCTGCCTATTAAACATCGCATACATTTTAAAATCTTGCTTATTACTTACAAAGCACTAAATGGTTTATCTCCAGCACTTGAGCGAGCTCTTAACACATTATACTCCATCACGTCTACTGCGCTCTCTAAACTCTGGCCAGCTGATCATACCGAGAATATCCAAATCAACTGCTTTTCCTATTTAGCTCCTAAACTCTGGAACTCTTCCTAGCATTGTTGGGGAAGCGCACACACTCTGTCAGTGTAAATCTAGACTAAACACATCTCTTTACTGTGGCATACACATAAAACACTTCTTCAGTTCAATGATTGTTAGGCTGCATTAACTAGGTCAGCCGGAACCGGGAACACTTCCCATAACACCTGATGTACTCGTGACATCATCAGAAGAATGGCATCTACGCTAATGCTAGTCTCTACGCTAATGCTATATTTACTGCAGTCAGCCGGATCCGGGCCGGATCCAGATCAGATGCTGGACCTGCGCCCAGAGAAGACCAACACATGACCCTGAAGTGTCTGAGAGACCGTGATTAGACTCCCCCTGAAACTGCCTCATCGACACGGCATCCTCAATAAACCCGTCTCCAGCGTGTTGCCTCCGATCTTTCGAATATTCAGATCTATTATGACCTCTGACCTGTAAATTTGCCAGAATAATAATCATACGCTGTTTGTTAATTGGCCAGAGGAGAACTGCCCCCCCGACTGGGCCTGGTTTCTCCTAAGGTTTATTTTCCTCCATTCTGCTCCTGATGGGGTTTTGGTTCTTGCCACTGTTGCCTCTGGCTTGGCGTGCTCAGTTGGGGACACTACATTTTTCAACTAAACATCGAAATAAATCTAATTAATAAACTAAATTAACCATATAAACTAAATTATTGATCTAAAGCCTACACTGTCACCGTATGGAAATTGAAATGAACTGATGACATCAAATGGCTATACAGCTGAATAAAATTAGGCTGCATTATTTTCCTGTTTAACACTGTAAAGCTGCTTTGAAACAATCTACATTGTTAAAAGCGCTTTATAAATAAAGTTGACTTGACATCTAAAAAGCCTAGTAAACATTACTCAAGATAATACACACACCAGTTAATTGTAAAAAAACATGTTTACAACAACATTATATTAAATAAGTTACTCAAAATATTAAGTAAAGTACCAAACATAGATATTTGTTGAAAATATAGAATTTATATAGTCATTTTTCCCAGTGTAACCTACACTCAGAAATTATTATTGTAACAATAAGTCCTCTGATTCTGAAGAACATCTCACTCAGAAATGAACAGATCTGTGTCTAAGAGAGCGAACAGGGGGATGAAACCTGTATGTGGATGTGGGGAAATCACTGATATACTTCTCATGTGTGTGTCGCCGTGTTGCCAGAGGAGAAGCTTGTGATCACAGTAACACTTCGGTCCATGTGTAAACGCAATCTGTTCAGCTCGGGACTCCCCATTTCATCCCCAAAGGGTAAAACAATAAACAAGAGCAGGTTGGGAGCAGACGGGGATACAGACGATGGACAATCCCCACCTGTGTGCGCCCCGAGACCTGCGACCGGAATGAGATCCACAGAGGAGCAGAGAAGATGCGGATGGCAAAACCACTTGTGCAAACATCTGGGAATGAAATCTGTGGAACAACAACTGGGCTTGCTCGAGGCGGCTGAAAGATTCAGAACACACACTCTCAGATGTTTTAATCTGGGTTGGCGTTTGTTAGTGCAGCAGTTCTGTAATTGTTGGACTGCTGTCCCAGAAACATTTTTGTGAATAACAATTGTGTCAAACATCAATGTCAATCATCGGTGCAACAAAAAAGATGGAAAAATGGACAATACATGGAATTTAAGAAAGAAATTCCACCCAAGTATGAGAATTAAGCATCAGTGTTTCCTCTAAATGTGTGCTATACTATCACACACACTCGGCTCAATGTGACGCGAGTGTGTTCTGCTAGTGTCAGCCAGACGCAGTTCTCATGTTCACAACAGCACACACACACACACACACACACTGATTATTACACACAGGGACGCGCAACAGCACACACACACACACTCTGATTATTACACACACAGGGACACGCAACAGCACACACACACACAGATTATTACACACACAGGGACACGCAACAGCACACACACACACACACTCTGATTATTACACACAGGGACACGCAACAGCACACACACACACACACACTCTGATTATTACACACAGGGACGCGCAACAGCACACACACACACACACACTCTGATTATTACACACACAGGGACACGCAGCAGCACACACACACACACTCTGATTACACACACAGGGATGCGCAGCAGCACACACACACACACACACACACTCTGATTATTACACACAGGGATGTGCAGCAGCACACACACACACACACACACACACTCTGATTACACACACAGGGATGCGCAGCAGCACACATACACACACACTCTGATTACACACACAGGGATGCGCAGCAGCACACATACACACACACTCTGATTACACACACAGGGATGTGCAGCAGCACACACACACACACACACACACACACTCTGATTATTACACACACAGGGACACACAGCAGCACACACACACACACACACACACACACACACACAGGGACAGCCTAGAACATCACAACTTCTCATTTTCCGTCGGTCTTAGCACACGATGAACTACAGAAGAGTCGAGTTTTAAACAGGAGAAATATGGAAACTCATTTTTGAGCGAGATGCTAACGGTCTAATCAGATTCAATGATCTATGCTAAGCTATGCTAACAGTGCTACCGCCAGACCCGGAGATCGGCTCAAAACGCTCAAACTCGACTGTTTAACTCTAGAGGAGTCGGAGAATGAGCCTGTTTACAAAAATTATGGCGTGTTCCTTTAACATTAGTTAAACTATTAACATGTTTAGCTGGTCCGGGGGTTATGATTCTGGTGGTTAGCTTTAGCCGAAATCATTATTAGACCAATGATGACCATTCAGTTGTAGTGTATATTCCTCACTTGTGTATATGTGTGATGACAAAATCTAAATAACAAGCAGTAAAACAGTGTTTGCTTTACGTTTTGAGTGATGATGTTTGGTTGTTTTGCAGGGGCCCAATGCTTCTCCTCATTCTAAGATGAAGTTATGGAAGTGTGCTGCCCTCGGCCTGATTCTCTGTGGTGCTGCACTCCTCCTGCTCGTCCTTAAAACCACTCCCTCTTCCAGAGCCCCGCCCCCTCCCCCCCACCGCAGAGCTTCATCTCCATCGTCTTCATTCACACCCAGTAATTCGTCGCCTTCCATTGGGGTTGGTGGGCGGCAGCGGAGGGTCAGATCAGCTGACGGAGGAAACTCTTTCGTGTCAGAATGTAAGATCATCAGCCCTTATGTTCTCTCGTGTGTTTGTGTTCATTATAGCGCGACGTATATCTTTGTTTAAATCAGATTGCATTTAGCATGCAGGCCACCCAGACATTTTATATGTCAGATTAGACTACACAAAAGAAGAATTTAACCATAAATCTGATAACCAGAATATTCTCTGCAGGTCAAAATCACTGGCCAACAAACAGAATTGAAAAAAGAGATTGTTTTCAAACAGGTTTTCGGTCAAATGTGGTTCTACTACACGCTCTTTTACTTAGGTTTGCACAGACACTAAAATGTACATGTATTATTGACAGCAAAGGTAAATATTATACAGCTTTACATGTGTACAAATGTTCACGAATCTACAAATATTTAATTCATGGAATCAATTGTATTTATGACCAATGATATATAGATTTGTTTAGATTTTGAAAAGAGTTAAGGGATCGAAAATATATCTATAAATCAGTAAAAAATTTACCAACATTATATACATATTTTATGTTTCTATAGCTCTAAATACATAATACAACTTATGTTTTGCATGCTGCAAGTAAGTCCATACACTCTCAGAAAGAGAGGTACAGTGGAGGTACAATTTTGTTCCTTGGGGAGCAAAACGTATAACCAAACCTTTAAAAAGGTACACAATTGGTTCCTAGGGTACAATTTTACCATTGTTTTCCTCTACGAGATTCACTGTCCTGCAGAGTTTGGCTCTATAGAAGCTCTTATTGAGAATGAACAGAGGTTTAGATGTTGATGTTTTATTGAGTCGCCATTATGGAGATCAGTGTTTCCTTTAGTTGGCCAGTTTGACTCTTGGCTTTTATGTGAGTTTGTGTTTTTTTGGGGGAATCTGTTCAAATCAAAAGAAGCCACAAACAAAAATTATCATGAAGAGAAATGTTTGACTAAACTCATCACTGACTAAAAATATTAATAAATAATATTCACCAACAATACTTTTTTGCCACAGATCAGACATTCTGAATTCTGATTTTTAACCCTCTTTAGCGACCCGAGACGTCATTCACTCTCCTCCTCCTCCTCATTCATTTTTTTTAAAGTTAGACATCAACCTTCTTAGTATTCCTCAATCAATCCATTTGAAACAATATAACAAGAAAAAAATAACAAAATTATAATTGAATGCCTGTTTTTCCCACTAGTTTTTTGTCAAAATTGTATAGGGTCACTAACGACCCGAGGTGTGTACGATTGTACGTATTTTTTTCTGCACAATAATAAATTAATCTATAATGACGAAATAAGTGCAATTCACCTTTATTCCACAAGGTGGTCTGATACACAAAGATGAAGTGACGTTTCACTCATAGTTACCACAGAAAACAAAGCAATAAAAAATATATTTAGCAAAACGTGAAATGGCTCAGCGATTTACTGCAGAGACAGCACTGAACACAATCAAATATTACGGTCACTTGATGATGGATCTGGTGAAGGAAGCTGTCAGTGATCAAAATATTGATTTTGAAGACGTTGAAAATGAGTTTTGAGAATATGCCTGAGATGGCGAATATGAGCCAGATGCAGAATGTGCTGGGAAATGAGCTCTGACGAGGACAGTGGTGATGGTATAAAACATCTGCTCAAACTGAACCCTTCCAAGCTACAAAAGGTAACGAAATATGTTTTATTTTATTCTTCTGTAATTGAGTTTTATATATTATCGCGACAGGTATAGATCTATCCATGTTAGATATAGATCCGGGTCGCTAAAGACCCCAATATGTATATATGTGTGGCGAAACAGTCATGCATTTAAGGGTTAAACACATTCTAGGGGGAAAAAGTTTAGACACACACAGCATCTGAATCTCAACAATGGTGACATACTTAATGCTGCAATGCATGCTGGGAGCCATGAGTTTAATACTGTGGTGGTTTAGTAGGGTTGGAGCTAAACTCTGCAGGACATCAGCTCTCTAGGACCGAACTTGCCGACCCCTGACTAAGGCCCTGTCCCAAATGACACCCTAAACCCTCGCAGTCTTCCTACGAGTCCGCACTTCATGACCTAACGCCGCTTTGACTGTTGGGAAGTGCGGGCTCAGCAGAAGTGCGCATCGAGGACACATATCGACCGCAAAGTGGGCGCTCTTGGGAGACCTAAAATGACAAATGGGACACCCTGCGGTCTCGTGGACTTAGCGGACACGTGCACGCGGCAGCCATTGCAAGTCCACATGACCGAAAGTGCACATGAAGTGTGTAATTTGGGACAGGGCCATAGAGGTACAGAAATCTACTCTTAAGGGTACGACCCCAGTGACGGCCATTTGTACCTTAAAAGGTACAATTTTGTACTTTTCTTTTTTTTTTGAGAGTGTATTGTATGTTTCAGCATCTACCCAAACATACAAAAAAAGTATTTTTTTATACATATAACCAATGAGACCAGGGTTTCCCCCTATCTGCCATTTGCCGGCTTAACAGATAGCTCCGCCCCAGACTCACACTATTGGTTGATATGTGGTTGGCATGCTCAAACAAACAGGGCTGTTTCGTAAAAGCATTGTAACCCTAATGGTGCGTTCACACCGGACGCGATAGACGCGATTCGCGCGAGTGATTTACATGTTAAGTCAATGCAGAGACGCGAAATGGCATTCTGCGGCGCGATTCGCACGATTGAGGCGGCGCGAATGACGCGAATTGAGCGTTTTGAACGCGCGAATCGCTCAAGTTGAAAAATCTGAACTTTGGCGGATATTTCGCGCCGCGTTAACCAATCACGAGCTTGCTCTAGTAGTGACGCATTTACAAGCGGAGGCAGAAATCCCAACAACAATGGAGGACAAGATAATCGTGGCCATATGTGGATACCCGGAGCTGTATGATACATCATCCTATCACTACAGGAACAGGAATAAAAGGATCTTGCTTGGAAGAAAGTGAGTGAGGAGGTCGGACAGTCAGCTACCCTCTCAACAAAATCTATGTCAGCCATTTCACAACGAGACTGGAGCAGAAAAAAGAGCCAGAGCCAGCGGCAAATGTGAGAAGGACTAGCCGAGGAAAGGCGGGTCTCGCCGGGTAAACGAGCGCGGAATGTCACTGATCGCCTGGATCTCACAACTCCGAAAACGCCAGATAAAATGCTCAAATAGGTTCTTTTTATAAATTAACCACAGATTAGAGCTTTAAACAACTACATTATCGCCTGAAAAAGTCTTTAAACTACGTTTTGTCACACATTCATAGTAGTATTTTTTACAAAAAAGACGTCAAGTGACCGAGACGAGCTGGCTCATATAGGCTCATATAGAAGCCCCTTTCATGACGCGAATTCGCGTCTGTTGTGTAGTTGTCACACGCGAATTTCACGCGCGAATGAAGCGAGTAAACTCAAAATGTTCAAGCGTCCACCTTAACGCGATTCGCGTCCGGTGTGAACGCCACATAAAGGTGCGTTTGTAACGGAGGTCAGCTAGTAGTTGCTGTGCGAGTAAACCTCACTCCTCTGATCTCAAGAGTCGCTCTAGCGACTAACACTAGAGGTTGCAGCCTTTAGCCTGCTTGTTAGAGCGTCCGGACCCGGGTTCGAGTCCCGCTTGGAGCGGGCGGTTCAAACAGGAGGGGTTACATGTTCATGCAATGTCGTAATTACCGTAATGATTCTGAACTGTAAAAAGCCTTTATGTGCTTGTAGAAAATGTAATTAGAACGTGTTACTCATAATTTCCTGAGAGCTACGACTTATACCACGTGACCGCTCTACCTGACACTTAGGGTGCGTTCACACTTGTCATGTTTGGTTGGATTAAAGCGAACCCTGGTGCGATTGCAGGGTTAGTGCGGTTCATTTGAACACATGTGAACGCTGCCATCCCAACCCTGGAGCGCACCAAACAAGCGGACGCTAAAGAGACGGGTCTGGGTCCGCTTCCAAACCAACTCTGGGGCGGTTCCACTGATATATGAACGCAACACGGACCAAAGACATGTGAACGAACCAAAAACAGGACGTGATGTCACAAGATGCAACGCTACAAGTCAGCTGATTTGACGAAAGATCGGTGTATCCAAAATGAATAGAGGGCAAACGTGGAGCAGCGAGGAGGTGAAGAGCCTCATCAATATATGCAGATCTGCGTTTCTGCACACCGGAGGAAATCCTGCATGCCAGTGTGAACGCTAAGCGGACCAGGACTATATGTTTTGTTTTTGTTTTTTGGTCCGGACCAAACTAACCGAACTAGAAGTGTGAACACACCCTTAAGGCGTGTTCAACTGTGCAGACCAATCACACGAGAGCTTTATTTACATTAATTACGACCTGGCGTGAACGCAGCATAAGTACATCGCTGGCACCAGTGGTCCCCATGATCAACTTAGCTCGCAATGCTTTTGGGATTGTTTTGATAGCCAAGTCAGCCTATTGGCTTATAACTGGCACTCATTTGCGTCTTAATACCAGGTGGAAACAGGCTTTCTCTCTCGCTCGCTCGATTTCTGGGATATTATATATAATTTGCGGCCGACAGGGGAACCACTGTCAATATATGCAGGAGCCTGGGATGTCTGGGAGGTGGGATGTCTGAGACATTCAAAGGGTTGAAAAGCAAAAATGTGAAGCTTGCATTTGTTAATATATGTGTGTACAAAAATGTAATTTCAGCTGTAAAGTTTAGGTTAAAGCTTGGAGTAAACACAGGGCTTAAATACAGGGACTATTGGTTGAACAAGCGATAAGAATACAAGCAGATACGCTGGAAAACCGGGTCAAATGAACACACCGAAATGAAAACTAATCTGAACAGAATACAAAAATGTGACATTATGCCAATGTCTTGCCTCATATACTTCCATGGTTGCACTTTATTTTACAGTGTGTGTATTAACTTGTACTTTTAGGGTAGGGAGAGTGTAAATTCACTTGGGCTTAGCGTATTTATTTCCCCCCACATTAATTTCACATGTCTAGTACAAATATGTGGTTTTGTTTCGTTAATATAGTGTATACTTTTTTCCTGACTTACCTCGAAAGAATGGAAGTGAAATGTGACAACATGCCCCGTAGGTGTGTACATTATTACATGAGCATATGACAGTCAATAAAATACAATTATTAACTTGTTCATATAAAATAATCACATTTTTTAATGTTTGAGTTTGACAACAAACATCGCTAAATACAGCTATACGAGTTCAAACATGATAATAATTAATAACTTATGGTTTCTCAATAGAGTTCATAAAAGTATAGAATAGAGTAGCATAGTTCTAATAGGGGCTCATTGTAACGCAGTTTTACAACCATCAGGATTCTGAAGAGCAGTTCTGAAGCGTAAAGTCGGGTCGAGCTGGCGGCCATCTTGTGTCACTCGCGGATAACAGAAAATGGGCAAAGAGGCGGGACGTGGGCGGAGCTGAGCTGATGACTAACAGACAGCAGACAAACGGCACTTGTCACTCAAAGTGGCCACGCCCTTAATTATGCAGAACTTTAAGGCTTTATATAATGTAAAGGAATGAGTTATAAAAACATTCCCCCCCTCACAGTCGTCATGAAGGGCAACATTAGCCGTACAGACCAAAAGCACAGTTTGTCCCAGACTGTAAACATGTGTTCTTCTGCTGTAGATTTGGCCATTTTAACATGAGCTCAGTGAGATTCTGCTCCTCTAGTGGCCAGTCCATGAACTGCAGTTTAAGGCACTTTGGTATTAGTCTCGTGTAGCCAGAGCTTCAGACTGATGGCAGGTCTGGACTCCATCGCAGCTTTCATTGGTCAAGGACCGCCCAAGAGGACGTTTGACTGACATGTAACGCAACCAATCACAGTTCGTTTTGTTCCGTGTCGTGTTTAGGGCCGTGAAAATGTAAAGCCGATGTCCCTGCAATAACAGAACGGCGTGCATCTATACATTATTCATTCATAAACGTTGTGCAAGTTTACTGCAACAATGATCGTGTCTTCTGCTGTTAGATCAGTGTAACGGAGGTCAGCTAGTAGTCGCAGTGCGAGTAAACCTCACTCCTCTGATCTCAGACGCTCTAGTGACTGACACTAGTGGTTGCAGCCTTTAGCCGGCTTGTTAAAGCGTCCGGACCCGGGTACGAGTCCCGCTTGGAGCGGGTCGTTCGAACACGAGTGGTTACATTAGCATTAAAGAACCATCTCAACTGTTACATAACAGATTTAAGATTACAATAATAGATTTTTCTAATGTTAAATAAACACAGAAAACAGATTAAAAATGTACTTAAGTAAGAAATGTACTTTTGCTATGGTTAAATAAATGCCTCAATTTTTGTCTCTTAATAATGTTGATATGGTTTGTCATCCTGGCATGTGTGGAAAGTGTTAAACCATGTGTGTTACAACTAACCCCGCGTTAAGGCCTGTGCACACCGGGACGATTATCGCCAGCGTTTTATCGAGGCGTTTTCCGGCGTGTCTGTGTGTTCACACCCGAGCGATGTCCACTGGTGATTTGCCGAGTGAGCGTGCACATTCAGTAGATGATGGCGCTCCCGGGACACAAGATGGCGCCACTTTACGCTTCTGACACTCGCTTGTCACGCAGAAGAAGAAGAGAGACAGTATTTACGTGCTTGCCAACAGCATTCACACACTTTTGCTAACGGGCAAGCAGCATTAGCAGCTCATCTTCTTCCTCTTCGTCGTATCAGTGTGTGCTCGGCAAGAGCGTTTTGTGCTCGAGCGCCACCAAGTGGTGTTTTACTGTAACTTCAGCAGCTCCAGGCACGTCAACTAAAGCACCGATCTCATTGGTCGGACAGTTTTTAACACGCCGCGCCAAAACAACAAAACCAACCCAAGGCGTTTTTTTTAATGACGCTTTTACGTGTGGCGTTTTGCGCGTCGGTGTGCACCATAGATATACATAATAAAGGCTAGATGTCTCGTCCGCACTGCTGGCCAATGGAGGTCGACGTCCGCACCTGGCGGCCATCTTGTCACAGTCAGCTCGCTCACTCCTAACATTGTGTTTTAATGGAGCGTGTACTTTTTAAATAACCATAACTTGCTAAATTTTCGACCGATTTTCAAACTGTTTGGTTTGTTGTAAACGTCAGAGATGTAGTTATGACACTGCATACTTATGAATAATTTGTTCAAGCATCCAGAATTATAGCCACGTTAATAACGTTTGTAAGAAACCAATTTGTAAATCCGATAAGAGTATTTGTGTTCAGATCACTCGCCAGAAAGCTTGCCTGTGACAAGATGGCCGCCGGTGATGACGTTAGAGACTCCGCCGTAACACATCTAGCCTTTATTATGTATATCTATGGTGTGCACACTCACATTGGCGCCCTTTGTTTAGTCATGAGGCGTTAAACGTCGGCGATAAACGCATGCCAAAATCGTCCCGGTGTGAACAGGCCTTTAGGTTGTTTCCCACTCTCCCCTAAAATATAATATAATTACTGTAATAAGTACATAATATGTATATGGAGAACCGGACTGTAAAATAAAGTGCTACCACTTCCATTGAAAACTGCATAATATAAGTAATTATCCCTCCTTTGTCCTCAGTCTTGGAGATGTTCCAGAGCTTCACCGAGGGCGAGCTGAAGCAGGTCATCGGGACACTGGTGGAAAGGAAAGCCCGTAGAGATGCCCAGCAGAGCAAAAGGACTAAACGGGCGAAAAAGCGAGCGAAGCCCTGCTCGCTGCGGGAGGTGGAGGTGACGGTCAGTCAGCTGGGGTTGGGCTACATCAGCGACGAGACTATAGTCTTCCATTACTGCAGCGGGAAGTGCACCACCAGCCGCAAAAACTATGACCTGACGCTGGCGTTCATGAAGCGCTCGCGGATGCTCACAAAGGACCAGAAGGACAAGGCACGCCACAGTCCCTGCTGCCGGCCCACCGCGTACGAGGAGGACATCTCCTTCCTCGATAACTTCAATCAATACCACACAATACAAGAGTTTTCAGCCCAAGCGTGTGGATGCGTCTGACTACGCAAAACATTTCTCAAGACATATTTAAATGAAAAATATAGACCCCTAATTCTGAGAGGAACATCTTTGTCTTGGGCTCAAAGGGATAGTTCACCCAAAAATGAAAATTAGCCCATGGTTTACTCTCCCCCAAGTCATCCGAGGTGTGTATGACATTCTTCTTTCAGACGGATAAAATCTGAGTTATATTACAAAAGTCCAGGCTAATCCAAGCGTTAGAATTTGATTCATAGTTGCTCTGTTTTTGAAGTCCATAAAAGTGCATCTGTCCATCATATAACTGCTCCACGCGGCTCCGAGGTGTTAATAAAGGCCTTCTGAAGCGAATCAATGCGTTTGTGTTAGAAAAATATCCATTTTAAAACTTTATCAAGTAAACTTTCGGCCGACCGCCTTCCGTGGAAAGTGTTGAATGTTGAAAGTGAAACTCAAGATGCGTTCGTGACGTTATGACGAGCGTCATTAGTCTTTCGATCGGCTGGGGAACTTTCAACACTTTTTCCATAAATTGAACACAAAGTTTACTTGATAAAGTTTTAAATATGGATATTTTTTGGATATCGCATCGATTCGCTTCAGAAGGCCTTTATTAACACCCCAGAGCCGCGTGGAGCAGTTATATGATGGACAGATGCACTTTTATGGACTTCAAAAACAGAGCAACTATGAATCAAATTCTAACGCTTGGATTAGCCTGGACTTTTGTAATATAACTCAGATTTTATTCGTCTGACAGAAGAATGTCTCACACACCTCGGACGACTTGAGGGTGAGTAAATCATGGGGTCATTTTCATTTTTGGGTGAACTATCGCTTTAAAGCATACAAGAGCGTATGTCTTCCATTGCCTTTATGAAAAATACTTGGCATACTCGTCAAACGTATCATGCAAAGAGTAATTACTCCCACTTTAGTCGTTGCTCATGAGATGCTGCTGTATGTCTTATTGCCTTCGTGGGTCTGTTTCAGATAGCTTGGGTGAATGTTGGAGCTTAAATGCAGAACACCTCTAGAAAATTAATTCAGGGCTTCGGTGAACAAAGCAAAATACACAAAGGCACACCCAACACTCAACAAAACGTCCTCATTGTGCTGAGAAAGGAAAGGAACCGACATGTAAAATGAAAGAGTCTCTAGTATTTCAATCAAAACATTCCCACAAATCAAGTTCAAACGAACATGTTAGTTATAATAAACATCTACCTCAGCTTTGATATAGTCGAGAATACTAATAATCTACTAAAAGCTGGAATACATACACACAACTTTTAAAATGCGAACTGAAGTCACACTTTTTAAAAGTTGAGACTACCAGTCGTTCTGAACACAACAAACTCAAGCACACAAATAAAAACAATATCCCTGTATAAGAATATGTCTCGTAGGTGGAGAACAGTACGAGAAGTGTGTCTGAATTCACAGGATTCTTGAAAGAATAGGAGAAAGGTACCATGATTCACAGAACAGTTTTTTTTAACATTTGCAATATAAGTTTCAAAACCAAATGTAGTTCCTACTATACAGTATGTGATTTCAGACATTGCGGATGTGTTCTCAAATCAGATTAAAATATCAAACAATTTTGATATCCAGTTACGTTACTACAGTGCGACTATCCTGTGTCAATTCTGACTGCCTAAACCAGGGGTCTCCAAACTCGGTCCTGAAGGGCCGCTGTCCTGCAGAGTTTAGCTCCAACCACAATTAAACACACCTGAACCAGCTAATCAAGGTCTAACTAGGGCCTTGTAAGCATAGATATCCATAATAAAGGCTAGATGTGTTACAGCAGAGTCTCTAACGTCATCAGCGGCGGCCATCTTGTCACAGGCAAGCTTTCTGGCGAGTGATCTGAACACAAATACTCTTATCGGATTTACAAATGGTTTGGTTTCTTACAAACGTTATTAACGTGGCTATAATTCTGGATGCTTGAACAAATTATTCATAAGTATGCAGTGTCATAACTACATCGCTGACGTTTATAACAAACCAAACAGTTTGAAAATCAGTCGAAAATTGAGCAAGTTATGGTTATTTAAAAAGTGCAAGCACCATTAAAACACAATGTTAGGAGTGAGCGAGCTGACTGTGACAAGATGGCCGCCAGGTGCGGACGTCGACCTCCATTGGCCAGCAGCGCGGACGAGACATCTAGCCTTTATTATGGATATCTGTGCTTGTAAGACTCTGATTAGCTGGTTCAGGTGTGTTTATTTGGGGTTGGAGCTAAGCTCTACAGGACAGCGGCCCTCCAGGACTGAGTTTGGAGACCCCTGGACTAAACCAAAGGGACTGGTTCTGATTTTTTTGCAAATGGCATTGATAAAAATTGAGCAGCAGTTGTGTAGTGTATTCCAGCCTTTAAAACCTACCTGATCAATTTAAATTGTCGCAAAAACTACGTAGGATTGGTTCTCGAATGATGAAATTTGATATATTTATGAAACATTACTACATTGTCCATCTCATGGAAATTCATAACTATTTTACGTTTTGGTGAATAGGTGGCAAATTTGTATAAATTCCTGCTTCCGCCCTATTAACAGTTATTGACGCTTACTTTTTTGCTACAAAATATTGGACCCTATCACACACACTCGGCTCAATGTGACGCGAGTGTGTTCTGCTAGTGTCAGCCGGACGCAGTTCTCATGTTCACGTCCAGCTCCTCGTTGTTTAAATCTCAAACGCACTGCTCATCTGTTCACCCATGGGCGTCTGGTCTGAACACCAGCTGTGATCAGGAGCATTGATGGAGCTGCTATTGGAGGAACTGAACACCACTGACCACTGACCAACACACACCTGCTCTAAAGTCACACACACACACACACACACACACACACACACACACACACACACACACACACACACACACACACACACACACACACCAGCTCTAAAGTCTCACACACACACACACACCTGCTCTAAAGTCTCACACACACACACTCTGATTATTACACACACAGGGACACGCAGCAGCACACACACACACACACACTCTGATTATTACACACACAGGGATGCGCAGCAGCACACACACACACACACTGATTATTACACACACAGGGACGCGCAGCAACACACACACACACACACTCTGATTATCACACACACAGGGACGCGCAGCAACACACACACACACACACACACTCTGATTATCACACACACAGGGACGCGCAGCAGCACACACACACACACACACACACACACACACACACACACACACTGATTATTACACACACAGGGACACGCAGCAGCACACACACACTCTGATTATCACACACACACACACACACACACACACACACACACACACACACACACACACACACACACACACTGATTATTACACACACAGGGACACGCAGCAGCACACACACACTCTGATTATCTCACACACACACACACACACACACTGATTATTACACACACAGGGACATGCAGCAGCACACATACACACACTCTGATTATTACACACACACACACACACACACACACACTGATTATTACACACACAGGGACACGCAGCAGCACACACACACTCTGATTATCTCTCACACACACACACACACTGATTATTACACACACACACACACACACACACACACTGATTATTACACACACAGGGACGCGCAGCAGCACACACACACACACTCTGATTATTACACACACAGGGACACGCATCAACACACACACACACACACTCTCTGATTATTACACACACAGGGACACGCAGCAGCACGCACACACACACACACACACACACACACACTCCGATTATTACACACACAGGGACACGCAGCAGCGCGCACACACACACACACAAACACACACTCTCTGATTATTAGCTATACATGTGAATCCTCTCATGATGCAGCACAACTGGCTTTTAAAGGGAAAGGGAGATGAGGCTCTGATTGGTTTATTTCACGTTACGCCCAAAACACACCCATGACTCATTAAGAGACGAGGGACGCCCCTTTCAGACCATGA
Source organism: Romanogobio albipinnatus (assembly GCA_023566225.1). Lineage (NCBI taxonomy): Eukaryota > Metazoa > Chordata > Actinopteri > Cypriniformes > Gobionidae > Romanogobio > Romanogobio albipinnatus. Next base: position 1,659,914 of record CM042254.1, on the reverse strand, counting down.
GCCGGACGCGGCGACCGATTATCCCGTCGTTAAACCAGCAGAAGTGTATTCGGACACACCCTCAGAGCTCCTGTGATGTGAGCTTCAGACCCTGATCTCAGATCAGTGAAATACGGCTCATATGCTTTTCAACAAATTCATATGAAATTGCCACCTTGTTAAAAACGTTTGATTTTAGTGCATTGAAGATATCCGAATTATGCTTTGCCAGAACTTTTCTAAACATCCCAGGCCAGGCCTGCTCTCGTTGGAATGGACGGAAACCTCTCAGCAGAAATCTGTGTATTCTCAGAGCGAGGTCTTCCCTTAGTTAACCTGAACAAATCCACTCTGTTTGTGTAAATCCTATAACAGATGAGTCTAATCCACTTAGCTCCTGTCAAGCCTTGGCCAAAAATACTGAGCACTAAAGAGGGAAGAACAAAACCTGCAAAAGCATCGGAATAAAACCGGCATGATTTCAGCCCTAAACGAAATAATCAGGTATTCAAGCAGACACACCAGTTAGGCAATCGTGTTTGCTTTGACATTAAAATAATACTATTTACTAATATTATATAATAGTGGATCACAGCTGCAATAAGATGTCAACAGATTGATAATCGCATGCAAAAGTCACCGTAACATTACGACTAGGCCTCAGAGATGGCTCAGATTCCCGATGGTTGTCTTGTGCTCAGGAAGCAGATGAGTGACCCTTTAAGCCACACATAAGTCTGACCAGTTCATTAAAGCACTGATGTAATTACAGGAGAGGACTTAAGCCCTAACGAGCATGTGCTTACAGACTGTGCTGCTGTAACCACAGATATACATAATAAAGGCTAGATGTCTCGCCCGCGCTGCTGGCCAATGGGGGTCAACATCCGCACCTGGCGGCCATCTTGTCACAGTCAGCTCGCTCACTCGTAGCATTGTGTTTTAATGGAGCGTGTACGATTTTCAAACTGTAATTAATTTATCTATTTAATAATTTGTTCAAGCATCCAGAATTATAGCCACGTTAATAACGTTTGTAAGAAACCAAACCATTTGTAAATCCGATAAGAGTATTTGTGTTCAGATCACTCGAATGCATGCCTGTGACAAGATGGCCGCCAGAAAGCTTGCCTGTGACAAGATGGCCGCCAGAAAGCTTGCCTGTGACAAGATGGCCGCCGGTGATGACGTTCGAGACTCCGCTGTAACACATCTAGCCTTTATTATGTAGATCTATGGCTGTAACAAACATTACAAATGGTTTTTGATTTTATTTTGTATATATTTTGTTTTTACATATGAACAAATATATATCTATAAAACCAAATGAAAGATTTATGCAATACACTTATGTAGTAATGTGCATGTATATGGTTGTACGCATGCAGAACTAGAAGAATGATCTAATTTCACCTCAGAATATTCTATATCCATGTTCATAATCAAATTTCCCAAGCAATCATTTGTTTGGTTCTCAAAGCAATATCATGCAAGAGTGCTATTGCTTTTATCCAATGACGTTAGAGAGATAGTTCACCCAAGCCATTTCATAACTGTGACCCTGGACCACAAAACCAGTCATTTTTTTAAATTGAGATTTATACATAACTAGGACAATATTTGGCCGAACTATTTGAAAATCTGGAATCTGAGGGTGCAAAAAAATCTAAATATTGAGCAAATCTCCTTTAAAGTTGTCCAGATGAAGTCCTTAGCAATGCATATTACTACTAATAATACATTATTGATATATTTATGGTAGGAATATCTTCATGGAACATGATATGAATATCCTGATGATTTTTGGCATATAAGAAAAATTGATAATTTTGACCCACATCGTATTGTTGTCCACAGATATACCCGTGAGATCATGACTGGTGTTGAGGTCAGGGGTCACATGTGCTCACCCTCATATGTCGTTCCCAAACCTGTACGACTCATTTTTGAAAAAAAAGTTTTGGTGACCATTGACTTCCGTTCCATGTCCAAAAACGAACAATAATAATAATAATAATTTCTCAAAATATCGTCTTTTATGATGATAAAATGGTCGTTTTGAGTGAACTATCTTTTATTTTATTTACACTTTTTAAAATAGTTCCTGATTTTATTCATGTTAAAAACATTGACTGGCTTCATTGTTCTCACACACACACACACACACACACACACACACACACACACACACACACACACACACACACACACACACACACACACACACACACACACACACAAGTGTCTGGTCAAGAATAACTTTTACTTTTTTAAAAGTAAAGAGTTTATCTGTCCCCACCTGCAGTGGGACGTCCTGTTAACCCAGTGCACACACACACGCACGGACACACACACACACACACACACGGACGGACGGACGGACGGACGGACACACACACACACACACACACACACACACACACACACACACACACACACACACACACACACACACACAGCCTTTCAGCTCGAGCATTGTTGGACCCTGTTGACCAACTGCAATAAACTGATGCAATGCATCTATATAACAAATTATGTATATTTATTAAAGATTAAGTTATGGTATGTTTATTTATTTAGATGTAGAATCACTGACTTAACGAGAACATATTTATTAATTTTTTGGTGCCAAAAAGATCTCATATGTATTACATTCGATATATAACATGTTTAATAAACTGTATGAAACCAACCCTTTGTGATTTATTACACTGTCATGGTTGTACTATTTATTTGAATTGATATTACACTACTATTAAATTAATAAATATCAATGTGCATTGTACAGTAGCAGAAACATAATACGCTGTTATGTCTTTTTGTTTTTTTTTTAAACCTGTCGAATTGTTACAAAAGCTGGACATTTTCTTGTTTTGTTTTCAGAATAGCAATTGTGTGGTTATACTGCACCAGCTGGACAAGTGCTCGTGTGCTACTCTTGCCTAATCACTGTTATTTACGTTTACATTCGGCAGATGCTTTTACCCAAAGCGACTTACTGTAATAAGTGTGTGTGACCCTCAGCATGTGCTGACCCCGCTCTGTGATTTTTCGTGGCCGAGTTGCTGTTGTTCCCAATTTGTTATAATCCCACTAATGCTGCGTTCACACCGAACGCGGATAGAGCGTCAAAATCGCGTCTACCGCGTTTTTGAATTTTGAATCCATCGTATAAATCGAGCATTTGAAGCAAAATAGACGCGCTATAAACTAAATAAACCACAGATTTCAGCTTTAAACAACTACATTCTCACCTGGAAAAGTCTTAAAACTATATTTTGTGACACAATAACAGTAGTGTTTTTAATTATGCGGGGTTTCGCATCATCACTTCACCACATGACAGCAGAGAGCTGGCTCCTGATTGGTTAACGCGGCGTGAATTGATGCCAAAGTTCAGATTTTTCAACTCGGGCGTCAGAAGCGAATTCGCTTCAAACGCGTGAATGCACAAAAGCACCACTCGCGCATATCATGCAAGACACTCAATTCGCGTCATATAGTTGAGCATGGAATATTTAGTAGTGAGGAAATTTCACGAATGGACCTCACAGAGTGGGGTCAGCGCATGCTGAGGGTCACAGTGCTCGTGTGCTACTCTTGTCTAATCAATGTTATTTACGTTTACATTCGGCAGATGCTTTTACCCAAAGCGACTTACTGTAATAAGTGTGTGTGACCCTCAGCATGTGCTGACCCCGCTCTGTGATTTTTCGTGGCCGAGTTGCTGTTGTTCCCAATTTGTTATAATCCCACTAATGCTGCGTTCACACCGAACGCGGATAGAGCGTCAAAATCGCGTCTATCGCGTTTTTGAATCCATCGTATAAATCGAGCATTTGAAGCAAAATAGACGCGCTATAAACTAAATAAACCACAGATTTCAGCTTTAAACAACTACATTCTCACCAGGAAAAGTCTTAAAACTATTTTGTGACACAATAACAGTAGTGTTTTTAATTATGCGGGGTTTCGCATCATCACTTCACCACATGACAGCAGCGAGCAGGCTCCTGATTGGTTAACGCGGCGTGAATTGACGCCAAAGTTCAGATTTTTCAACTCGGGCGTCAGACGCGAATTCGCTTCAAACGCGTGAATGCACAAAAGCACCGCTCGCGCATATCATGCAAGACACTCAATTCGCGTCATATAGTTGAGCATGGAATATTTAGTAGTGAGGAATGGACTTCACAGAGTGGGGTCAGCGCATGCTGAGGGTCACAGTGCACAGAAGTCGGCAACTTTCTGCACTTATTACACCCCTGGAGCAACATGGAGTAAAGTGCTTTGCTCAAGGACACACTGGTGGTGGCGACTTTTTTTAACCCACTGGACCACCAACTCCATCTCCATCTATTAACAGCATGAACGTACAACAGTCAGTTCGTGTCATAGCTGTCTGCTGCAGGTCTCTGAATCTTGTATATTTCAGGTGAGGTTTCACAAACTTCTCCTCTCGTCCACACTGGCGGATGAAAAATGTAAGTTGAGAAACATCTCTTGAGGACAACATATTACCCATAATCCCCCCTGAGTCTCAGTTCATAGCCATTCCTGACGCAGATGCATTACTGTCAACAGCTCTTGGCGTACATGAATGAATGTCAGTGTAAATGTCCATTACACACACTTGCAAACTTGACTCAGTCCTGACTGTGAGAGAAACTGGTGTTTTAAAAATGACATGCATTTACTGTAAATTGCAGCATTTAAATGACACAGTTGTGGATCATTCTTAGGAAACGGTATCATTTGCCATTATGTCTCCAGTGGGAGAATTCGACTGCCTAAAGCTGAAGGACTGTCACACTTTGTTTATCCAACTCTATACACTAAAAGTATTGTGCCACCCCTCCACATCACAGTTCAGGTGTTCAGTCCCTTCATAGCCACAGGTGTGTAACTCAAGCTCTAGGCCTGCAGACGCTTCTACACACATCAGTGAGAGAATGGGCCGCTCTCAGGAGCTCAGAGAACTCAAGCTCTAGACCTGCAGACGCTTCTACACACATCTGTGAGAGAATGGGCCGCTCTCAGGAGCTCAGAGAACTCAAGCTCTAGACCTGCAGACGCTTCTACACACATCAGTGAGAGAATGGACCGCTCTCAGGAGCTCAGAGAACTCAAGCTCTAGTCCTGCAGACGCTTCTACACACATCAGTGAGAGAATGGGCCGCTCTCAGGAGCTCAGAGAACTCAAGCTCTAGTCCTGCAGACGCTTCTACACACATCAGTGAGAGAATGGGCCGCTCTCAGGAGCTCAGAGAACTCAAGCTCTAGACCTGCAGACGCTTCTACACACATCAGTGAGAGAATGGGCCGCTCTCAGGAGCTCAGAGAACTCAAGCTCTAGTCCTGCAGACGCTTCTACACACATCAGTGAGAGAATGGGCCGCTCTCAGGAGCTCAGAGAACTCAAGCTCTAGACCTGCAGACGCTTCTACACACATCAGTGAGAGAATGGGCCGCTCTCAGGAGCTCAGAGAACTCAAGCTCTAGACCTGCAGACGCTTCTACACACATCAGTGAGAGAATGGGCCGCTCTCAGGAGCTCAGAGAACTCAAGCTCTAGACCTGCAGACGCTTCTACACACATCAGTGAGAGAATGGGCCGCTCTCAGGAGCTCAGAGAACTCAAGCTCTAGTCCTGCAGACGCTTCTACACACATCAGTGAGAGAATGGGCCGCTCTCAGGAGCTCAGAGAACTCAAGCTCTAGACCTGCAGACGCTTCTACACACATCAGTGAGAGAATGGGCCGCTCTCAGGAGCTCAGAGAACTCAAGCTCTAGGCCTGCAGACGCTTCTACACACATCAGTGAGAGAATGGGCCGCTCTCAGGAGCTCAGAGAACTCAAGCTCTAGTCCTGCAGACGCTTCTACACACATCAGTGAGAGAATGGGCCGCTCTCAGGAGCTCAGAGAACTCAAGCTCTAGACCTGCAGACGCTTCTACACACATCAGTGAGAGAATGGGCCGCTCTCAGGAGCTCAGAGAACTCAAGCTCTAGTCCTGCAGACGCTTCTACACACATCAGTGAGAGAATGGACCGCTCTCAGGAGCTCAGAGAACTCAAGCTCTAGTCCTGCAGACGCTTCTACACACATCAGTGAGAGAATGGGCCGCTCTCAGGAGCTCAGAGAACTCAAGCTCTAGACCTGCAGACGCTTCTACACACATCAGTGAGAGAATGGGCCGCTCTCAGGAGCTCAGAGAACTCAAGCTCTAGTCCTGCAGACGCTTCTACACACATCAGTGAGAGAATGGGCCGCTCTCAGGAGCTCAGAGAACTCAAGCTCTAGTCCTGCAGACGCTTCTACACACATCAGTGAGAGAATGGACCGCTCTCAGGAGCTCAGAGAACTCAAGCTCTAGTCCTGCAGACGCTTCTACACACATCAGTGAGAGAATGGGCCGCTCTCAGGAGCTCAGAGAACTCAAGCTCTAGGCCTGCAGACGCTTCTACACACATCAGTGAGAGAATGGGCCGCTCTCAGGAGCTCAGAGAACTCAAGCTCTAGTCCTGCAGACGCTTCTACACACATCAGTGAGAGAATGGGCCGCTCTCAGGAGCTCAGAGAACTCAAGCTCTAGTCCTGCAGACGCTTCTACACACATCAGTGAGAGAATGGGCCGCTCTCAGGAGCTCAGAGAACTCAAGCTCTAGTCCTGCAGACGCTTCTACACACATCAGTGAGAGAATGGGCCGCTCTCAGGAGCTCAGAGAACTCAAGCTCTAGTCCTGCAGACGCTTCTACACACATCAGTGAGAGAATGGACCGCTCTCAGGAGCTCAGAGAACTCAAGCGTGGGGCCGTGATCGCTGGACACCTGTGCAATAAGTCCATCCTCACTACTAAATATTTCACGCTCAACTGTTAGGGATTATAACAAAGTGGAAGCGATTGGGAACAACAGCAACTCTTCACAGAGCGGGGTCAGCGCATGCTGAGGGTCACAGAAGTCGCCAACTTTCTGCAGAGTCAAGAGCTCCAGACCTCCAAACTTCTGTGGCCAAAGTGTGGGTAAAGTGTGCCGCCACTGGACTCTAGAGCAGTGGAGACGTGTTCTCTGAGTGACCAATCACGCTTCTCTGTCTGACGAGTCTGGGTTTGGCGGTCGCCAGGAGAACGGGACTCGCCTGACTGCATTGTGCCAAGTGTAAAGTTTGGTGGAGGGGGGATTATGGGGTGGGGTTGTTTTTCAGGGGTTAGTTCCAGTGAAAGGAACTCTCAATGCAAGACATTTTGGACAATTTCATGCTCCCAGTTTGGGGACGGCCCCTTCCTGTCCCAGCATGACTGCGCTCCAGTGCACAAAGCTCCGCTCCATAAAGACATGGATGAGCGAGTTTGGTGTGGAGGAACTTGAGTCCTGACCTCAACCCGATAGAACAGCTTTGGGATGAACTAGAGCGGAGACTGAGAGCCAGGCCTTCTCGTCCAACATCACAAATGCGCTTCTAGAAGAATCCCCATAAACACACTCCTAAACCTTGAGGAAAGCCTTCCCAGAAGAGCTGAAGCTGTTAGAGCGACTCCATATTAAACCCTACGGATTGAGAATGGGATGGCATTAAAGCTCATGTGTGTGTGAAGGCAGGCGTCACAACACTTTTGGCAATATATTTTAACAACTAATCTATTGACTATCTTTTATATTAAGCTCATATGGAAAAAATAAGCTGAAATCTTTTTTTAAAAACCATACTCAGAGCAGAACTGAATGTTTTAGATGCTGACAATAAATCAGCTCATAACACTTGAGCAGGAGTTTTGGATTTGGATGCCTAATTTGATTAGACGGAAATTAAAGGCATAATTCACCACTAAGAAAATTTAATTTGTGTCATCATTTAAAATATCAAAATATCTTATTTTTAATGTTCAGCAGAAGATAGAAACTCATACAGGTGTGGAACAACATGAGTGTGTGTAACTGATGATAGAATTAGTTTTTTGGCGTGAACTGTCCCTTTAAGAAGGATCTTTGGAAGCCGATCTTTAAACTTTTCACCTCATATAATTTGAAAGAAAACCATATATACTGTATATTATCATCTCAAGTCAAGTCAACTTTATTTATATAGCGCTTTTAACACTGCAGATTGTTTCAAAGCAGATTCTCAGTGTTAAACAGGAAAATAATGCAATAATTTTATTCAGCCGTTCTGGAGAAAACGGTGATGTCATCAGTTCATTTCAATTATCATACAGTGGCAGTGTGGGCTTTAGATCAGTAATTTAGTTTATATGGTTAATTTAGTTTAATAATTAGATTTATTTAGATGTTTAGTTGAACATGTAGTGTCCCCAACTGAGCACGCCAAGCCAGAGGCAACAGTGGCAAGGAAACCCAAACCCCATCAGGAGCAGAATGGAGGAAAATAAACCTTGGGAGAAACCAGGCTCAGTCGGGGGGGCAGTTCTCCTCTGGCCAATTAACAAACAGCGTATGATTATTATTCTGGCAACTTTACAGGTCAGAGGTCATAATAGATCGGAATATTCGAAAGATCGGAGTCATCACGCCGGAGACGGGTTTATTGAGGATGCCGTGTCGATGAGGCAGTTTCAGGGGGAGTCTAATCACGGTCTCTCAGACACTTCAGGGTCATGTGTTGGTCTTCTCTGGGCGCAGGTCCAGCATCTGATCTGGATCCGGCCCGGATCCGGCTGACTGCAGTAAATATAGCAATAGCGTAGAGACTAGCATTAGCATAGATGCCATTCTTCTGATGATGTCACGAGTACATCAGGTGTTATGGGAAGTGTTCCCGGTTCCGGCTGACCTAGTTAATGCAGCCTAACAATCATTGAACTGAAGAAGTGTTTTATGTGTATGCCACAGTAAAGAGATGTGTTTAGTCTAGATTTACACTGACAGAGTGTGTGTGCTTCCCCAACAATGCTAGGAAGAGTTCCAGAGTTTAGGAGCTAAATAGGAAAAGCAGTTGATTTGGATATTCTCGGTATGATCAGCTGGCCAGAGTTTAGAGAGCGCAGTAGACGTGATGGAGTATAATGTGTTAAGAGCTCGCTCAAGTGCTGGAGATAAACCATTTAGTGCTTTGTAAGTAATAAGCAAGATTTTAAAATGTATGTGATGTTTAATAGGCAGCCAGTGCAGTGTTGACAGAACTGGGCTAATATGGTCACACTTCCTGGTTCTAGTAAGAACTGGAGCTGCTGCGTTTTGGACCAGCTGGAGTTTATTTATTAAGCGAGCAGGGCAACCACCCAGTAGAGCATTACAATAATCTAACCTTGAGCTCATGAACGCATGAACTAACTGTTCAGCATTTTGCACGAGAGCATGTGCCGTAATTTAGAGATATCTTTAAGATGGTAGAATGCAGTTTTACAGATGCTCGAGACGTGGCTTTCAAACGAGAGATTGGTATCAAAGAGCACACCCAGGTTCCTCACTGACCACGAGCACTGGACAGAGCAGCATCAAGTGTTAGACAGTATTGTGGAGCTTTTGTATCCAATTTTTTTCAGAATTGAGTTGCAGGAAATAACCGGTCATCCAATGTTTTATATCAGCTCTGCATTCCGTTAATCTTGTGAGTTGGTGAGTTTCGTCAGTTTTGTCCTCTCGGGGCGGGGCGTGTGGTCACATGGTTCCCAGAGCGCTCAACACTTCCAGCGCTGTGTCAGTACATGTGAATGGCTTAATCCGCGTAAGTTACACAACAGCTTCACTATACAGGTGTTTGCAGCAATGTTTGGTAAACCGTACAGCATAGTGTGCGTCAGCCACATTTACAGTATCATTTTATTATGGAGTGGTAGAGATGCAACATTGTTAACATTAATATTAATGTTTTTCTTGTATTTAGCCCTCGGGTATTCCTTACTAATTAAGTCACACTTATACTCATTGATGGTCAAATGTGACCATACACCTTAACTATTTTAAAAATAAATAGCTTATATTTTAATTCAATAATATTTATTGAATATTTTGAGGAGATCTTTTGGTACTAAATACTATTTGTGCAATACTTATAGTCCATTAATGACCACTTCAAATATTTTTCTTCTAATATTTTTATTATTTATATTACAATTAGTGTATTAATTAAGGTTAAAATAGAGAATTCCACTGCAAAGAGGCAAATTAGAGCCATTTTGTGGCTGGAAAAATACAAATGTTCACTTGTAATGCCATCACCCACTGGAGCCTGTATGGCTCTTTAATAAATATACATGTAGTCTAGTTGCTCAAAAAAGTATTGCAGATCATAACTGCTTACTTATTTGTGAAATTTTGAAATGTTAATAATAGTGAATAGTAAAGAATGCAAGCAAATATAATATAACCCCAAAAAAGTGTAAAAAAACGTATTTTTCCTTATATGTACAGTAGGCTATACATATGAATTCATACTGAATCAAGATCGAAATCAATATTTGTGCCCATCGTCTCATAAGCTAATGCTGATTTTAGGATCTACGCTGTAAATCAACCAGTTAGCTGTGGTGTTGTGGCACAAACATTATGCAGGTTATATGTACTTTATGTAACTTATTTTGCCACAAAATATATTGAGTTGTCTTTTGACTAAAGCTAGACTAAAATGATGAGACTTTTAGTCGACTAAAACTTGACTAAGATACCTTGAGTTGTCTTTTGACTAAAGCTAGACTAAAATGATGAGACTTTTAGTCGACTAAAACTTGACTAAGATACCTTGAGTTGTCTTTTGACTAAAGCTAGACTAAAATGACGAGACTTTTAGTCGACTAAAACTTGACTAAGAAACCTTGAGTTGTCTTTTGACTGAAGCTAGACTAAAATGACGAGACTTTTAGTCGAGTAAAACTTGACTAAGATACCTTGAGTTATCTTTTGACTAAAGCTAGACTAAAATGACGAGACTTTTAGTCGACTAAAACTTGACTAAGATACCTTGAGTTGTCTTTTGACTGAAGCTAGACTAAAATGACGAGACTTTTAGTCGAGTAAAACTTGACTAAGATACCTTGAGTTGTCTTTTGACTAAAGCTAGACTAAAATGACGAGACTTTTAGTCGACTAAAACTTGACTAAGATACCTTGAGTTGTCTTTTGACTAAAGCTAGACTAAAATGACGAGACTTTTAGTCGAGTAAAACTTGACTAAGATACCTTGAGTTGTCTTTTGACTAAAGCTAGACTAAAATGACGAGACTTTTAGTCGACTAAAACTTGACTAAGATACCTTGAGTGGTCTTTTGACTAAAGCTAGACTAAAATGACGAGACTTTTAGTCGAGTAAAACTTGACTAAGATACCTTGAGTTGTCTTTTGACTAAAGCTAGACTAAAATGACGAGACTTTTAGTCGACTAAAACTTGACTAAGATACCTTGAGTTGTCTTTTGACTAAAGCTAGACTAAAATGACGAGACTTTTAGTCGAGTAAAACTTGACTAAGATACCTTGAGTTGTCTTTTGACTAAAGCTAGACTAAAATGACGAGACTTTTAGTCGACTAAAACTTGACTAAGATACCTTGAGTTGTCTTTTGACTAAAGCTAGACTAAAATGACGAGACTTTTAGTCGACTAAAACTTGACTAAGAAACCTTGAGTTGTCTTTTGACTGAAGCTAGACTAAAATGACGAGACTTTTAGTCGAGTAAAACTTGACTAAGATACCTTGAGTTGTCTTTTGACTAAAGCTAGACTAAAATGACGAGACTTTTAGTCGACTAAAACTTGACTAAGATACCTTGAGTTGTCTTTTGACTGAAGCTAGACTAAAATGACGAGACTTTTAGTCGAGTAAAACTTGACTAAGATACCTTGAGTTGTCTTTTGACTAAAGCTAGACTAAAATGACGAGACTTTTAGTCGACTAAAACTTGACTAAGATACCTTGAGTGGTCTTTTGACTAAAGCTAGACTAAAATGACGAGACTTTTAGTCGAGTAAAACTTGACTAAGATACCTTGAGTGGTCTTTTGACTAAAGCTAGACTAAAATGACGAGACTTTTAGTCGACTAAAACTTGACTAAGATACCTTGAGTGGTCTTTTGACTAAAGCTAGACTAAAATGACGAGACTTTTAGTCGACTAAAACTTGACTAAGATACCTTGAGTGGTCTTTTGACTGAAGCTAGACTAAAATGACGAGACTTTTAGTCGACTAAAACTTGACTAAGATACCTTGAGTGGTCTTTTGACTAAAGCTAGACTAAAATGACGAGACTTTTAGTCGACTAAAACTTGACTAAGATACCTTGAGTGGTCTTTTGACTAAAGCTAGACTAAAATGACGAGACTTTTAGTCGACTAAAACTTGACTAAGATACCTTGAGTGGTCTTTTGACTGAAGCTAGACTAAAATGACGAGACTTTTAGTCGACTAAAACTTGACTAAGATACCTTGAGTTGTCTTTTGACTAAAGCTAGACTAAAATGACGAGACTTTTAGTCGACTAAAACTTGACTAAGATACCTTGAGTTTTCCTTTGACTAAAACTAGACTAAAATGACGAGACTTTTAGTCGACTAAAACTTGACTAAGATACCTTGAGTGGTCTTTTGACTAAAGCTAGACTAAAATGACGAGACTTTTAGTCGAGTAAAACTTGACTAAGATACCTTGAGTTGTCTTTTGACTAAAGCTAGACTAAAATGACGAGACTTTTAGTCGACTAAAACTTGACTAAGATACCTTGAGTGGTCTTTTGACTAAAGCTAGACTAAAATGACGAGACTTTTAGTCGAGTAAAACTTGACTAAGATACCTTGAGTGGTCTTTTGACTAAAGCTAGACTAAAATGACGAGACTTTTAGTCGACTAAAACTTGACTAAGATACCTTGAGTGGTCTTTTGACTAAAGCTAGACTAAAATGACGAGACTTTTAGTCGACTAAAACTTGACTAAGATACCTTGAGTGGTCTTTTGACTGAAGCTAGACTAAAATGACGAGACTTTTAGTCGACTAAAACTTGACTAAGATACCTTGAGTTGTCTTTTGACTAAAGCTAGACTAAAATGACGAGACTTTTAGTCGACTAAAACTTGACTAAGATACCTTGAGTTGTCTTTTGACTAAAGCTAGACTAAAATGACGAGACTTTTAGTCGACTAAAACTTGACTAAGATACCTTGAGTTGTCTTTTGACTAAAGCTAGACTAAAATGACGAGACTTTTAGTCGACTAAAACTTGACTAAGATACCTTGAGTTGTCTTTTGACTAAAGCTAGACTAAAATGACGAGACTTTTAGTCGACTAAAACTTGACTAAGATACCTTGAGTTGTCTTTGACTAAAGCTAGACTAAAATAACGAGACTTTTAGTCGACTAAAACTTGACTAAGATACCTTGAGTTGTCTTTTGACTAAAGCTAGACTAAAATGACGAGACTTTTAGTCGACTAAAACTTGACTAAGATACCTTGAGTTGTCTTTTGACTGAAGCTAGACTAAAATGACGAGACTTTTAGTCGACTAAAACTTGACTAAGATACCTTGAGTTGTCTTTTGACTAAAGCTAGACTAAAATGACGAGACTTTTAGTCGAGTAAAACTTGACTAAGATACCTTGAGTTGTCTTTTGACTAAAGCTAGACTAAAATGACGAGACTTTTAGTCGACTAAAACTTGACTAAGATACCTTGAGTTGTCTTTTGACTAAAGCTAGACTAAAATGACGAGACTTTTAGTCGACTAAAACTTGACTAAGATACCTTGAGTTGTCTTTTGACTAAAGCTAGACTAAAATGACGAGACTTTTAGTCGAGTAAAACTTGACTAAGATACCTTGAGTTGTCTTTTGACTAAAGCTAGACTAAAATGACGAGACTTTTAGTCGACTAAAACTTGACTAAGATACCTTGAGTTGTCTTTGACTAAAGCTAGACTAAAATGATGAGACTTTTAGTCGACTAAAACTTGACTAAGATACCTTGAGTTGTCTTTTGACTAAAGCTAGACTAAAATGACGAGACTTATTCCCCCGGTTTCACAGACAACGCTTAAGCTAGTCCTAGACTAAAATGCATGTTTGTGCTGTTTTAACTGAAAGAATCTTGCACTGACAAATCTTAAAATATGTCAGTGGCATTGTTTTGTCTCAAGATGCACACCAGTAATGTTTTTTTCTTGGGCACGTTTATAAAAGTTACTTATATGTCCTAATTGAACTAAGGCCTAATCCTGGCTTAGTCTAAGCCCTGTCTGTGAAACCGGGCCTTAGTCGACTAAAACTTGACTAAGATACCTTGAGTTGTCTTTTGACTAAAGCTAGACTAAAATGACGAGACTTTTAGTCGAGTAAAACTTGACTAAGATACCTTGAGTTGTCTTTTGACTAAAGCTAGACTAAAATGACGAGACTTTTAGTCGACTAAAACTTGACTAAGATACCTTGAGTTGTCTTTTGACTAAAGCTAGACTAAAATGACGAGACTTTTAGTCGACTAAAACTTGACTAAGATACCTTGAGTTGTCTTTTGACTAAAGCTAGACTAAAATGACGAGACTTTTAGTCGAGTAAAACTTGACTAAGATACCTTGAGTTGTCTTTTGACTAAAGCTAGACTAAAATGACGAGACTTTTAGTCGACTAAAACTTGACTAAGATACCTTGAGTTGTCTTTGACTAAAGCTAGACTAAAATGATGAGACTTTTAGTCGACTAAAACTTGACTAAGATACCTTGAGTTGTCTTTTGACTAAAGCTAGACTAAAATGACGAGACTTATTCCCCCGGTTTCACAGACAACGCTTAAGCTAGTCCTAGACTAAAATGCATGTTTGTGCTGTTTTAACTGAAAGAATCTTGCACTGACAAATCTTAAAATATGTCAGCGGCATTGTTTTGTCTCAAGATGCACACCAGTAATGTTTTTTTCTTGGGCACGTTTATAAAAGTTACTTATATGTCCTAATTGAACTAAGGCCTAATCCTGGCTTAGTCTAAGCCCTGTCTGTGAAACCGGGCCTTAGTCGACTAAAACTTGACTAAGATACCTTGAGTGGTCTTTTGACTAAAGCTAGACTAAAATGACGAGACTTTTAGTCGAGTAAAACTTGACTAAGATACCTTGAGTTGTCTTTTGACTAAAGCTAGACTAAAATGACGAGACTTTTAGTCGAGTAAAACTTGACTAAGATACCTTGAGTTGTCTTTTGACTAAAGCTAGACTAAAATGACGAGACTTTTAGTCGAGTAAAACTTGACTAAGATACCTTGAGTGGTCTTTTGACTAAAGCTAGACTAAAATGACGAGACTTTTAGTCGAGTAAAACTTGACTAAGATACCTTGAGTTGTCTTTTGACTAAAGCTAGACTAAAATGACGAGACTTTTAGTCGAGTAAAACTTGACTAAGATACCTTGAGTTGTCTTTTGACTAAAGCTAGACTAAAATGACGAGACTTTTAGTCGACTAAAACTTGACTAAGATACCTTGAGTGGTCTTTTGACTAAAGCTAGACTGAAATGACGAGACTTTTAGTCGACTAAAACTTGACTAAGATACCTTGAGTTGTCTTTTGACTAAAGCTAGACTAAAATGACGAGACTTTTAGTCAACTAAAACTTGACTAAGATACCTTGAGTGGTCTTTTGACTAAAGCTAGACTAAAATGACGAGACTTTTAGTCGAGTAAAACTTGACTAAGATACCTTGAGTTGTCTTTTGACTAAAGCTAGACTAAAATGACGAGACTTTTAGTCGAGTAAAACTTGACTAAGATACCTTGAGTTGTCTTTTGACTAAAGCTAGACTAAAATGACGAGACTTTTAGTCGACTAAAACTTGACTAAGATACCTTGAGTGGTCTTTTGACTAAAGCTAGACTGAAATGACGAGACTTTTAGTCAACTAAAACTTGACTAAGATACCTTGAGTTGTCTTTTGACTAAAGCTAGACTGAAATGACGAGACTTTTAGTCGAGTAAAACTTGACTAAGATACCTTGAGTTGTCTTTTGACTAAAGCTAGACTGAAATGACGAGACTTTTAGTCGAGTAAAACTTGACTAAGATACCTTGAGTGGTCTTTTGACTAAAGCTAGACTAAAATGACGAGACTTTTAGTCGACTAAAACTTGACTAAGATACCTTGAGTGGTCTTTTGACTAAAGCTAGACTAAAATGACGAGACTTTTAGTCGAGTAAAACTTGACTAAGATACCTTGAGTGGTCTTTTGACTAAAGCTAGACTAAAATGACGAGACTTTTAGTCGACTAAAACTTGACTAAGATACCTTGAGTGGTCTTTTGACTAAAGCTAGACTGAAATGACGAGACTTTTAGTCGAGTAAAACTTGACTAAGATACCTTGAGTTGTCTTTTGACTAAAGCTAGACTGAAATGACGAGACTTTTAGTCGAGTAAAACTTGACTAAGATACCTTGAGTGGTCTTTTGACTAAAGCTAGACTAAAATGACGAGACTTTTAGTCGACTAAAACTTGACTAAGATAACTTGAGTTTTCCTTTGACTAAAACTAGACTAAAATGACGAGACTTTTAGTCGAGTAAAACTTGACTAAGATAACTTGAGTTTTCCTTTGACTAAAGCTAGACTAAAATGACGAGACTTTTAGTCGACTAAAACTTGACTAAGATAACTTGAGTTTTCCTTTGACTAAAGCTAGACTAAAATGACGAGACTTTTGGTCGACTAAAACTTGACTAAGATACCTTGAGTTGTCTTTTGACTAAAGCTAGACTAAAATGACGAGACTTTTAGTCGACTAAAACTTGACTAAGATACCTTGAGTGGTCTTTTGACTAAAGCTAGACTAAAATGACGAGACTTTTAGTCGACTAAAACTTGACTAAGATACCTTGAGTGGTCTTTTGACTAAAGCTAGACTAAAATGACGAGACTTTTAGTCGAGTAAAACTTGACTAAGATACCTTGAGTGGTCTTTTGACTAAAGCTAGACTAAAATGACGAGACTTTTAGTCGACTAAAACTTGACTAAGATACCTTGAGTGGTCTTTTGACTAAAGCTAGACTAAAATGACGAGACTTTTAGTCGACTAAAACTTGACTAAGATACCTTGAGTGGTCTTTTGACTAAAGCTAGACTAAAATGACGAGACTTTTAGTCGACTAAAACTTGACTAAGATACCTTGAGTGGTCTTTTGACTAAAGCTAGACTAAAATGACGAGACTTTTAGTCGAGTAAAACTTGACTAAGATACCTTGAGTGGTCTTTTGACTAAAGCTAGACTAAAATGACGAGACTTTTAGTCGACTAAAACTTGACTAAGATACCTTGAGTTTTCCTTTGACTAAAACTAGACTAAAATGATGAGACTTTTAGTCGACTAAAACTTGACTAAGATACCTTGAGTTTTCCTTTGACTAAAACTAGACTAAAATGATGAGACTTTTAGTCGACTAAAACTTGACTAAGATACCTTGAGTGGTCTTTTGACTAAAGCTAGACTAAAATGACGAGACTTTTAGTCGAGTAAAACTTGACTAAGATACCTTGAGTGGTCTTTTGACTAAAGCTAGACTAAAATGACGAGACTTTTAGTCGACTAAAACTTGACTAAGATACCTTGAGTGGTCTTTTGACTAAAGCTGGACTAAAATGACGAGACTTTTAGTCGACTAAAACTTGACTAAGATACCTTGAGTTGTCTTTTGACTAAAGCTAGACTAAAATGACGAGACTTTTAGTCGAGTAAAACTTGACTAAGATACCTTGAGTGGTCTTTTGACTAAAGCTAGACTAAAATGACGAGACTTTTAGTCGAGTAAAACTTGACTAAGATACCTTGAGTGGTCTTTTGACTAAAGCTAGACTGAAATGACGAGACTTTTGGTCGACTAAAACTTGATTAAGATACCTTGAGTTGTCTTTTGACTAAAGCTAGACTAAAATGACGAGACTTTTAGTCGAGTAAAACTTGACTAAGATACCTTGAGTGGTCTTTTGACTAAAGCTAGACTAAAATGACGAGACTTTTAGTCGACTAAAACTTGACTAAGATACCTTGAGTGGTCTTTTGACTAAAGCTAGACTAAAATGACGAGACTTTTAGTCGAGTAAAACTTGACTAAGATACCTTGAGTTGTCTTTTGACTAAAGCTAGACTAAAATGACGAGACTTTTAGTCGACTAAAACTTGACTAAGATAACTTGAGTTTTCCTTTGACTAAAGCTAGACTAAAATGACGAGACTTTTAGTCGACTAAAACTTGACTAAGATACCTTGAGTGGTCTTTTGACTAAAGCTAGACTAAAATGACGAGACTTTTAGTCGAGTAAAACTTGACTAAGATACCTTGAGTTGTCTTTTGACTAAAGCTAGACTAAAATGACGAGACTTTTAGTCGACTAAAACTTGACTAAGATAACTTGAGTGGTCTTTTGACTAAAGCTAGACTGAAATGACGAGACTTTTAGTCGACTAAAACTTGACTAAGATACCTTGAGTTGTCTTTTGACTAAAGCTAGACTAAAATGACGAGACTTTTAGTCAACTAAAACTTGACTAAGATACCTTGAGTGGTCTTTTGACTAAAGCTAGACTAAAATGACGAGACTTTTAGTCGAGTAAAACTTGACTAAGATACCTTGAGTTGTCTTTTGACTAAAGCTAGACTAAAATGACGAGACTTTTAGTCGAGTAAAACTTGACTAAGATACCTTGAGTTGTCTTTTGACTAAAGCTAGACTAAAATGACGAGACTTTTAGTCGACTAAAACTTGACTAAGATACCTTGAGTGGTCTTTTGACTAAAGCTAGACTGAAATGACGAGACTTTTAGTCAACTAAAACTTGACTAAGATACCTTGAGTTGTCTTTTGACTAAAGCTAGACTGAAATGACGAGACTTTTAGTCGAGTAAAACTTGACTAAGATACCTTGAGTTGTCTTTTGACTAAAGCTAGACTGAAATGACGAGACTTTTAGTCGAGTAAAACTTGACTAAGATACCTTGAGTGGTCTTTTGACTAAAGCTAGACTAAAATGACGAGACTTTTAGTCGACTAAAACTTGACTAAGATACCTTGAGTGGTCTTTTGACTAAAGCTAGACTAAAATGACGAGACTTTTAGTCGAGTAAAACTTGACTAAGATACCTTGAGTGGTCTTTTGACTAAAGCTAGACTAAAATGACGAGACTTTTAGTCGACTAAAACTTGACTAAGATACCTTGAGTGGTCTTTTGACTAAAGCTAGACTGAAATGACGAGACTTTTAGTCGAGTAAAACTTGACTAAGATACCTTGAGTTGTCTTTTGACTAAAGCTAGACTGAAATGACGAGACTTTTAGTCGAGTAAAACTTGACTAAGATACCTTGAGTGGTCTTTTGACTAAAGCTAGACTAAAATGACGAGACTTTTAGTCGACTAAAACTTGACTAAGATAACTTGAGTTTTCCTTTGACTAAAACTAGACTAAAATGACGAGACTTTTAGTCGAGTAAAACTTGACTAAGATAACTTGAGTTTTCCTTTGACTAAAGCTAGACTAAAATGACGAGACTTTTAGTCGACTAAAACTTGACTAAGATAACTTGAGTTTTCCTTTGACTAAAGCTAGACTAAAATGACGAGACTTTTGGTCGACTAAAACTTGACTAAGATACCTTGAGTTGTCTTTTGACTAAAGCTAGACTAAAATGACGAGACTTTTAGTCGACTAAAACTTGACTAAGATACCTTGAGTGGTCTTTTGACTAAAGCTAGACTAAAATGACGAGACTTTTAGTCGACTAAAACTTGACTAAGATACCTTGAGTGGTCTTTTGACTAAAGCTAGACTAAAATGACGAGACTTTTAGTCGAGTAAAACTTGACTAAGATACCTTGAGTGGTCTTTTGACTAAAGCTAGACTAAAATGACGAGACTTTTAGTCGACTAAAACTTGACTAAGATACCTTGAGTGGTCTTTTGACTAAAGCTAGACTAAAATGACGAGACTTTTAGTCGACTAAAACTTGACTAAGATACCTTGAGTGGTCTTTTGACTAAAGCTAGACTAAAATGACGAGACTTTTAGTCGACTAAAACTTGACTAAGATACCTTGAGTGGTCTTTTGACTAAAGCTAGACTAAAATGACGAGACTTTTAGTCGAGTAAAACTTGACTAAGATACCTTGAGTGGTCTTTTGACTAAAGCTAGACTAAAATGACGAGACTTTTAGTCGACTAAAACTTGACTAAGATACCTTGAGTTTTCCTTTGACTAAAACTAGACTAAAATGATGAGACTTTTAGTCGACTAAAACTTGACTAAGATACCTTGAGTTTTCCTTTGACTAAAACTAGACTAAAATGATGAGACTTTTAGTCGACTAAAACTTGACTAAGATACCTTGAGTGGTCTTTTGACTAAAGCTAGACTAAAATGACGAGACTTTTAGTCGAGTAAAACTTGACTAAGATACCTTGAGTGGTCTTTTGACTAAAGCTAGACTAAAATGACGAGACTTTTAGTCGACTAAAACTTGACTAAGATACCTTGAGTGGTCTTTTGACTAAAGCTGGACTAAAATGACGAGACTTTTAGTCGACTAAAACTTGACTAAGATACCTTGAGTTGTCTTTTGACTAAAGCTAGACTAAAATGACGAGACTTTTAGTCGAGTAAAACTTGACTAAGATACCTTGAGTGGTCTTTTGACTAAAGCTAGACTAAAATGACGAGACTTTTAGTCGAGTAAAACTTGACTAAGATACCTTGAGTGGTCTTTTGACTAAAGCTAGACTGAAATGACGAGACTTTTGGTCGACTAAAACTTGATTAAGATACCTTGAGTTGTCTTTTGACTAAAGCTAGACTAAAATGACGAGACTTTTAGTCGAGTAAAACTTGACTAAGATACCTTGAGTGGTCTTTTGACTAAAGCTAGACTAAAATGACGAGACTTTTAGTCGACTAAAACTTGACTAAGATACCTTGAGTGGTCTTTTGACTAAAGCTAGACTAAAATGACGAGACTTTTAGTCGAGTAAAACTTGACTAAGATAACTTGAGTTTTCCTTTGACTAAAGCTAGACTAAAATGACGAGACTTTTAGTCGACTAAAACTTGACTAAGATACCTTGAGTGGTCTTTTGACTAAAGCTAGACTAAAATGACGAGACTTTTAGTCGAGTAAAACTTGACTAAGATACCTTGAGTTGTCTTTTGACTAAAGCTAGACTAAAATGACGAGACTTTTAGTCGACTAAAACTTGACTAAGATAACTTGAGTTTTCCTTTGACTAAAGCTAGACTAAAATGACGAGACTTTTAGTCGACTAAAACTTGACTAAGATACCTTGAGTGGTCTTTTGACTAAAGCTAGACTAAAATGACGAGACTTTTAGTCGACTAAAACTTGACTAAGATACCTTGAGTGGTCTTTTGACTAAAGCTAGACTAAAATGACGAGACTTTTAGTCGAGTAAAACTTGACTAAGATACCTTGAGTGGTCTTTTGACTAAAGCTAGACTAAAATGACGAGACTTTTAGTCGACTAAAACTTGACTAAGATACCTTGAGTGGTCTTTTGACTAAAGCTAGACTAAAATGACGAGACTTTTAGTCGACTAAAACTTGACTAAGATACCTTGAGTGGTCTTTTGACTAAAGCTAGACTAAAATGACGAGACTTTTAGTCGACTAAAACTTGACTAAGATACCTTGAGTGGTCTTTTGACTAAAGCTAGACTAAAATGACGAGACTTTTAGTCGAGTAAAACTTGACTAAGATACCTTGAGTGGTCTTTTGACTAAAGCTAGACTAAAATGACGAGACTTTTAGTCGACTAAAACTTGACTAAGATACCTTGAGTTTTCCTTTGACTAAAACTAGACTAAAATGACGAGACTTTTAGTCGACTAAAACTTGACTAAGATACCTTGAGTGGTCTTTTGACTAAAGCTAGACTAAAATGACGAGACTTTTAGTCGAGTAAAACTTGACTAAGATACCTTGAGTGGTCTTTTGACTAAAGCTAGACTAAAATGACGAGACTTTTAGTCGACTAAAACTTGACTAAGATACCTTGAGTGGTCTTTTGACTAAAGCTGGACTAAAATGACGAGACTTTTAGTCGACTAAAACTTGACTAAGATACCTTGAGTTGTCTTTTGACTAAAGCTAGACTAAAATGACGAGACTTTTAGTCGACTAAAACTTGACTAAGATACCTTGAGTGGTCTTTTGACTAAAGCTAGACTAAAATGACGAGACTTTTAGTCGAGTAAAACTTGACTAAGATACCTTGAGTGGTCTTTTGACTAAAGCTAGACTAAAATGACGAGACTTTTAGTCGAGTAAAACTTGACTAAGATACCTTGAGTGGTCTTTTGACTAAAGCTAGACTAAAATGACGAGACTTTTAGTCGACTAAAACTTGACTAAGATACCTTGAGTGGTCTTTTGACTAAAGCTAGACTAAAATGACGAGACTTTTAGTCGAGTAAAACTTGACTAAGATACCTTGAGTGGTCTTTTGACTAAAGCTAGACTAAAATGACGAGACTTTTAGTCGAGTAAAACTTGACTAAGATACCTTGAGTGGTCTTTTGACTAAAGCTAGACTAAAATGACGAGACTTTTAGTCGAGTAAAACTTGACTAAGATACCTTGAGTGGTCTTTTGACTAAAGCTAGACTAAAATGACGAGACTTTTAGTCGAGTAAAACTTGACTAAGATACCTTGAGTGGTCTTTTGACTAAAGCTAGACTAAAATGACGAGACTTTTAGTCGAGTAAAACTTGACTAAGATACCTTGAGTTGTCTTTTGACTAAAGCTAGACTAAAATGACGAGACTTTTAGTCGAGTAAAACTTGACTAAGATACCTTGAGTGGTCTTTTGACTAAAGCTAGACTAAAATGACGAGACTTTTAGTCGAGTAAAACTTGACTAAGATACCTTGAGTTGTCTTTTGACTAAAGCTAGACTAAAATGACGAGACTTTTAGTCGAGTAAAACTTGACTAAGATACCTTGAGTGGTCTTTTGACTAAAGCTAGACTAAAATGACGAGACTTTTAGTCGACTAAAACTTGACTAAGATACCTTGAGTGGTCTTTTGACTAAAGCTAGACTAAAATGACGAGACTTTTAGTCGACTAAAACTTGACTAAGATACCTTGAGTGGTCTTTTGACTAAAGCTAGACTAAAATGACGAGACTTTTAGTCGAGTAAAACTTGACTAAGATACCTTGAGTTGTCTTTTGACTAAAGCTAGACTAAAATGACGAGACTTATAGTCGACTAAAACTTGACTAAGATACCTTGAGTGGTCTTTTGACTAAAGCTAGACTAAAATGACGAGACTTTTAGTCGACTAAAACTTGACTAAGATAACTTGAGTTTTCCTTTGACTAAAGCTAGACTAAAATGACGAGACTTTTAGTCGACTAAACTTGACTAAGATACCTTGAGTGGTCTTTTGACTAAAACTAGACTAAAATGACGAGACTTTTAGTCGACTAAAACTTGACTAAGATACCTTGAGTTGTCTTTGACTAAAACTAGACTAAAATGGCGAGACTTTTAGTCGACTAAAACTTGACTAAGATACCTTGAGTTGTCTTTTGACTAAAGCTAGACTAAAATGACGAGACTTTTAGTCGACTAAAACTTGACTAAGATACCTTGAGTTGTCTTTTGACTAAAACTACACTAAAATGACGAGACTTTTAGTCGACTAAAACTTGACTAAGATACCTTGAGTTGTCTTTGACTAAAACTAGACTAAAATGACGAGACTTTTAGTCGACTAAAACTTGACTAAGATACCTTGAGTTGTCTTTGACTAAAACTAGACTAAAATGGCGAGACTTTTAGTCGACTAAAACTTGACTAAGATACCTTGAGTTGTCTTTGACTAAAGCTAGACTAAAATGACGAGACTTTTAGTCGACTAAAACTTGACTAAGATACCTTGAGTTGTCTTTGACTAAAACTAGACTAAAATGACGAGACTTTTAGTCGACTAAAACTTGACTAAGATACCTTGAGTTGTCTTTGACTAAAACTAGACTAAAATGACGAGACTTTTAGTCGACTAAAACTTGACTAAGATACCTTGAGTTGTCTTTTGACTAAAGCTAGACTAAAATGGCGAGACTTTTAGTCGACTAAAACTTGACTAAGATACCTTGAGTTGTCTTTGACTAAAACTAGACTAAAATGGCGAGACTTTTAGTCGAGTAAAACTTGACTAAGATACCTTGAGTTGTCTTTGACTGAAGCTAGACTAAAATGACGAGACTTTTAGTCGACTAAAACTTGACTAAGATACCTTGAGTTGTCTTTTGACTAAAACTAGACTAAAATGACGAGACTTTTAGTCAACTAAAACTTGACTAAGATACCTTGAGTTGTCTTTTGACTAAAACTAGACTAAAATGACGAGACTTTTAGTCGACTAAAACTTGACTAAGATACCTTGAGTTGTCTTTGACTAAAACTAGACTAAAATGACGAGACTTTTAGTCGACTAAAACTTGACTAAGATACCTTGAGTTGTCTTTTGACTAAAACTAGACTAAAATGACGAGACTTTTAGTCGACTAAAACTTGACTAAGATACCTTGAGTTGTCTTTTGACTAAAGCTAGACTAAAATGACGAGACTTTTAGTCGACTAAAACTTGACTAAGATACCTTGAGTTGTCTTTTGACTAAAACTAGACTAAAATGACGAGACTTTTAGTCGACTAAAACTTGACTAAGATACCTTGAGTTGTCTTTTGACTAAAGCTAGACTAAAATGACGAGACTTTTAGTCGACTAAAACTTGACTAAGATACCTTGAGTTGTCTTTTGACTAAAGCTAGACTAAAATGACGAGACTTTTAGTCGACTAAAACTTGACTAAGATACCTTGAGTTGTCTTTTGACTAAAGCTAGACTAAAATAACGAGACTTTTAGTCGACTAAAACTTGACTAAGATACCTTGAGTTGTCTTTTGACTAAAACTAGACTAAAATGACGAGACTTTTGGTCGACTAAAACTTGACTAAGATACCTTGAGTTGTCTTTTGACTAAAGCTAGACTAAAATGACGAGACTTTTGGTCGACTAAAACTTGACTAAGATACCTTGAGTTGTCTTTTGACTAAAACTAGACTAAAATGACGAGACTTTTAGTCGACTAAAACTTGACTAAGATACCTTGAGTTGTCTTTTGACTAAAGCTAGACTAAAATGACGAGACTTTTAGTCGACTAAAACTTGACTAAGATACCTTGAGTTGTCTTTTGACTAAAGCTAGACTAAAATGACGAGACTTTTAGTCGACTAAAACTTGACTAAGATACCTTGAGTTGTCTTTTGACTAAAACTAGACTAAAATTACGAGACTTTTGGTCGACTAAAACTTGACTAAGATACCTTGAGTTGTCTTTTGACTAAAGCTAGACTAAAATGACGAGACTTTTGGTCGACTAAAACTTGACTAAGATACCTTGAGTTGTCTTTTGACTAAAGCTAGACTAAAATGACGAGACTTTTGGTCGACTAAAACTTGACTAAGATACCTTGAGTTGTCTTTTGACTAAAACTAGACTAAAATGACGAGACTTTTAGTCGACTAAAACTTGACTAAGATACCTTGAGTTGTCTTTTGACTAAAGCTAGACTAAAATGACGAGACTTTTAGTCGACTAAAACTTGACTAAGATACCTTGAGTTGTCTTTTGACTAAAACTAGACTAAAATTACGAGACTTTTGGTCGACTAAAACTTGACTAAGATACCTTGAGTTGTCTTTTGACTAAAGCTAGACTAAAATGACGAGACTTTTAGTCGACTAAAACTTGACTAAGATACCTTGAGTTGTCTTTTGACTAAAGCTAGACTAAAATGACGAGACTTTTAGTCGACTAAAACTTGACTAAGATACCTTGAGTTGTCTTTTGACTAAAACTAGACTAAAATGACGAGACTTTTAGTCGACTAAAACTTGACTAAGATACCTTGAGTTGTCTTTTGACTAAAGCTAGACTAAAATGACGAGACTTTTAGTCGACTAAAACTTGACTAAGATACCTTGAGTTGTCTTTTGACTAAAGCTAGACTAAAATGACGAGACTTTTAGTCGACTAAAACTTGACTAAGATACCTTGAGTTGTCTTTGACTAAAGCTAGACTAAAATGACGAGACTTTTAGTCGACTAAAACTTGACTAAGATACCTTGAGTTGTCTTTGACTAAAGCTAGACTAAAATGACGAGACTTTTAGTCGACTAAAACTTGACTAAGATACCTTGAGTTGTCTTTTGACTAAAGCTAGACTAAAATGACGAGACTTTTAGTCGACTAAAACTTGACTAAGATACCTTGAGTTGTCTTTTGACTAAAACTAGACTAAAATGACGAGACTTATAGTCAACTAAAACTTGACTAAGATACCTTGAGTTGTCTTTTGACTAAAGCTAGACTAAAATGACGAGACTTTTAGTCGACTAAAACTTGACTAAGATACTTTGAGTTGTCTTTTGACTAAAGCTAGACTAAAATGACGAGACTTTTGGTCGACTAAAACTTGACTAAGATACCTTGAGTTGTCTTTTGACTAAAGCTAGACTAAAATGACGAGACTTTTAGTCGACTAAAACTTGACTAAGATACCTTGAGTTGTCTTTTGACTAAAGCTAGACTAAAATGACGAGACTTTTAGTCGACTAAAACTTGACTAACAAAAAAAGATATGTGAATGACTAAATATGACTAAAACTAACAAGGACATTTGGCACAAGACTAAGACTGAGACTAAATTAAAAATAGGTGACAAAATTATCACCAAGAGTATCATCATGGTATTATAAAGAAAACTAATATTATTTCATATATTATCACAGGACTATATAATAAATATCCATGATAATCTGTTCTTGATTAAATCTTACATCATTTGGAACATTGGTCATTTTCGGATATCAAACGTACAAATCAATTTCTGAGAAATGTTATTGCTAATAATAATTCAATAAGCTTATTAGAAATGATTCATCGTTATACCACTCATGTTTATGAATGTCTATGGCCCTTTGAGTCTGACGTGGGAAATGTGTTTTCGTGATAGATTCCCTTTTCCAATGAATAAAGTCCTTCCCTGAAACGTTCCCGTTTCCTGAGCTGCGATTTAACACTAAAGCCTGTAAGAGCCTTTCAAGACTCGTTTATGACTTCTCTATTTTTATATTGCTTATCTAACCGTGCGATTAGATTTCTTTTTCCCTTATGTGGTTCTAGCTGTGCGCTAGAAGAGTCTAGCCTGTAATCTATGATATAAATTCAACAATCCAGGCCTTTCAAATGGTGATGCTCTGGCCATGTGCGGAGCGCCCTCTGCTGTCCCAGAGAAGGGCATTAGTATAACGCATGACCACAGGCTTGTTGACTTTGAGATGTAGATTCTGGCGAGCCGGCGGGGTGATCACACTAAGCAAACACGGCTCGGCTTTGAGGAATCGATCACTGTAATTGGGACGGTAAACTACTTTGACCCGTGAGAGTGTTACTTTATCTCCTCAACACAAACATCATCCATCACTGCCAGGCCTGGACTCTATTCTATCATTACACAAAGTCTGAATCGCACTGGCCTTCTGAGTGGGTCACCCGGGTGAGCCCAGACAGACTAAACATGTCGGGAGTCATTATATCCGGTGATGA
Source organism: Romanogobio albipinnatus (assembly GCA_023566225.1). Taxonomy (NCBI): domain Eukaryota; kingdom Metazoa; phylum Chordata; class Actinopteri; order Cypriniformes; family Gobionidae; genus Romanogobio; species Romanogobio albipinnatus. The sequence goes on along the minus strand of CM042254.1, from coordinate 1,632,315 downwards.
AGCTGGGCTCGATTACCTGAAATCAAGGCTTGGTGCTCAGTTTTCATGTTAAAGCGATCGTGCATGAGCATGTCTCTCACGAGTAGAACGCTACTTAGAAATGTCGTCGCCTGTGTCATTTTTAAATTCATGTCGTCCATCCAGTCGCACAGGCCCTTCATGTAATGGAGATGCGGATGCTCAGGTGGACTCTAGGGGTAACCCAATGGGACCGAGTAATGAATGAGGATGTCAGAAATCATTTGTGTCAACGACCTTTTTTCACTGATGAAAACGAGACGATAACTAAATAAAAACTAGTGTTGGATGACAAAAACTATGAGGAAAATCAACTGGCATTTTCGTCAACAAATAAAAACGAGACGTAAGTAGTGAGGGATTAGGGAAGAGATGGGGTCAGAACTGATGTCCTGTGTCACAGATGCGCACATTTGATCTGAACGTGGAAAACACACGGCCTACAGGCTCACACACCCCCAATCCAGCGCTCCAGAGCGGCTCAATCAATCAATAACACACATTTATGCCAGACTATTGTTTATGAACTAATGCTGATGAATAATGACAGTGTTTACTGCACCATGTTTATATAGTAATGTGTTTTAGACGGTTGTAACAACGCATATTTATCTCCTCATCTGAACTTGAATGAGCTCCTGCAACTGCAATAGAGGCGCAGACATTTCAAAATAAGAGTCCCGGTGTATTTCCAGCTGGTGTATCATTAAAAGTCACGCATTATATATTCGTTTTTGGTTACACAATAAACTGTGTTTAATTTAATTCCCATTTAATTCATAGTCAGGAGGAAAGACCAGTATTTGACACATATTCAATAAAGTATCAGGGTTATAATAGTTCACTAAAACCATAAAACAAAATCTTCATTACTTGAAATTAAAAAAATGTGAATCTTTAGCTTAACCTGATATGGCCTACTGACTAAAACAGAAATGCAAAGTTATAAAAACTATATATTTTTATGTATATGTTTTTAATATACAAACAAAAAAGTGAATTGAGCTTTTTTGTGTATTTTTAATGTGAAAAACAAAATGATGTCAAAATGTCAGTTCAAGTGTCAGTCGGTTATGTAACGCTTAAATGCTTAATGTATTACAATTGAACTAAACTCATTAGATTTAAGGAGACTGAATCTACTGTACTTATGATATTTAGTCGACTAAAACTAGACTAAAACTAAAAACAATTCAGGCGACTAAAATATGACCAAAACTAAATCAAAATTTGCTGTCAAAATGAACACCGGTCAGAAATATGGAATAGCACCGACCATGGAGAAGATGAGGGAAGCGTGACTGCGATGGCCATGTAGATAGCGAAGATTTTGATTTAAATTTGGACCGATTTCAAAACAATGCATCATGAAGCTTCGAAGCGTTATGAATCAGTGAGTCGATTCATGATTCGGATCGCGTGTCAAACTGCTGAAATACGTGACTTTGGCGATCCGAACCGCTGAATCGACTCACTGATTCTTAACGCTCCGAACCGCTGAATCGACTCATCGATTCATTACGCTCCAAACCGCTGAATCGACTCACTGATTCATAACGCTCTGAACCGCTGAATCGACTCACTGATTCATAACGCTCCAAACCGCTGAATCGACTCACTGACTCATAACGCTCTGAACCGACTCACTGATTCATAACGCTCTGAACCGCTGAATCGACTCACTGACTCATAACGCTCTGAACCGCTGAATCGACTCACTGACTCATAACGCTCTGAACCGCTGAATGGACTCACTGACTCATAACGCTCTGAACCGCTGAATCGACTCACTGACTCATAACGCTCTGAACCTCTGAATCGACTCACTGATTCATAACGCTCTGAACCGCTGAATCGACTCACTGATTCATAACGCTCTGAACCGCTGAATCGACTCACCGACTCACGCTCTGAAGCTTCATGATGCTGTTCTGAAACTGCTTTGCTCTTTTGCTGTTATGTTTGTTGGCCAATGGGAGTTTGCGCTTCATCATGGTTTCACTGATATCTATGGTTTCTCCGCGGGGTTTGCAGCTTTTCGATGACGTTCGCGTCGGGTAATTACGTCACTTCAAAGCGTTCCCATGGTAACAGGGGGAAATGGCGGCTCTTGTGTGAAGCAAACGAACATTTTTCAACTTTCTGCTAATATATATATATGTGACTTTTTTTGCAATGAAAATGCGGGGATTATGAAATCATGCTAGCCCCGCATATTTTGCACGCGGAAATAGGCAATTTATGCGGCGAAAGTGCGGCGTATTTGAATCGGACTTTAGCTGATTATGCATTAAATCACGCGATCGCATAATCACGTTTCTCTGGAGGGACTGGATACACATACATTTAAATACACTAAACCACCAGTAGGTGGCGGTAAGTCACTTCATCTCAACCGACTGGTTCAAAGCGCCTGAACAAAACAACATGGAGAACGTGAAATAGCGAACTTCTGCGGTCATCTTTGCTTGGAACTATTTCCGTTGGTGAAACTGAACTAAACAGTGAATATTGAGTCTATAAAGGTAAGTAACTTTACTACTTGTTTGTTGAACTTAAATCAATGTAACGTGCACTCGTCGTGAAAATACTCCCTTGTCATGGGGTATTATTGAGCTACAGGACTAGTGACGGCCAAATGAAGCGTTTCGAAGCATTATTGCTTTCTGATACAATTGTGTCGGAAACGGTTCATTACTCGAAGACAGAAATTGCAGCACCATCTCCTGCTGAAGAAAATGTAGTGCAACAAAGCTGACAACCATAACATGCCACTCGGCTTATATAACGGCCCGTGTGTTACGCGTTTACCGAGGCGGTCGAAGCTGAAGCAGTGTTAGTGCTGGGAAACTCATGAAGGTGAATCTTACAGATGCTGATGCATTTCATGTGTTCACCTTTATAATAAAACATTAAGCATGATGTGTGTGTGTGTGTGTGTGTGTGTGTGTGTAATTATTTCTTTAGACAAGGACAGAAGATCAGACCAGCTTAAAAAAAGTTGGAAACCATCACAGAAATTCAAATGGTTTCTATTAAATATTACTGAAAAGTAATGCGCTACTTTACTAGTTACTTGGAAAAAGTAATCTAGGGCTGTCAAAAGATGAATCACATCCAAAATAAAAGTCTGTGTTTACATAATATATGTGTGTGAACTGTGTATAATTATTATTTATATATAAAAACACACACAAGCATGTATATATTTAAGAAAAATGTATTATATTTATATATAATATAAATTATATAAATGTATACAGTATATGCATGCAAATATTTCTTCAATATATACATGAATATTTATATAAACACAATACACACAATATATTATGTAAACACAAACTTTTATTTTGGATGTGATTAATCTTTTGACAGCCCTAATTATTACGCAACTCGAGTTACTCGTGATGCGTTCCCCAACACTGTTGGTCCGATGTGTAAAATCATCCGTGTGCTTCTCCACTGAGGCGTTTCTGTAATTTTCCACAGTTCTTAAACTCGTCACTCATCCCGGACAGCTTGAGTGGAGTTTATTTTAACAGCGAGGGTGTGATGTGTCAGCTCTGGGATCGGCTGGGGAAGGGTTTGCATGCGTGAGGCCGTGAATGCAGACTCTCCCCTGAACCTCTCGAGAAGAAGCGTCTCGTGCTAACAGCTTTAGGACGATCAGCACGAGTGGGGCATATACAATCATGTCTCTCGAATGATTCATGTGGACACCATTATCTTACTGTCTTTTGTGCAGCAACAAAAATGCAGGATTTGAAAGTGTTTGAAGCCTCAGTGGCACATTTCGCTTCTGTCCAGATGTTTATGGATGGTTGAAACGCACATTTGTAATAATGGACACAGTCATACGGGCGAGTGTAATGAGTACGTGTGCAGCGTCTCTCAGCACTGATTGTGGGTTCCCTTTCAAAACAAATGTGGTCAACCGCAGAAAATGTTCCCTGGATGAATCACAGACAGTGATGAGGATAATGACCCTCTCCATTAGCATGCTCGCGGTGGAGCTGCTGGAACCTCTTCAGCTTCTACATATTCATGTTATGTTCTCCATCATGTGACTTTAAACTATTTTGCTGTATTAAAGTCTACATTTGAAATAAATCTCTAATCTCAGACTATTTCTCAGGTCTTGAGATTTGGCTCGTTCGGTTGAAGCAGTTAATCTTTGATTTACGTGCTAAACCGAGTCATTTTTAAAGCTACTTTTTTAGTTTATTCTTAGCTAAAAACGCTTAGTTCTTTCAAACATATATGTGCTCATTAATGTATATTTACTTCTTTCAAGTAATAAAGTATTCTCGTAATATGCCATTGAAAATACATACGGGTAAGGGGTTCGAATGGGGGTCGCCATGTTGCCCCTCCATCTTGAAAGTACATTAGCCAAAGAGGGACATACCCGTAAATTCAAGCTTCGCCTTTGGCGTTTTAACACTCGATGGCACCGTGTCGATATAGGTAAACTTTGCCTTACGCTAGTGATGTCGTACAATATACAGAATAACGATAGCACTGATAAAAGTTACTTCACTAAGATTAGCTTGCATTCGTCTGGGAACCTGAGAGCTGATGTTAGCAATGAAATGCTAAATAAATTACGAAAACGTAAAACTATTATTCATTTCACATAGATGTCATAACCTACATGTTAACTGACAAATTATAATAGTTTTCTAAAGGAACACTAATGGACGAGGTGGAACTGGAAGCCATGTTAATCTTGGACTAAATCGGCCACCGTAGGAGTTAAAACGAAATCGGAATTGGGAGGAACAGAAACTAATATTTACTGGATGGTCATATACCTCTTGATGGGGGGAAATATCACACAGTGTAGCTTTAATCAGCTAAATATTAGCAGACACGGACAAATCTGTGTCTGAATATTTGCCTTTTTTTTTTTTCAAAATTCAATTCAAAATATGAAAGTATGAAAACGTTATGGAAGTTTGAATTTACTGTAAATGAAAAATACTGTATTAAATATTTTTTATTTTATATATGTCTAACTAAGTTGTGTTTCAAATTTGAAGTTGATTTATGTACATGTTGATGCCTCATTCGACCGATACGCGCTTGCACTAATGAGGAATCTATGTATACATCTATGATCATATATCGTATAAAAACGGCATTCCACCTGTCACTCAAAGTGGCCACGCCCTTAATTATGCAGAACTTTAAGGCTTTATATAATGTAAAGGAATGAGTTATAAAAACATTCCCCCCCTCACAGTCGTCATGAAGGGCAACATTAGCCGTACAGACCAAAAGCACAGTTTGTCCCAGACTGTAAACATGTGTTCTTCTGCTGTAGAGTTGGGCATGTTAACATGAGCTCAGTGAGATTCTGCTCCTCTAGTGGCCAGTCCATGAACTGCAGTTTAAGGCCCTTCAGGATCGGCTTCAGGAGAAACTGCGGGAGGAGCCGCTGTAGTTCAATCACCAGCATCTGTTGCATAAAAAAAACAACTTCCCTCTTTTTGGAAAAATAGTCTAGGTTATATGTGAGGTGCCAAACCATTTTTTGCTCACACTTTATTTTGATAGTCGACTTCAGACGTCCTGTTGACATGCATCTGCAAGTGGACAATTGAAATAGTGTAACCTGACATCCTGTTCTGTTTGTCAAATGTCCAAATCTCGTTTTCAGTTGCTGCTGCTTTGCCTTCATGACAGAATTAAACTGATCTTTTGTTTTAGTTCTGCGTTTAGTGCTTTAAATTTATTGTAATCAAGGAGTTAAACAGCAGAGGATTTAAAATGACCAGATGTTACGGTAAAGTGAAACGGAAATTGTGGCCGTCTTTTCTTTTCTATTGTGACTGAAACTGGAGTGTATGAAGTGTTGTCGTTTTGCTGCACTCGTGTGATGTGAGTGCTGGAGAACAGCAGATAATATTCTATATACTTCATCATAAATGAAGATTAACAAATGCCTTGCTTAAATAAAAGGTGTAATTAGACTACATTATTAAATAGACATCACTAATATTGGCACCCTTGGTAAATATGAGCGTGTCTGTGTGTGTGTGTGTGTGTGTGTGTGTGTGTGTGTGTGTGTGTGTGTGTGTGTGTGTGTGTGTGTGTGTGTGTGTGTGTTGAGGATCGTTGTCCTGATGGAACATCCAACCACGGCCCATTAGAAGATTTCCAGCATAAGTGTCAGGTTTTGATTTCTTATCTGTTGGGATTTGAGATAAGCTAGGCTAGCTGGAGCCGTTTACCTCCAGTCTTTGTGCTAAGCTAGGCTAGCTGGAGCCGTTTACCTCCAGTCTTTGTGCTAAGCTAGGCTAGCTGGAGTCGTTTACCTCCAGTCTTTGTGCTAAGCTAGGCTAGCTGGAGCCGTTTACCTCCCGTCTTTGTGCTAAGCTAGGCTAGCTGGAGCCGTTTACCTCCAGTCTTTGTGCTAAGCTAGGCTAGCGGTGTGCGTGTCAGACAGAGTTATGGCATATATCTGCAAGCAGCCATTATCGGGGCCAAGCGCAAAGAAGAAGACAAGACGTGCCAAAATGGCTGGCAGTGTCAGATCAACTGCAGCAATGAGCAATTAAACACATTTAAGATGATTTTAGGCAAAAAGGCTGAAAAATGCATTGTAGTCAATGGGAATTTCATGTTTTGTTCAATTATAGCGCCACCAAGAGGCACAATCCTACCATTTTTTTCATGTGTCCTCGGAGTGAGCCCATACATGTGTGTGTCAATGTTGGAGAAAAGATCTCATTTAGTTTTGGAGTTATAGACATTTATATGAAAAAACACGTAAACAATGACTGACACCTGACTTTGATTGGATTTTACTCCCCCTTACTATCAATATTTTGACATTTGGGCATTAGTGTATAGCTATCGACCTGTTTCAGAACTTCTGACGCTGGTTTCGTCTCGATCGGACTAGCGGTTGTGAAGATATCAGCTAATGTTTTATAAGCGCTAAATTACAACGCTGCACAAACCATACGCCGAAACCTGGCAAGTCTGGTATTGTTGGACTCGACAAGGATTCAGGAGACGAAAAAAGTTACTCCCATGAGAATAAGCCAATCTCACCCAAAGTTATAAGCGTTTGAAAAAAAAAATTATCCACTAGGTGGCGCTGTTTCAAAACCTTCTCAGGCTCCTTCAGGGCATCGTGCTGATGACCCAAACTGAGTTTCATGACAATCCGTTCATGTGTTCATAAAATACAGCATTTTAGCACATAATTCAAAATGGCCGACATGGTAATATTGGATATCAGTCGACTCGGCATGCCGTCCTGAATCTAACAAGATTTTATGATTTTTTGGGACAAAAGGTTCAGAAGTTATAAGCAAAAATAGCCATTTTTAATATCTCCGGACCAGTAGGTGGCGCTGCGCCGAAACGCTGCATGTTGCCTCAGGTCATGCTTGTGATGACATGTACCAAGTTTGGTTTGAATACAATAAAGTGTTGGGGAGATATAGCCTTAAGTGTATTTTCGCAACCACTACGTAAAATTTGTTTGCGAGTTTATCGAAAACGATTTGACGAATCAACTTGAATTCCATAACTTTTTTGTCAGCACCGTCTGAAGATGATCTGGTTAAATTTTCGTGAAAATTAGAGCAACGGCCTAGGAGGAGTTCAAATTCAAAATGGCAGGAACATTTTCATGACGGAAAATGACTTCAGAGGGTGCGAACGAATCGAAGAAAAACAATACTTTGTCTCTATCCCCTATGGTTCAAAAGTTATAAGCATAAACGAGTCAAACTTTGGACAGGTGGTGGAGCTAGAGGGATTGAGTTAGAGACTCCAAAATTGGTGTGGTTAATGTTGGGCCGGTCCTATATCAGTGTGCCAAATTTCATAACTTTCCCGCAAACGGTTCTATGGGCTGCCATAGAGTTAAATGGCGGAATAAGAAGAAATCTACATTTACATTTATGCATTTGGCAGACACTTTTATCCAAAGCGACTTACATTGCATTCAAGGTACACAATTAACATTTTGTCAATTCTAACGGTTTCAATAGGAGCCTCGGCCCCTAATGAAATATGATTGAGATGCTGGATGAATAATGGAGAGAAAAAAAAACAGAAGAAAGACAAGATTTGTATATTCTAGGTTTGGGTTTTATAATGGAGCAACTTGTCACATGGTTAATGGAAAAACAGAAATGTCTATAACCGACCAAATATATGCCGACAATTGACCATCATTACACGTTAACAAAAAGACACTTATTCCAGTGCGGTCAACAGATGTTTATTCCAATAGCAGCCTAGCCCTTCTGGATGATCTTTAAACGCTTCCACTCGAGGGGAATCATAGATTTAACCCACAAGGCCAGAAATAGCGCTGGCATGTTCACAGTCTCTCCGAGGTCTATACAAACAACCCACAAAAGACTAAATAAAACCAAAGTGTGTCCTATACATACACTGGATGTAAACATTTACAGTGCCATCACCTCGCAGAGAGCAAACGTCTGTTTTGTAAACCGTTAGCCCTGCTAGTTTACGTTCATATTGATGGGAAACTGGGAAACACATTCAAGGCTAAACGGAAAGCAAGTACAACACACACATGAACACAAAATAAAAGTGCTGGAGTTGAACCTCGGCAAACAGGACAACCAGTATATCTACATATCTCTTGTTTTAACTGTTGTCATTAAAATAAAGCCTATTTGAAAAGCGTCCTACTATAAAACTACAAAAGTAGCTACACATTTACAGACTGAAGGACGATGGTTTCAGTGTTTTATACGTCCTGCTGTGCTATAGGACAGCCACGGATCATCTTCAGACACAGAAACTGCCCATTTGAACATTTTGTGAATATGCTACGATTGAGTCCCGATGGCAGTGTATTGAGGATATTCAGCAGCAGATGGGAAAGCCCTTCTTTGACTACACTGTGTGTTTGGTAGTACTCTGACCCATAGATATGTATACATAGATGCCTCATTCGACCTCTCCAGGCACGTCGACGCGCCGCCATTTTAGAACGGTCAACACACATCAACACTTCAGATGCCGTCAATCATCACTCGCATAAAAAACAACAGCCTCTGTAAAGCCCAGCGCCATTTAAACTCCCGAAGAAACTGGATAACCTTTCACAGGTGACAATGTGTTGGTTTGTGTTTTCATATTTTAAATAAATGTATAAGTTCTCATTTTGACTCATAATTTATAGTTTTCCGTGCTCTAAAAAATGCTTCAAAATGATGTTGATAATTTTATGACGCTTTTTTGATGATTACTTACAACATGGGTTGAATAAATAGGCTATATTGATGTTTATTAAACACATTACTAGCTAATTTATTACTATTTTTATCATTTATTTACTTTGATGGCTGACTGGTTGATGGTTTATGATTTCTTTCCAATTAACTTGTTTATAATGAGTTATAATATTAATGATATTAAGAAAATGTAAAGATCTTTAACCAACATTTTTTTAGAATATGCAGAAGAATCTACCATTAATGATAAACGAAATCCTAACAGTCTATTTATGTATAGATATTAATTTCATACATGCTTGTGTATAACTACGGTTGCAGACGCACAGGCAACATTTGAATATTCACAATATTTTGACCGTTCGAAAATGGCGGATGGCTAACGTATAGAAACAGTCGCTAATGGGGCATCTACGCATACATATCTATGGTTTGACCTTAAAGGGTTAATTCACACAAAAGTGTAAATCCTATCATTAATTCCTCGTCGTCTCAAACCCGTCAGACCTTCGTTCATCTTCAGACACAAATGAAGATAGTTCCGATGAAATCCCACGCCACTATTATTGAAAATAGGCTCATTCTCCGACTCCTCTAGAGTTAAACAGTTGAGTTTGACCGTTTTGAGCCGATCTCCGGGTCTGCCGGTCGCACTGTTAGCATAGCTTAGCATAGATCATTGAATCTGATTAGACCGTTAGCATCTCGCTCAAAAATGACCAAAGAGCAATGATATCACACAGGCTAACTTCCGTCAACATAACCAGCGGGACGACCGGCTCACACAGGGAGCGCTGGGACTATTTTCAGCCGCTGTGTGATATCATTGCGCCGCTGCACTCATGGGGCGGCTCACAGCTCTTGATTATTACGCAGGAATGAGAGTATAGTTCCTCCAAATCGGCCTAGAACATCACAACTTCTCATTTTCCGTCGGTCTTAGCACACGATGAACTACAGAAGAGTCGAGTTTTAAACAGGAGAAATATGGAAACTCATTTTTGAGCGAGATGCTAACGGTCTAATCAGATTCAATGATCTATGCTAAGCTATGCTAACAGTGCTACCGCCAGACCCGGAGATCGGCTCAAAACGCTCAAACTCAACTGTTTAACTCTAGAGGAGTCGGAGAATGAGCCTGTTTACAATAATAGTGGCGTGTTCCTTTAAAGTTATGAAGAGATGAGAATACTTTAATGTGCAAAAACAAACACAAATAATAACTTTATTCAATAATTTCGTTCTAGCTTGACTCTTACGCTGTCCACTGGAGTCACATTAACTATTTTAACGATGTCTTCCTTTCTGGCCCTTGAAAGTGTTCATCACATTGCGGTCTATGGAGGGGTCAGAGAGCTCTGGGGTCATCAGAAATATCTTCACGTGTGTCTGAAGATGAACGACATGAGGAATTAATGACAGGATTTTCTTTTTTGTGTGAACTGTCCCTTTAAGATCAGGTTGTGCTTCTTCAAAAAAAAAAACTCCTAAAACTTTATAGGGCAAAAAAAACACTTTTATAATCAAAATTAAAAATTATTATTATTATTTATTAAAATGATTGTTGTAGAGTTGTAATTATAATATATCAATGAACCTTAATTAAAGCTTTTAAACACAAATACTACCGTCATTTTAATAACATGTCTTTTGCATTTCAATAATAATAGTATTTTTATATTAAAGTAGGCTCCTATTGGATGAATGCTATCTAAAAAAATAATGTGAATTACGACCCAGATGTGCTCCTTGTGAGATTCACCCCAACTCTTTCAAAATAAACAATAAATAATGTCTAAATGTGAGACTAAAATCACACAATTCCTGTTAAATGAGAGAAAGAGAACAGTTCCTTCGCTAATCTAATGACAAAAACTCTCCAACAAAATATTTGTTATATGAAAAACACTGTATATCGTATTATTGTAGTAACAGACAACACACAACCCATTTTATGATAATAACTAGTCATCATTAATAAGACATTTCGCTATAAAACTTGCGATCCTAAACCATGTACAATACTAACTCTTGATATACGGGACATTTTCATAAAAATATACTGTGTGAAAATGTACTATTGCAGGATAATTTACAGTATTTGTACAATTTGTTCCTTTTGTTTGTTGGCGAGGTCAACCTCGTTGAGACATTTCACCCACAAAATGGACCCTCATGTCATTACAAAGCCATATTCTGTTCATAAACGTACCGCATATGGCTTTGACACGACGAGAGAATCACAACAGAGTTCTCATTTATGGGTAAACGTTCCTTTAAGTAAACAGATTAAACAAACTTGATATAATAATATGGGTAATGTGATACGTGAGGTCCACTTGAAGCTGCATTGTGAATGTTTAAATAACCCTCTTATCTGAGGTCTCAGGGGTGATTTTTAACATTGTACTGTTCCACAGCGCTATATGAGCAAATGCCGCTTACGCATCCCATGATTCATCTGAAGTGAGGAGTGAGGGATGATCTCAACAGTGCAGCTGAAACTGAGACGGGACAACACACGCTATCCTGTTTCCACTCAGGAGGGGATGGAATAATTAAGTCTCACATAAACGAGTTATCACATTTAGAATGGAAAATCCCGATGCTTTAATAGCCTCTCGTTCTCATCAATATGATGACCTTGAGAGTGTTATGTGTGCAGTCCTTTGCTGTTAAAAATGCAATAAATAAACCCAGCTGAACACATGACTACAGTACACCTGAAGGAGGAAAACACCTGCATAGTATTTGAGCTGATCAGAGGGCTGCAGTGAGGCATTGTGGGATAGAAATCAGCTGATGGATGGACACACACCAGCCTCTGGGATACCTGAAATAACAGACAAAACCAGATTCAATTAGTAAAGCACAGATTAGAACGAATGCCAGATAATCACATAACTATAAGTAGATTTTTACAGCTGAATAAATATGACTTATAATGTATAAAAGGGAGAGATAAGGTGTTCTATCGGGTTGAGGTGAGGCCAGTCAAGTTCCTCCACACCTAACTCGCTCATCCAGGTCTTTATGGAGCGCCGCTTTGTTACACAAAGTGCATGAAATTGTCCAAAATGTCTTGCATTGAGAGTTCCTTTCACTGGAAAAACCCCTGAAAAACAACCCCACCCCATAATCCCCCCTCCACCAAACTTTACACTTGGCACAATGCAGTCAGGCAAGTCCCATTCTCCTGGCAACCGCCAAACCCAGACTCGTCCATGGGATTGTCAGACCGAGAAGAGTGATTGGTCACTCAGAGAACACGTCTCCAGTGCTCTAGAGCCAGTGGCGGCGCACTTTACCCCACTGCATCCCACGCTGGTGATGTAAGGCTCAGATGAGCTGCTCGGCCATGGTACCAAGGGCTGGGTATTGACACGAATTTCATTTTGGATATGTATCAGGTATAATACATGGAACATTTTCTACTAATGTTGTAAACTATGGGCGTCAGTTGATACTACATTAGCCTACTAATATTGAAGGTAAAAATGAACTGATTTGTATTAAATGACACAATTATGTTTTTAAAAAAAATAATAATAAAGTTATAATATTAACTTTACAATTACATAATCATATGTACGTTTTTTTAAATATAAACATTTAAATGGTGGCTGTCATAAAAACTTGCCAGATTTATACATGCATTAAATATTGAAGAACATTAAAAATGATGCATATAATTATGCATATAATTAGCAAAATGCTCCTCTTTAGAGTTAGTGTTTCTAGCTGACTAACGAGTTTATGGACACTGGATAGGGTTTTTCCTAGGTAAACGTGACGTTACATTTTACTGACGTCTTTCTGCGGTTGAAACACTTGAGCTATTCCATGTGACATGATACGGATATCGGTAAGTCTTTTAACACACTTTCAGAAGCTCATTCATGCTTATTTCTCGCTGTTACTGGTATTAAGGCGGAAGAGAAGATCTGTTCATGTTTGCTCCGCGCTGCCAGTTCTCTTGAGCTGACCTCAAACGGTATTTATGTTTTTGAATTTCGTAAAAAAAAAAGTTTATGTTTTTGAATTTCGTAAAAATAAAAAAAAAGACGTAATTTGAAATCTGAGACTTTGTTTCATATCAATAGTAATACAGCACCAAAGATTATTGCGATTTATTGGATGGGAGGCGCGCTACAATGTTTATTTAATTCATAACTGAAAACAGGATGAATAATCGATTCTTGGGATTTAAGAATCGATATTGTTTTGTAAAAGTGAGAATCGATTAAAATCGAGAAATCAATATTTTTTACCCAGCCCTTCCATTCCATGAAGCTCTACACACTGTTCTTGAGCTCATCTGAAGGCCACAGAAGTTTGGAGGTCTGGGTATTGTTCAAAATCTTTCGTTCCGGTGTCAATTTCGATACCTCAGTTACGATACCGGTTCCTAACGATACTTTTTTCGATACCATATGTTTTAAAATCCATTTCAACATCAACAAAAATACATTAAACACAAAACTTTTATTTTCTCACCTTAATTAAAACAAATTCTGGTAACACTTCTCACTCAGAGGAACATCGTTAATAAAACTGGTTGTGCTTTTTGTAAGGGTGCGCCGATCAAGTTGATCACAGGACGCAATATCTGACCGATCTATTTGAAGCCTTCTTTTTATCATGTAGAATTATTTATAGGGAATTTTACAGACATTCATTCAGGGCCTGAAGTTTATTTCTGACAATGGAGGAATTTGAGATGAAAGATTACCTGGATCAGGTGTAGCCGCTTTGGGGGGCGTGCGGGACTCGTCGTCATCGCTGAAGCGGATGACCTCTCCGGCGGGGAGAGCTGGCTGGCAGTCGGACTCCTGTCCGCAAATGCTCCGCAGCGCCAGGATACGATGATGCAGGGCTGCAAAGAGCTGGCCAGTGTCCTTAGAGCTGGACTGAGAGATGAGATGGGACCACATAAGACCAACAACATAACACTCACGGTTCTCTGCCTCTCGTTCCGAATATAATCATGCTCACAGATATGAGGAAGACTTTGACGCCCTGCTCCTCGGTGTCCATGGCTGTTATTCTGAGACTCTTCTCACTGGCTTTATCCACCTGCATCTGAGGCCAAAGCTTAGTGTTGAGGATCACTCGAAGGCTCCCTTGAGTCCGCATGACTGCAAACCACAAACAAACACCAGGGTCAGCTCTAGAGACGACACCCAATCAATAAGTTACACATTAAACTTGTGCCTGACATGCGTTTTTTATGAGAATAGGTCAGTATTTAGGAAAGACCACTGACTTATAAAACAAAAGTATTAGCCCCCCCTTGTGTCAGTTCCAAAATCTGCAGTCTGTAATGAACATTTGCCGTGTTTTAATATTATTAATGTATTTTGCATAAATAGTGAGTAAAAGGAGCATCAGCTGTGTTTGTGCATAACTTTAAATTCTCTTTTTGAGTCAGTAAAACATGTTTTATTCAGCAAGGACTACCAAACTGATTAACCCCCTGGGGATCTTCATTTATGGGTCACACTCAGGACCTTCGGGTCAAAAATTTAATGTATTATCCCGTTAGTAAAATCAATGAAATATATTTTTGTTCAATAATATTTTTTATTTAATTTTTTGGTGTTTTGAGATAATTTTATGATTTATAATTAATATTTATGCAATAATTATGACCCATTTTTTCCCATTGAATATCATTTTTAAAAACATGATGTATGTATGTATGTATATATATATATAATTTTTTATTTTTTTATTAAAGCTGTATTTCATTTTAGAGTCAAGCCTAGGCCTCATGAAAGCAATTTTTTTAATGAGATCGGTGCCATCCGGTGGACACATTGAGCATTTTATCACACAATAGCACATTTTTACCACTATAGTGGATCTTGCGTTGTATAAATTTTTTTTTAAAAATCGTAGCTTCATCGGAATGGTCCGAAACTTGGTGACTTTATTGATACTTGGGATATGAACACCCAAATTGGGGACAGGATTTGAAAAGTCTAAGTGGTCATTAAAAAAAAGTCACACTCAGGGCCTTCGGGTCAAAAATGACCCCCATAGGAAATGAATGGGAAATTGGCAAAAATATGAAAATACAGAGTTTTTTTGTGCACACAATCTACAAATCAACCAGAATGCAGAAAAAAAGGACTCAACAGTGAAGATCTCTAAAACATCAAGAGTGCAAAACAGACAAAAAAACTCACACACACACACACACACATAAAAACACACGCAAACACAAATGAACGCATGCCATTCCAAAAGCTAATTGTGTTTTTGTGTGTGTGTGTGTGTGTGTGTGGGGTGTGAGTGAGTGAGTGAGTGAGTGAGTGAGTGAGTGAGTGAGTGAGTGAGTGAGTGAGTGAGTGAGTGAGTGAGTGAGTGAGTGAGTGAGTGAGTGAGTGAGTGAGTGAGTGAGTGAGTGAGTGAGTGAGTGAGTGAGTGAGTGAGTGAGTGAGTGAGTGAGTGAGTGAGTGAGTGAGTGAGTGAGTGAGTGAGTGAGTGAGTGAGTGAGTGAGTGAGTGAGTGAGTGAGTGAGTGAGTGAGTGAGTGAGTGAGTGAGTGAGTGAGTGAGTGAGTGAGTGAGTGAGTGAGTGAGTGAGTGAGTGAGTGAGTGAGTGAGTGAGTGAGTGAGTGAGTGAGTGAGTGAGTGAGTGAGTGAGTGAGTGAGTGAGTGAGTGAGTGAGTGAGTGAGTGAGTGAGTGAGTGAGTGAGTGAGTGAGTGAGTGAGTGAGTGAGTGAGTGAGTGAGTGAGTGAGTGAGTGAGTGAGTGAGTGAGTGAGTGAGTGAGTGAGTGAGTGAGTGAGTGAGTGAGTGAGTGAGTGAGTGAGTGAGTGAGTGAGTGAGTGAGTGAGTGAGTGAGTGAGTGAGTGCGTGCGTGCGTGCGTGCGTGCGTGCGTGCGTGCGTGCGTGCGTGCGTGCGTGCGTGCGTGCGTGCGTGCGTGCGTGCGTGCGTGAGTGAGTGAGTGAGTGAGTGAGTGAGTGAGTGAGTGAGTGAGTGAGTGAGTGAGTGAGTGAGTGAGTGAGTGAGTGAGTGAGTGAGTGCGTGCGTGCGTGCGTGCGTGAGTGAGTGAGTGAGTGAGTGAGTGAGTGAGTGAGTGAGTGAGTGAGTGAGTGAGTGCGTGAGTGAGTGAGTGAGTGAGTGAGTGCGTGAGTGCGTGAGTGCGTGAGTGAGTGAGTGAGTGAGTGAGTGAGTGCGTGAGT
This sequence comes from Romanogobio albipinnatus, assembly GCA_023566225.1. Taxonomy (NCBI): domain Eukaryota; kingdom Metazoa; phylum Chordata; class Actinopteri; order Cypriniformes; family Gobionidae; genus Romanogobio; species Romanogobio albipinnatus. Next base: position 1,615,870 of record CM042254.1, on the reverse strand, counting down.
GAGTGAGTGAGTGAGTGAGTGCGTGAGTGAGTGAGTGAGTGAGTGAGTGCGTGAGTGAGTGAGTGAGTGCGTGAGTGAGTGCGTGAGTGAGTGCGTGAGTGAGTGAGTGCGTGAGTGAGTGAGTGAGTGAGTGAGTGAGTGAGTGTGCGTGAGTGAGTGAGTGAGTGCGTGAGTGAGTGCGTGAGTGAGTGAGTGCGTGAGTGAGTGAGTGAGTGAGTGAGTGTGTGAGTGAGTGAGTGAGTGCGTGAGTGCGTGAGTGAGTGCGTGAGTGAGTGCGTGAGTGAGTGAGTGTGTGAGTGAGTGTGTGAGTGAGTGAGTGAGTGAGTGAGTGAGTGCGTGAGTGAGTGAGTGAGTGCGTGAGTGAGTGAGTGCGTGAGTGAGTGAGTGAGTGCGTGAGTGAGTGAGTGAGTGAGTGAGTGAGTGAGTGAGTGAGTGAGTGAGTGAGTGAGTGAGTGCGTGAGTGAGTGAGTGAGTGAGTGAGTGAGTGAGTGCGTGAGTGCGTGAGTGAGTGCGTGAGTGAGTGAGTGAGTGAGTGAGTGAGTGCGTGAGTGAGTGAGTGAGTGCGTGAGTGAGTGAGTGAGTGAGTGAGTGCGTGAGTGCGTGAGTGAGTGAGTGAGTGAGTGAGTGCGTGAGTGAGTGAGTGTGTGAGTGAGTGAGTGTGTGAGTGAGTGAGTGAGTGAGTGAGTGCGTGAGTGAGTGAGTGCGTGAGTGAGTGAGTGAGTGAGTGAGTGCGTGAGTGAGTGAGTGAGTGCGTGAGTGCGTGAGTGAGTGAGTGAGTGAGTGAGTGAGTGCGTGAGTGTGTGAGTGAGTGAGTGAGTGAGTGTGTGAGTGAGTGAGTGAGTGAGTGAGTGCGTGAGTGAGTGAGTGCGTGAGTGAGTGAGTGAGTGAGTGCGTGAGTGAGTGAGTGAGTGCGTGAGTGAGTGAGTGCGTGAGTGAGTGAGTGAGTGAGTGAGTGCGTGAGTGAGTGCGTGAGTGAGTGTGTGAGTGAGTGAGTGAGTGAGTGAGTGAGTGCGTGAGTGAGTGAGTGAGTGTGTGAGTGAGTGAGTGAGTGCGTGAGTGAGTGAGTGAGTGCGTGCGTGAGTGAGTGAGTGAGTGAGTGAGTGCGTGCGTGAGTGAGTGCGTGCGTGAGTGAGTGAGTGAGTGAGTGAGTGTGTGAGTGAGTGAGTGAGTGTGAGTGTGTGTGTGTGTGTGTGTGTGTGTGTGTGTGTGTTTTTGTCTGTATGGCACTCTTGATGTTTTGGAGATTTAATTTCTTAAATCTTCTTCATTTATGGGTCACACTCAGGACATTCGGGTCAAAAATGAAATATATTATCCCGTTAGTCAAATCAATGAAATATATTTTTGTTCAATAATATTTTTTATTTTCTTTTTTGGTGTTTTGAGATAATTTTATGATTTATAATTAATATTTATGCAATAATTATGACCCTTTTTTTAGAGATTTAATTTCCTATGGGGGTCATTTTTGACCCGAAGGTCCTGAGTGTGACTTTTTTTTACGACTTTTCAAATCCTGTCCCTAATTTTTTGGGGTGTTCATATCCCAAGTACCAATAAAGTCACCAAGTTTCGGACCATTCCGATGAAGTTACGATTTTTAAAAAAAAAAATTTAAATGCCTCGGGTCATTTTTGACCCAAGAAACCCCAGAGGGTAAAAAGTTCATATTCGTCAAAGAATCCTGAAATGAAAATGCATCTAAAGCCCTATTGGGACGGGATCATAAGGTATTTTCATCATTGTAAGTGATTTTATTGCCGTCTGAATCCAGAATGTCTGTTTTTCTCCCACCACCCGCGTAAAAATCCTCATTTATTACTGAAATGCTGGTGAGTATTTACACCAGGGGTGTCGAAATTAATCGTTTCTTCGATGCGTTGCGACGCAGACGAGGACGATTCGGTATCAGTTCAGTAATAGACCAGATTATAATGTACTTACTTTTAAAAAGCATACAGCCTTTAAATGTTTATGTATTATTTACTTATGATTATTATCATAAATAATAAACTTAATACATTTTTTTTTTAATGTAATGGTAAAAAAATAAAAATAAAACATTTAGCTGTGGTACCGAAATTATGTACCGTAAAATGTTGATGGTATTGGTACCGTGATATCCCTGGTTACATGCGCATTACCGCTAAAAGTAGTGTAATTACAGTAACGAGTTACTCCCAACACTGATCATAAGACTTCAAATACAGAACTAGATGCATAATAAAGAAAAAAATTAAACGATTTCTGCGTTAGACCTCCTTTTGTGGTTCATGGAAGCAAAAATATCTTTGAGTAACTGATGACAAAACTACTCCGTTAAATGTCAGCCCCTCTGGCTCACTCCAGTGTGAAGGTGACTCGAGCAAGGCCTTGTCCAACATCATTACCCAGTCTAGATTGTAAAGTGCCGTCATCCGCTGATGCCATGTCATTAAGCCTGAGCACTCCACATCCTCTCTCCACCCACGACTGAGACGTCATCTCAAACACAAACAGCTTACACTGCATCTGCAAACACACAGGACAGTGCAGCAGCATCTCCTCCTCATCGAGAGCGTGTGTATCGCTCGGGCCTGCTCTCACCTGCAGCACGTTGCTCTCGGACTCCTCTCCTGTCCTGACCTCCACCCGCTCTAATAAACACTTCTGGGGTTTGTGCGCTTCATGCCGCGCCGCCGACTCCTCCAGAGACTCCATCATGTCACCTACAGCACATTACAGAATAAGAGACTTCTTTCAAAAACATTCAATCCAACCAATGGCAGTGTCATTTACCTACAAAACGTCTTGACACTTGATGGCGATGATTGTTTTACATATTTATTTATGAAGAAATTGGTTCGCTCTTATGAAAAATTGTAAGTCACATTGAATAAATATGATGATATTTAATGACAAAAACATTTAAACGGGTCTAATGTGTTTATATTGTGTAACTGTTGCTTTAAGAAATAACAACAACACCCATCATAATTGATGAGTAAACTGGTAATTTAGCCTGTATTATTTTTATGATAAAAAAAAAAAAAAAGCTCTATTATTATTTTGAATTGTTGATGAACTATGTGGGAAACAGTATATCAACTAGTTTATGCTTACATATTCTTCTATATATTTTTGGGGACACTAAATATTCAACTATATTACTGATCAGCTCATTTCAATTATCATAAAGTTATAATTAAAAGATAAAAAAGTCAAAAATATGACATGCTAAGTCATAATTATAAGATAAAATGTTGAAAATATGATTTTAAAAGTCTCATTATTAGATAAAAGTCAAAAATATGACATGCCAAGTCATAATTATTAGATAAAAAGTCAAAAATATGATTTTAAAAGTCCTCATTATATACAGTCATAATTAAGAGATAAAAAAGTAAAAAAATGACAGTCAAATATAAGATAAAATGTTGAAAATATGATTAAAAGTCCTCATTAGATAAAAAGTCAAAAATATGACATGCTAAGTCATAATTATAAGATATAATGAATGTTGAAAATATGGATGGCTGCACTTTTATGATGGATGGATGCACTTTTATGATGGATGGATGCACTTTTATGATGGACAGATGCACTTTTATGATGGATAGATGCACTTTTATGATGGACGGATGCACTTTTATGATGGACAGATGCACTTTTACGATGTATGAATGCACTTTTATGATGGACAGATGCACTTTTATGATGGATGAATGCACTTTTATGATGGATAGATGCACTTTTATGATAGATGCACTTTTATGATGGATGAATGCACTTTTATGATGGATGAATGCACTTTTATGATGGATGGATGCACTTTTATGATGGATAGATGCACTTTTATGATGGATGAATGCACTTTTATGATGGACAGATGCACTTTTATGATGGACAGATGCACTTTTATGATGGACAGATGCACTTTTATGATGGACAGATGCACTTTTATGATGGATAGATGCACTTTTATGATGGATAGATGCACTTTTATGATGGATAGATGCACTTTTATGATGGAAGCTGCACTTTTATGATGGACAGATGCACTTTTATGATGGATAGATGCACTTTTATGATGGACAGATGCACTTTTATGATGGATAGATGCACTTTTATGATGGAAGCTGCACTTTTATGATGGACAGATGCACTTTTATGATGGACAGATGCACTTTTATGATGGATAGATGCACTTTTATGATGGACAGATGCACTTTTATGATGGACAGATGCACTTTTATGATGGACAGATGCACTTTTATGATGGATAGATGCACTTTTATGATGGATAGATGCACTTTTATGATGGAAGCTGCACTTTTATGATGGACAGATGCACTTTTATGATGGATAGATGCACTTTTATGATGGACAGATGCACTTTTATGATGGATAGATGCACTTTTATGATGGAAGCTGCACTTTTATGATGGACAGATGCACTTTTATGATGGACAGATGCACTTTTATGATGGATAGATGCACTTTTATGATGGACAGATGCACTTTTATGATGGACAGATAGTCTTTTGATTAAATGACTAGTCAGTTGATTTTGAAATTAGGCGTTTTCGTACAATCATAACATGCACAAAAAGCAAGTGAGCAGCAATAATAGTTATTTATAAATAAAACATGAAATGGTTGCATATGGTTATTAAATTTGTATTATTATTATGCCTGTGTCTGTTGCTTTTGTTGTGAACACCTGAAAATCTCACTGTGTAATAAAAATGAAATTACTGTCACTTCAGTGTGGATAGAGAAACCGCACTGAGTAATGATAAGGGTTAGTCTCAAACTCAACATGATTGTCAGCTGAGGCGTGTGATTGGGTCAGGAACACATACTCTTCTCCACGGTTTGATCTTGTGAGGAGGAGAGCTGGCTGAACAGGCCCATCTCCGACTGAAACTCTCTGCTGCCCCCTGGGAGATCTGTGCTGAGCTGCGGCAGCGCCTGGAAGAAAGCAGTACGGGTGGGATCGAATGCTATACAAGCAGGAACTGTGATCTATGTGTGTACAATTATGACAAACAGAAAAGAATTTATGGCTTTACCAAGACCCGATCCAACATGTTCTGCCCAAAGACAAACTTCACACTGTTGGCATTGCTACTGTCAGGCTTTTGGGTGCTAAAAGAAACAGATATTGATGCCAAGAAAAGTTACACGTTTCTGCCTGAGGAGATCTGTAAAGCGTCTTTAACATGAACATCTGAACTGTGATACCTGGAGGTGTTGCACTGCAAGAAGTAATTCGTCTCCTCAGAATGTTCTGCCAGAAGACCATCAGCATCAGACCCAGAGTCCCAGCTGCGGCCCACCTGCAGAAAATGCCATTTCACTTTTAATAAAATAAACATCAAACATTTGACACTTGATGGCGATGATTGTTTTATATATTTATTTATGAAGAAAATTGGTTAGCTCTTATGCAAAATTGTAAGTCACATTGGATAAATATGATATTTAATGCAAATATTGCTCACTTCACCTTTTAGATTGGGATTGTACGGGTCTAATGTGTTTATATTGTGTGTCTTTGATGTGCACATTGTGTTACTGTACAGCACTTTTGTGTAACTCTGTTGCTTTAAGAAATAACAACACCCATCATAATTGATGAGTAAATTGCTGATTTAGCCTGTATTATTTTTATGATTTAAAAAAAAAAAAAAACTCAATTATCATAGTCATGAGATAAAAAGTCAAAAATATGACATGCTAAGTCATAATTACAAGATAAAATGTTAAAATATGATTTTAAAAGTCCTTATTATTAGATACAAAGTCAAAAATATGACATGCTAAGTCATAATTATAAGATAAAATGTTGAAAATATGATTTTAAAAGTCCTCATTATTAGATACAAAGTCAAAAATATGACATGCTAAGTCATAATTATAAGATAAAATGTTGAAAATATGATTTTAAAAGTCCTCATTATTAGATACAAAGTCAAAAATATGACATGCTAAGTCATAATTATAAGATAAAATGTTGAACATATGATTTTAAAAGTCCTCATTATTAGATAAAGTCAAAAATATGACATGCTAAGTCATAATTATAAGATAAAATGTTGAAAATATGATTTTAAAAGTCCTCATTATTAGATAAAAGTCAAAAATATGACATGCTAAGTCATAATTATAAGATAAAATGTTGAAAATATAATTTTAAAAGTCCTCATTATTAGATAAAAAGTCAAAAATATGACATGCCAAGTCATAATTATAAGATAAAATGTTGAAAATATGATTTTAAAAGTCCTCATTATTAGATAAAGTCAAAAATATGACATGCTAAGTCATAATTATAAGATCAAATGTTGAAAATATGATTTTAAAAGTCATCATTATTAGATAAAAAGTCAAAAATATGACATGCTAAGTCATAATTATAAGATAAAATGTTGAAAATATGATTTTAAAAGTCCTCATTATTAGATAAGTCAAAAATATGACATGCTAAGTCATAATTATAAGATAAAATGTTGAAAATATGACTTTAAAAGTCCTCATTATTAGATAAAGTCGAAATATGATTTTAAAAGTCCTCATTATTAGATAAAAAGTCAAAAATATGACATGCTAAGTCATAATTATAAGATAAAATGTTGAAAATATGATTTTAAAAGTCCTCATTATTAGATAAAAAGTCAAAAATATGACATGCCAAGTCATAATTATAAGATAAAATGTTGAAAATATGATTTTAAAAGTTCTCATTATTAGATAAAAAGTCAAAATATGACATGCTAAGTCATAAGTATAAGATAAAATGTTGAAAATATGATTTTAAAAGTCATCATTATTAGATAAAAAGTCAAATATATGACATGCTTAGTCATAATTATAAGATAAAATGTCTAAAAAATATGATTTTAAAAGTCCTCATTATTAGATAAAAAGTCAAAAATATGACATGCTAAGTCATAATTATAAGATAAAATGTTGAAAATATGATTTTAAAAGTCCTCATTATTAGATAAAAGTCAAAAATATGATATGCTAAGTCATAATTATAAGATAAAATGTTGAAAATATGATTTTAAAAGTCCTCATTATTAGATAAAAGTCAAAAATATGACATGATAAATCATAATTATAAGATAAAATGTTGAAAATATGATTTTAAAAGTCATCATTATTAGATAAAAAGTCAAATATATGACATGCTTAGTCATAATTATAAGATAAAATGTCTAAAAAATATGATTTTAAAAGTCATTATTAGATAAAAAGTCAAAAATATGACATGCTAAGTCATAATTATAAGATAAAATGTTGAAAATATGATTTTAAAAGTCCTCATTATTAGATAAAAGTCAAAAATATGACATGCTAAGTCATAATTATAAGATAAAATGTTGAAAATATGATTTTAAAAGTCCTCATTATTAGATAAAAGTCAAAAATATGACATGATAAATCATAATTATAAGATAAAATGTTGAAAATATGATTTTAAAAGTCCTCATTATTAGATAAAAGTCAAAAATATGACATGATAAATCATAATTATAAGATAAAATGTTGAAAATATGATTTTAAAAGTCCTCATTATTAGATAAAAGTCAAAAATATGACATGCTAAGTCATAATTATAAGATAAAATGTTGAAAATATGATTTTAAAAGTCCTCATTATTAGATAAAAGTCAAAAATATGACATGATAAATCATAATTATAAGATAAAATGTTGAAAATATGATTTTAAAAGTCCTCATTATTAGATAAAAGTCAAAAATATGACATGATCCTGATATGATGTCATCGACAGGCCACGCCCTCACACCTAAAATAGCATCTCACCATTTACAAATATTGTAAGTACTCTGAACAAAATATATAACACTGGCCTAGTGGTGTTTGGATATTTGACTGCAGAAATCTTACATAGTGCAGCTTTAAAATAACAGATTTTAATCTATTTTAAAATGTAATGTATACCTGTGATCAAATTTATCATCATTACTCCAGTCTTCATTGTCACATGATCATTCAGAAATCACTCTCATATGATGATTTGATGCTCAACACACATTTATGATTATTGTCAGTGTTGAAAACAGTCGTGCTGCTTCATATTTATGAGGAAAAAGTGACATTTTTTCAGAATTATTTGATGAACAACAGCATTTATTTGAAATGTAAATCACTTTTGATCAATGTAATGCATCCTTGAATAAAAGTATTCATTTCTTTAAACTTTTGAATGATGCTGTATTTTTACTCAATTCTAAATCATTATGTGGTGGCTTCGGTGAAAATTATTGACTGATAATGCAAGCAAATCTCAGAAGCCGTTTGAACTGATTCATAAATTCATGATTTTTTTTAAGTTTAAATAAGAGATGCTATTAAAACATACGTCTAAATGCTTTCATACGCAGGACAGATAAACTAAATAAATAATTAGCTAATTAAACCATTGTAATATTCCAAATGTTGCTTAATTTTCATATTGACAGCAAAATCGCTGTACTGTTAATATTCAATGTAGGAATAAGACAAACATCAGACATTTATGATGGATGGATGCACTTTTATGATGGATGGATGCACTTTTATGATGGACAGATGCACTTTTATGATGGTAGATGCACTTTTATGATGGATAGATGCACTTTTATGATGGATAGATGCACTTTTATGATGGACAGATGCACTTTTATGATGGGTGGATGCCATTTTATGATGGATAGATGCTCTTATGATGGATAGATGCACTTTTATGATGGATAGATGCTATTTTATGATGGATAGATGCACTTTTATGATGGATAGATGCACTTTTAAGATGGATAGATGCACTTTTATGATGGACAGATGCACTTTTATGATGGATAGATGCTCTTTTATGATGGGTGGATGCTTTATGATGGATAGATGCACTTTTATGATGGATAGATGCTATTTTATGATGGATAGATGCACTTTTATGATGGATAGATGCTCTTATGATGGATAGATGCACTTTTATGATGGATAGATGCTATTTTATGATGGATAGATGCACTTTTATGATGGATAGATGCTCTTTTATGATGGACAGATGCACTTTTATGATGGACAGATGCACTTTTATGATGGACAGATGCTCTTTTATGATGGACAGATGCACTTTTATGATGGATAGATGCTCTTTTATGATGGACAGATGCACTTTTATGATGGACAGATGCACTTTTATGATGGATAGATGCTCTTTTATGATGGAAAATCGCTGTACTGTTAATATCCAATGTAGGAATGAGACAAACATCAGACAAACCTTTGCTCTGTCCTTCATATTCTGTCCAAACACAAAACTGTCCTCCACCGGGGCACCGAGTCCTTCAGGTTTGTCATCTGTTTTATCCCCAAATGTGCTGTTGTTCAATTCCTTAAAAGAAATAAACTGTCATGTGTGTTCACTTCGCTCTATTCACACGTTACAGATTCAACTAAAACACTGGGTCAGCCAAAACAAACTAAGATGTTCAGCACAAGATGACACTATTTTCTGGAAGTCACAGTCATGTAAACTGAAACTAAACTTGTCTGGCCTTGAACCGTAGCCCACGCTGCGTTCAGACATGCTAACATTGTACAATACAACAAAACAAAAAAAACATGCTTCAACATTTCAGCGTGTCCTAAAATATGTGGACACTTAAGCCTCACTTCAAAATATGAATTTCTTGGTGTTGCATAACAAAATATCTAATAAAATGGAATTTGATTTAGGAAATATAGCACAAATACACTTTACAAGCAAAACATTTCACAAAAAGAAGTTTTGGTATGATTCAAATTATATAAAAAGGTTAAAGGGATAGTGCACCCACAAATTAAAATTACCCCATGATTGACTCTCCCTCAACTCATCCTAGGTGTGTGTGACATTCTGCTTTCAGACGAACACAATCAGAGTTATATTAAAAATTACCTGACTCTTCCAACTTTATAATGACAGTGAATGAGTGCATAAAAGTGCATCTATCCATCATAAAAGTGCATCTTTTATGATGGATAGATGCACTTTTATGATGGACAGATGCACTTTTATGATGGACAGATGCACTTTTATGATGGACAGATGCACTTGTATAATGATGGATGCACTTTTATGATGTATAGATGCACTTTTATGATCGGTAAATGCACTTTTATGATGGGTAGATGCACTTTTATGATAGATGCACTTTTATGATGGGTAGATGCACTTTTATGATAGATGCACTTTTATGATGGATGGATGCACTTTTATGATGGACAGATGCACTTTTATGATGGACAGATGCACTTTTATGATGGACAGATGCACTTTTATGATGGACAGATGCACTTGTATGATGATGGATGCACTTTTATGATCGGTAAATGCACTTTTATAATGGGTAGATGCACTTTTATGATCGGTAAATGCACTTTTACAATGGGTAGATGCACTTTTATGATAGATGCACTTTTATGATGGGTAGATGCACTTTTATGATGGGTAGATGCACTTTTATGATGGGTAGATGCACTTTTATGATGTATAGATGCACATTTATGATCGGTAGATGCACTTTTATGATGGACAGATGCACTTTTATGATGGGTAGAGGCACTTTTATGATGGACAGATGCACTTTTATGATGGACAGATGCACTTTTATGATGGACAGATGCACTTTTATGATCGGTAGATGCACTTTTATGATGGATAGATGTGCTTTTATGATGGATAGATGCACTTTTATGATGGACGGATGCACTTTTATGATGGATAGATGCACTTTTATGATGGATAGATGCACTTTTATGATGGACAGATGCACTTTTATGATGGTAGATGCACTTTTATGATGGACAGATGCACTTTTATGATGGACGAATGCACTTTTATGATGGACAGATGCACTTGTATGATGGATGAATGCACTTTTATGATGGACAGATGCACTTTTATGATGGTAGATGCACTTTTATGATGGACAGATGCACTTTTATGATGGACGAATGCACTTTTATGATGGACAGATGCACTTGTATGATGGATGAATGCACTTTTATGATGGACAGATGCATTTTTATGATGGACAGATGCACTTGTATGATGGATGAATGCACTTTTATGATGGACAGATGCATTTTTATGATGGACAGACGCACTTGTATGATGGATGAATGCACTTTTATGATGGACAGATGCACTTTTATGATGGACGGATGCACTTTTATGATGATAGATGCACTTTTATGATGGACGGATGCACTTTTATGATGGACAGATGCACTTTTATGATGATAGATGCACTTTTATGATGATAGATGCACTTTTATGATGGACGGATGCACTTTTATGATGGACAGATGCACTTTTATGATGTATAGATGCACTTTTATGATCGGCAGATGCACTTTTATAATGGACAGATGCACTTTTATGATGATAGATGCACTTTTATGATGGACGGATGCACTTTTATGATGATAGATGCACTTTTATGATGATAGATGCACTTTTATGATGGACGGATGCACTTTTATAATGGACAGATGCACTTTTATGATGGATAGATGCACTTTTATGATGGACAGATGCACTTTTATGATGGACAGATGCACTTTTATTATGGATAGATGCACTGTTATGGACTCATTCACTGTCATTATAAAGTTGGAAGAGTCAGGTAATTTTTAATATAACTCTGATTGTGTTCGTCTGAAAGCAGAATGTCACACACACCTAGGATGAGTTGAGGGAGAGTCAATCATGGGGTAATGTTCATTTTTGGATGAACTAACCCTTTAAGTAGACAGCAGTGCTGCCTGGGACATGGGTTTGCGTCTTACCAATGACACGTCATCATCCGGTGTGCCAGCAGCAGACATCTCTGAGTTACGTTCACATTCTGCTCCTCCATCGGAGAGGTTTTTCACTCCGTTTGAACTGCTGTTGCTCGCGTCTGGTGAAACAACAGACTTGAGCTGTTATATGTTATATGATCTAGTTGAGTTGATATGCATCATGTACTCACTGTTGTGAGGGGGGGTTCGGGCCGGGGGGGGCTGCAGCACTGGCGGACGCAGAATGCTGCGCTGGGCTTCTTTGGGTTTGGGGCTGGGGACACCTGAAACAAATCAATCACATGATTACTCTTAACTCAGCATTTGAGGGATCTCTGGTGCTGAGAGTTCAAATAGTGGAATCATGTAAATAAACAAATCTTATGAAAGCACCACAACTGGACGTTAATCAACAGCCTGTGGAAAACAGCAGATGTTCGACTGACCAGTGCTCGGCGCCTGGCCGTGGATCAGAGTTGGGGGCTTCAGGCGAAATCCCACAGTCTTCTCTTCTGATGGAGAAACAAAACAGGGAAATGAGTTGTGTCAACATCATACTAAAACTGACACTGCTTCCTTTCTTAAAGGTGCCCTAGAATGATTTGAAACAACATTTTAAATTGTTCTCTGGTATCTACAGAGGGTATATGCCTTATTTAAGGTCAATAATTGTCCAGATACGGTTTTACAGGTCCATTTACAACTCTAGAAATCTTCCCCAGGATGAAATGATCTGTTTTTGCCTTAGTTGGAAGGCTCATGAATATTAATGCAGAGTTCTGCTCTGATTGGCTGCTTCACTGCGGCTCAATGACAGCTGACCGTCATGACGATGGAGAGATTAGGCATTCAACCTTATATGTTTGAGCCTGTTTCTGACCAAGATGCAGATTTTGAGGAACAACATGTTTTGAGATCTGAATGGTAAGTTAAGTCTTTATTTTAATTAGGAACCTGCTAAATCATTACGTCCATACCAGAACTTCAGCCTAAACCATAACTAGCATATAGCATTAAATATACACATCAGCAGTCACAACTTTATTAGCATTGTAAAAACATTTTAATTATTGTAATGTGTCCCTGTATGATTTTACAATGATAGCGTCTTCACTTTGAATCACAAACTGAACTGGGTAGCGCTTAAATATGTTGTTTGTACAGTAACGCTTGAGTTTGACAGTAGAGAACTGATTTAAAAGTCGATTTATTTAGCCATTTAGTTATGTAAACTACTTGGATTATCCTATTGTTACTGTACTAGCATCTTGTGTTGGATCTAGACAACAACGGGGATATTATCGTTAATGTTGTCTCTCTAAGAAGCTTTCAATTTAATCAGAATGGAATATGGTTGGAATTGCCCCTTTCTTCAGTGTCAGACGCTGAGCAAAGCCGGATTGATATTGTCCCAGGTTTGAAAAACTGTCCGTGGTGAAATGGGCTGAGCAAACTAACAACTTTGAATTAAATTGTTGCGGTATCCGATTATAGATAAACCTCAGCCATGCCTGTGGACATGTTTTATCTGTGGGAAGAGTATGAACCGCCTTCACATCCCCTGCACAGCCTGGAACACAACATTTGTGTCCATGATCTGCCTTGTTCGCTATCCTCGCGTGACGCTTGTTCACCTGCGCAGTTTCGCCTGATAGTGAACATGTGCTTGCATATGCAAATGTTGGGGGCGTACATATTAATGATCCCGACGATTGCATCACTCTCGGTGTTACGTTGAGATTTGCCTATTTTTCCGTGGTGTTTTTCACAAACGAGATTTACATATGAAGGAAGAGGCAATGGTGTTTGAGACTCACTGTATGTGGTTTACATGCACTGAACTCCTGTTATTCAACTATGGCAAGGTTCATTCAATTTTTCATTCTAGGGCACCTTTAATGCAAATGTCTTGTGTGTCAAATACTCTGATCAATTCCCAATGGATAAAATCATTACTGAATATCCTGTTGCACTCATAAATGTCACATTATGAATCTGCGGAAGCCATTTCATGTTCACTTGATTTTGAAGTCTGTAGCACATCTCACCGGGTTCTGAGTCGGAGTTTTCTGTTGGTGACTGACAGAAACTGGATGGCATGAAAACATTATTCTTAGAAACTGAAAAAAGGAAAAGAAAGTGCGTCAAAGAAGCACGGACGAACAGAAGAAGCCCTTAAATGTACCATAAACATTTTCCAGGTGTAAATCTCTGGATTACCGGAATGAGTTGGTGGGAAGTGTGTGAATGGTGACGTTCTTCCTCTTTTGGCAGCAGGACTGTAACTGCCATCTTCTTTATCAGAGTCTGGGGCAGAAAAGATATAAATGCATAACTTAATTCTTCATACAGAAGTTAATGGATGAATCAAAAATCAAAAGAAAAAAAAAAAGGGGATAACTTTATTTTAAGGTGACGTAGTTACACGTTACTACATTTATTTACTATAGTACTAACAGTAAATTATGCATAATTACAAGTAACTAACCCTAAAACAAACCCTAACACTGTGTCCTAACTACACGCGACATGCGATTCCAGCTGCAAGCAACTTGTCTGTCTACACCAGACGCGATGTGACAAATCAAGCAGCAATGAAGCCGATACGGAAGTGCATTAAAACTGCAGTTCATGGACTGACCACTAGAGACAGACTCCAGAAGGAGCAGAATCTCATTGAGCTCATGTTAAAATGCCCAACTTTACAGCAGAAGAACACATGTTTACAGTCTGGGACAAACTGTGCTTTTGGTCTATACAGGTGCTGGTCATATAATTAGAATATCATCAAAAAGTTGATTTATTTCACTAATTCCATTCAAAAAGTGGAACTTTTATATTATTATATTAATTCATTACACACAGACTGATATATTTCAAACGTTTATTTCTTTTAATTTTGATGATTATAACTGACAACTAAGGAAAATCCCAAATTCAGTATCTCAGAAAATTAGAATATTGTGAAAAGGTTGAATATTGAAGACACCTGGTGCCACACTCTAATCAGCTGATGAACTCAAAACACATGCAAAGGCCTTTAATGGTCTCTCAGTCTAGTTCTGTAGGCGACACAATCATGGGGAAGACTGCTGACCTGACAGCTGTCCAAAAGACGACCATTGACACCTTGCACAAGGAGGGCAAGACACAAAAGGTCATTGCAAAAGAGGCTGGCTGTTCACAGAGCTCTGTGTCCAAGCACATTAATAGAGAGGCGAAGGGAAGGAAAAGATGTGGTAGAAAAAAAGTGTACAAGCAATAGGGATAACCGCACCCTGGAGAGGATTGTGAAACAAAACCCATTCAAAAATGTGGGGGAGATTCACAAAGAGTGGACTGGAGCTGGAGTCAGTGCTTCAAGAACCACTACGCACAGACGTATGACAGACATGGGTTTCAGCTGTCGCCACTCTTGAACAACAGAAGCGCCAGAAACGTCTCGCTTGTGCTAAAGACAAAAAGGAAAAAAAAGTGGTCCAAAGTTATGTTCTCTGATGAAAGTAAATTCAGGGTCCCAGAGTCTGGAGGAAGAGAGGAGAGGCACACAATCCACGCTGCTTGAGGTCCAGTGTAAAGTTTCCACAGCCAGTGATGGTTTGGGGTGCCATGTCATCTGCTGGTGTTGGTCCGCTGTGTTTTCTGAGGTCCAGCCATATACCAGGAAGTTTTAGAGCACTTCATACTTCCTGCTGCTGACCAACTTTATGGAGATGCAGATTTCATTTTCCAACAGGACTGGGCACCCGCACACAGTGCCAAAGCAACCAGTGCCTGTTTAAGGACCATGGTATCCCTGTTCTTAATTGGCCAGCAAACTCGCCTGACCTTAACCTCATAGAAAATCTCTGGGGTATTGTGAAGAGGAAGATGCGATATGCCAGACCCAACAATGCAGAAGAGCTGAAGGCCACTATCAGAGCTGGGCTCTCATAACACCTGAGCAGAGCCACAGACTGATGGACTCATGCCACGCGCATCGCTGCAGTAATTCAGACAAAAGGAGCCGCAACTAAGTATTGAGTGCTGGACATGCTCATACTTTTCAGTTGGCCAAGATTTCTAAAA
Organism: Romanogobio albipinnatus; assembly: GCA_023566225.1. Taxonomy (NCBI): domain Eukaryota; kingdom Metazoa; phylum Chordata; class Actinopteri; order Cypriniformes; family Gobionidae; genus Romanogobio; species Romanogobio albipinnatus. The sequence continues at coordinate 1,599,979 of CM042254.1, read as the reverse complement.
ATGCTTTCTTTGTATTGGTCTTAAGTAATATTCTAATTTTCTGAGATCCTGAATTTGGGATTTTCCTTAGTTGTCTGTTATAATCATCAAAATTAAAAGAAATAAACATTTAAAATATATCAGTCTGTGAGTAATGAATGAATATAATATACAAGTTTCACTTTTTGAATGGAATTAGTGAAATAAATCAACTTTTTGATGATATTCTAATTATATGACCAGCACCTGTATAAAGCCTTAAAGTTCTGCATAATTAAAACCCATTTAAGCCCAGTGTATAGTTTTCTTTTTTTTTTTGTAAGTATTTTTTGTTGACACATATATATATATATATATATATATATATATATATATATACACACACATACATATACATAATCGTGAAGCTCTCTAGAATCATCCAACCAAAATAATTCTTACAACAGATCTATAGTTTTTTGTACACTTAGTCAAAAGTCCAAGCAAATGACTTGTAAGTACATGTAATGGGGAAATGGGCTATACTGTGTTGACAGGTTAATAAATCAAGATTTTTGGTCTTTAGTGCTTTTTGCTTTCATAATATCCCACCTAAAACATAACTTAACCCTTTAACTGACATCTCTACTGTACAGACCTTAATTCGATAGGGGAAAATATCATATTTTATGATATTATGTCGAGTAAGGGCCCAAATATTGAGGACCCTTCATCCAGTTTGGACCCTCATTCTTCTTATGACCAGTAGCTTATGATTCCATTATAATGAGGAAGTTCAGACAATTAATGATTTACATTTACATTATTATATGAAATCAGCTACTACAGTCAGCCATTGAATACTATGGGACTATTTTTTTGTTTGTTTGTTTTGTTAGATAGATAATTTAGATCATTTTCATTTAACTTTTTGACACACAATGCCCTGTTGGGACAACTTAATGGCTGCACTTTGTTCTGCATTATGTTCCACCACTTTAAGACAAATGTGTTTGTTGTATTTTCATATTAAAACAGATTATAAGATAGATGCCGCTTTTTTGAGTTTGCATCGAATGTTCTTCGACTTTTATACACAATACATTTGTTTACGAATAAAGATTGATCTATTGAAAGCAGTTATTTTGAGTTAGATGCAAAATGTTCTCCTCCTAGTCAAATTTGACATTGAAGGGCTGCATACGACATATTAATAACTATAGTTGAAACCATTCAGAAAAATTTGGGCACAAATGGGTTAAGGGCGTGGCCACTTTGAGTGACAGGTGGATTGCCGTTTGTCTGCTGTCTGTTAGTCATCAGCTCACCTCAGCTCCACAATATTTTTTACCCAGCCTTACTAAAATGTGCTTAATTGGGCCACAACAAACCAACACACACACACACACACACACACACACACACACACAGAGACACACACACACACAGACACACACACACAGACACACACACACACAGACACAGACACACACAGACACAGACACAGACACACACACACAGACACACACAGACACACACACACACACACACACAGACACACACAGACACACACAGACAGACAGACACACACAGACACAGACACAGACACACACAGACACACACAGACACAGACACACACAGACACAGACACACACAGACACAGACACACACAGACACAGACACACACAGACACAGACACACACAGACACAGACACACACACAGACACACAGACACAGACACAGACACACACAGACACAGACACACACAGACACACAGACACACACAGACAGACACACACACAGACAGACACACACACACAGACACACACACACAGACACACACACACACACAGACACACACACACACACACACAGACACACACAGACACACACAGACACACACACAGACACACACAGACACACACAGACACACACACAGACACACACACACACACACAGACACACACACACAGACACACACACACAGACACACACACACAGACACACACACAGACACACACACAGACACACACACAGACACACACACACACACAGACACACACACACACACACACACACACACACAGACACACACAGACACACACACAGACACACACACAGACACACACACAGACACACACACACACACACACACACAGACACACACACAGACACACACACAGACACACACACACACACACACAGACACACACACAGACACACACACAGACACACACACAGACACACACACACACAGACACACACACACACACAGACACACACACACAGACACACACACACAGACACACACACACAGACACACACACACAGACACACACACACACACACACACAGACACACACACAGACACACACACAGACACACACACAGACACACACACAGACACACACACACACAGACACACACACACACACACACACACAGACACACACACACAGACACACACACAGACACACACAGACACACACACAGACACACACACAGACACACACACAGACACACACACACACACACACACAGACACACACACAGACACACACACAGACACACACACAGACACACACACACACACACACACACACACACACACACAGACACACACACAGACACAGACACACACAGACACACACACACACAGACACAGACACACAGACACACACAGACACACACAGACACACACAGACACACACACAGACACACAGACACACACAGACACACACACACACAGACACACACACACACAGACACACACACACACAGACACACACACACACACACAGACACACACAGACACACACACAGACACACACACAGACACACACACAGACACACACACAGACACACACACACACACACACACACACACAGACACACACACAGACACACACACACACACACACAGACACACACACAGACACACACACAGACACACACACACACACACACACACACAGACACACACACAGACACAGACACACACAGACACACACACACACAGACACAGACACACAGACACACACAGACACACACAGACACACACAGACACACACACAGACACACAGACACACACACACACACAGACACACACACACACAGACACAGACACACAGACACACACAGACACACACAGACACACACAGACACACACAGACACACACAGACACACACACAGACACACACAGACACACACAGACACACACACAGACAGAATTTTCTTAAAGTCACATAATTTGTTATTTTTCCCCCATCTGATTATATGAAATATGTTGCAAACATTTCTTAGTGAAATTGAGACTCACCTTCTCCATCCTCTGTGCTGGACCCCTCGGCTGACCTCTGAGGAAAGAGCCAGTGGTTTAAAGCCAGTTTGGACAGGTGTGATGCAGTGAGAACTGAAGTGCTGCTCTTACCTTTTGTGTTTTATCCTTCTGAAACACAAACACTGGAGGAGCAACAGCAGGTTTCTCTGCAAGGGGAAAAACAAGATGTCTGAGTCCGTGTGAGAGCAGGGGTTTCAAACCCTGGGTCATGACCAGTGTTGGGTCTAACTAGTTACTAAGTAATTAGCGACTGTAATTGAATTACTTTTCCTTGAAAAAGTAAAGTAAGGGATTACTCTTATTTTTTATGTAATTTAATTAGAGTTACTTCTCCTGTAATTGAACTAAATACTGTGTATAGACTGTAGAACAAGTATATATAATACAATAGCGGAATTAACATCAAAATGTAAAGTCTAATATTAAAATGCATGTTTTTATCTATCCTTCTCATATTTGTAATACGCTGGTCAGTTAATAAGAATAATTTATGTAGTTTTATATTATATATTTGAATGAATTAAAATAGCCGTTTCATATCCTTGAATCACTTAACTAGTCGAGATTGATAGGATTTAGAAAGTAATAATTAATTAAATACTTTTTGGACAGAGTAATTTGTACAGTAATCTAATTACATTATTGAAGATGTAATTAGTAACTAGTAATTAATTACTTTTTTAGAGTAGCTTACCCAACACTGGTCACGACCCTCGCCAGAATGATATAATGGAGTTGCATCAAAAATAACAAAATTTGCTTTATATTTTCATAATTAGCATAATCCCCGCCCATGAGTTACAACTGCCAATGACGTGTCAGGAACGCTGTGGAATCTTCTGGACTTCTTTCTCTGGTTTGGCTCCAGTATTTTGCATAAATGCTAAAGAGAATAATTGACCATATGCCTAGCAATAAATATTCAATTATCGTGTGTCGCATTTTTAGCCAGCTATAAAACGGCCAGCAGGTGGCGCTTTTCCAGCTGAGATACTTTGGTTGCTATGATACAGAATATCTCTCATTTTGAAGAATATTACTGAATACAAAACTGCAGTAAAAGCAGTATTAACTTCTCCATTATTGTTGTTCAGTCGGTGTACAAGTGGGATGATTGGTCGGTGTAGTGTTTGTCCAGCCCCTCCTCCACTGTGATTGGATGGCCAGGTAAAAAGTGACAGTGACGAGCGCTGCCTATTACCCAACGTTGAACCGTAAAAAGAAAAGAAAAAAAAAGACGGGGCAAATAAACGTATCAAATATTATCATGGTACATAATCAAAATGCAATGTCATCAGTTTGCCTAAATGAGAACACAGAACGGTCACATGTTTACGCATCGTTCACACGTGTACACGTCTTTCATACCAACTTACATTTTGAAATTACAAACATTTTCATGAATCCGAAAAATGTACGTCAAATATACACAAATTCCAGCATTGCTAACTTATATCACAGCCTGTTCATTATCAAGTAAGGATTAATTGACGATGGGCCGTTGAATTATTCGAAAAACCTCAGGTGTGCATTATTTTTGTAATAATTCAACGGCCCGGAGTCAATTATTCCGCTTATACTACGGTTAGCACAGCTCAAGACATCGATCCGATGATATATTTAAAGGGATTCGTACGTTTTTTTACTTAAATCGCTATTGTGAGTAGGACTATTTCTTCCGCGTATCATCCAACGGCTCTTTTGCTAGTTCCGAAACGTCATTTTAAAGCTGGTTGTGGAGGCTTGAGCCACTGATAGCAGACTAATGCAGTTATTAATGCAGCAAGTTATTAGAGAGAGAGAGAGAGAGAGAGAGAGAGAGAGAGAGAGAGAGAGAGAGAGAGAGAGAGAGAGAGAGAGAGAGAGAGAGAGAGAGAGAGAGAGATAATTTCGTTGACAAATCATTTTCGTCATAATTTTCGTCAACAACCTTTTCTTACTGATGAAAACGAGACGATAACTAAATAAAAACTAGTGTTGGATGACAAAAACTATAACGAAAATCACCTGTCATTTTCGGCGATGAAAATGTTATCAGTCAGAACTGATGTCCTGTGTCACAGATGCGCACATTTGATCTGAACGTGGAAAACACACGGCCTACAGGCTCACACACCCCCAATCCAGCGCTCCAGAGCGGCTCAATCAATCAATAACACACATTTATGCCAGACTATTGTTTATGAACTAATGCTGATGAATAATGACAGTGTTTACTGCACCATGTTTATATAGTAATGTGTTTTAGACGGTTGTAACAATGCATATTTATCTCCTCATCTGAACTTGAATGAGCTCCTGCAACTGCAATAGAGGCGCAGACATTTCAAAATAAGAGTCCCGGTGTATTTCCAGCTGCTTTATCATTAAAAGTCACGCATTATATATTCGTTTTTGCTCACACAATAAACTGTGTTTAATTTAATTCCCATTTAATTCATAGTCAGGAGGAAAGACCAGTATTTGACACATATTCAATAAAGTATCAGGGTTATAATAGTTCACTAAAACCATAAAAAAAAAAAACTTAATTACTTGAAATTAAATAAATGTGAAGCTTTAGCTTAACCTGATATGGCCTACTGACTAAAACAGAAATACAAAGTTATAAAAACGATATAGATGTTTTTAAAAAAGTGAATTGAGCTCTTTCGTGTATTTTTAATGTCAAAAACAAAATGATGTCAAAATGTCAGTTCAAGTGTCAGTGGGTTATGTGACGCTTAAATGCTTAATGTGTTACAATTGAACTAAACTCATTAGATTTAAGGAGACTGAATCTACTGTACTTATGATATTTAGTCCACTAAAACTAAAAACAATTCAGGCGACTAAAATATGACTCAGGTGTGCATTATTTTTGTAATAATTCAACGGCCCGGAGTCAATTATTCCGCTTATACTACGGTTAGCACAGCTCAAGACATCGATCCGATGATATGTTTTAAAGGGATTCGTACGTTTTTTTACTTAAATCGCTATTGTGAGTAGGACTATTTCTTCCGCGTATCATCCAAATGGCATTTTAGTCATATGACCAAAACTAAATCAAAATATGCTGTCAAAATTAACACTGGCCTGCGTCTCTTTCAACAGCGTCAACTAATACAGAACTTACCTCGCTAGTGAGAAATGTCATGTTGCTTTTAAGTTGCTAAACTATTTTACTGATAAAATCGTCAGAGCAGCACTGACATCACGTTTCTGTGCGAGTGTGTCCGCACTGTGTGTGTGCGCGTTTGAGTGGGAGAGCAGAGAGAGCGGGAGAAGGAGAGTAATGCGTGTTTCTTACATAATTAAACGTAATTTTGTGGAAATAATTTGTCCTTTTTATCTTATTGTTTACTATATTTATTTGATTGGTCAGAGTCGTTGTGGGTTTTGGTTATTTGCTGTTGTCGGCTGTAAAGACATTTGAAATCATTTGGCGAAGTGATATGGAACTGTAATGCGGTCAAGAGCTGCCTGGAACTACGGTCGCTGTGCGTTTCCCAGAAAATAATTGCACACCTCAGAACGTTCATCAGCCAATCAGATTCAAGCATTCAACGGCCCCGTAGTATTACATAAAATAATCAACCTAACATATAAAACTTACACCGTTAGTACAGTACAATCTGTGTATTTTTTTGTGTTGTAAATAAAATGTTCTCTGAAGCAATATTCTCATCAGCTTTGACATATTTAAATCTGCATATTTGTTACCTTTTATAAAGGGCATTTTCCCCCTAAGCTTATTAAATATAGGCTGTGCTTCAACTTTCCTTTTATATTCTTAAATTTGATCCATAAATTAAAATTAGAAGACGACACCGGCTGTTTCCAATCAAACTAAATAATTTACACTGAAAAATTACAACTGCATTAAATAATGTTATGAGATTGTTTTAAATATTTTTTGAATATACAAATAAGAAATGTTGGAAAGAAAGTTTAAACATGAAACTAAAACGCCAGTAGGTGGCGGCAGGTGACCGTCTGAATGAGTGAGTCATTGAGTCGATTCGTTCAAACACGTTTACGAATAAGTCATTGAATCTTTGATTCAACCGATTCATTCAAACACTGAATCATTCAGTAACACACACTGATGCTGTGAGGTGTTATGGTTCTGCTGTGATCTTTGTTTGGAATTATTTTCGCTGCTGAACAAACAAAAACGCTCAATATTTCGTCTAAAATGTACGTTAATTAATTATTAAGTCATATCAGTTTATTATATTATATATTATTATCCACTGTCAATCGCCACTTACATTATTAATGAATGCAGAATCATTCTTGCATTTTGGGGATTCCCTAGTTATTTTTGTTATTGACGTTTTAATCAGCTTGTCCGATCCGGAAAGTAAAATTGTCTTTCACTTGCCCCTTCAAAAAATCCACTTGTCCCGAACAAGCGTTAATGTCAAGCCCTGCGAGTGAAGTACAAAGCCTATAATAAATAATGGTTTAGCATCCAAATACATCACGAATATGGAAACATTTGGATTGGAATGAGAGAGTTAAGGCCTGTTCACACCGGGACGATTTTCGCGCGCGTTTATCGCCTCTCGACTAAACAAAGGCCGCCAATGTGAGTGTGCACACCGACGCGCAAAACGTTAAGGATTAGTTCACTTTGAAATGAACATTTTCTGATAGTTTCCTCACCCCATCTCATCAGATGTTCATGCGTTTCTGTCTTCAGTTTTTTGAGGAAAACATTCCAGGATTTTTCTGCACATAATGGACTTCAATGGGAACCAACGACTGAAGGTCCAAATCAATGCAGTTTCAGAGGAAGGGCTTCAGAGGCTCTGACCGATCCCTAGACTAGAGTCTGATCTAGACAAACCATCGGACACATTTACAACACAAACACACGTTTATATACTTTAACCTCAGAGGCTCATCTTGCGCTGCGATGTGCCAAGGATTTCGTAATCACGCCGAAAAGGTCACGCTTAGGGCTGGGTAAATAATATCGGTTTCTCGATTTTAATTGATTCTCATCAATCGCACCGATATCGATTCTTAAATCCCAAGAATCGATTAGTCCTGTTTCCAGTCGAATGAAAGGAACATTGTAGCGCATCCCATCCAATAAATCACAATAATCTTTGAGCTTTGTTACTATTGATATGAAACAGTCTCATATTTCAAATTACGTCCATTTTATTATGATATTCAAAAACATAAATAGCGTTTTGGCACTGTCGTGAGATCACTCTGGCTCAGCTCAAGAGAACCGGGCACATCTTCTCTTCCGCTTTAATATCAGTTACAGCTAGGGGTGCACCGATCCGACTTTTTCAGCCCCGATACCGATACCGATGCCTGGGCTTTGTGTATCTGTCGATACCCGATACCGATCCGATACTATTGTTGAATTAATAATAAACGGTATATCTTCCACCTTATACCTTCCTTGAAGAGACTAAAGGCACCAGCCTTTACTAACTAAACATAACTAAGACAAAATAACAGATGTGTGTAAAGTGTTGAATTCTTATTTATTTAAAAAACAATTGTGCATTCAAATCTAAAATAGAATGTAATCAAACTTCTTTAAATAAATAAAAAGTAGCAGTGGAAACAAAAAACAGTCAAACATACAATAGTAATCTGACAGTTACCAAACATTTACACTACAGATAATTGTTTTGGTATATAATCATATCAATATTAAAAAGTAGCTTTACAAATTAACAAATAGTCAAATTTTCTGCCATATGCAATTTAATAAAAATGATCAGCTAGCTAATAACTTTGTTCTGGTTTCCTCACTCCAGTCTAAATGATTGTAGGCTAGGGCTATTTATTTTACTACACATTGTGAACAGAAATAAGATGAAATACTGTTGATAAAATTGTGATACTCTTGCTAAATTGTGTAAGCACACTTGTGTTCTCATTTCAGATGCGTTCTGAGTAAATGAATAAACTGATTCATGAGTTCAGTGTTGGACAGATCAGTTGTTCTAACCAGTCGTTAAAATGATTCGGTTCAAAGGAGTCATTAGGTCGTGAATCGGACATTAGCAGACGCGTTGTGTGTGAATCCCGTCTGTTAGAACATCGAGAAACACACAGAAAACACTTCATAACTGAATATAATTTGTCTCCCGTTTATTGAAAGTATGCTTTATGTCAGCTGGTCAGAGAAGAGTCAACGTTTTTTGAGCGCAATTCACACCCAGCGGTGATTCAAGGACAAAATTGTCCGAATGTGTCACGTGCAACATGGTTTCGGTCTTCCGACCTTTTGATTTGGATTAATATGTGAAATATGAGAGAGCTAACACTGATTATTCTGAAGACCCAGAGAGTGTGTGTGGGGAGGAGCTCTGATCGTTCTCTCTGTCACTCAGTCTCAAGCGCAGCATCTGTTCTACATCACTCATAAATCACAATAGCTCATCAAATTAGGCTTTGGCGGCCGTCAAAAAATGTTCAATGCAGGAAAAATCCTGACTTTGCAGTAACTCCACCTCCCCTCGAGACATTTAAGTTACTTTGCAGACATTGCAAACAGCCGATGAACTAGCTGGCGTGGCAAGCGTGAAACATCTCCACACCGGACTCTCTGGCTCGCTCCGTGTTGCTCTAGCGTGCGACACACGTGAAGCTGACGAATGACGAAGGTTCTGCTGCGACGAAAAAAAAACACCTGGATCAGCTTTTGTGGATCTGTTCATTTTTCCGATCCCCGATCCAGCTATTTTGTCAGTATCGCGGCCGATATCCGATCCTAATATCGGATCGGTGCACCCCTAGTTACAGCGCAAAATAAACATGAACGAGCATCTAAAAGTGTGTTATAAGAGACAGAACAACTCACCGAATCCGTATCACGTCACATGTGATCGCTCAGTGTTTCAACCACGGGAAGACTGTCTGCCATTATCTGTGATGTTTGATTACTGTAATATTTACTAGTAAATAGTAAGATAATAGGTACTTAAATTTAAATAATAAAAATAACCATATTATTTTTTTCTTTTTAATTTAATTTCTATGAAAAGATTTCCCACAAATTATGTGTTGTGTATTTTCTGGTAATCAAATGAAGAAATAACTTTAATTTAATTAAACTTTTTTTGTCAAACAAAGTGTTGCACAACTGAGCTTTATACGCTTAAAATTAAAACAGAAAAATTGTAATTTATTACTTAAAAAATAAAGATCATTATTATTACATTAGTGTTAGTATTATTAATTGAGACGCATCTAAATGTCTACTGTACAACAGGGATGTATTTGTCAAGATAAACCGGACTTTTATTTTGACGGGTTGCCGTGAAGACCTTTGAGTTTCTGTGTTTATGACGGTAGTTTTTCTCAAATGAAATGGTAAAATGCTCATAAAGTGACTCTCAGTGGCTCTGGAGATGACGTTTGTGTGTTCATGTCCTCATATGAGACGGCAGAGATGGAAACACGCGACCGTCATAGTGATAGTGAGCACGATAGTGTGTGTGTGTGTGTGTGGTAAACCGCGCTTCTACGGCATTCATTCGCACAGGATTCATATTTAAATGGTCTTTTCGTGGTTTAATATTCACACACACTAGTCTATTTCACCAGATGCGTTCTCATGTACCGAAATTTGGTACCAATTGATTTAATGTGAAACGGTACTCTGTACTATACCCATTGGAGTCCATTATGTGCAGAAAAATCCTGGAATGATTTCCTCAAAAAACTGAAGAAAGAAACACATGAACATCTGAGATTTTCATTTTGAAGTGAACTAATCCTTTAATATCTGAGAATGATAAAGCCTCTGTCCTGTCACATTCTTGAGCTGATCTCTATGAAGACAAGCACACAAATAAGTAAAGATAAATAAACCAAAATAAAACCCACACACAGAGATCAGAACAACTCACGAGAGCAATGGACAAACGGCTACAACCCGTTAGAAACAGATGGAACTGGAAACTGAAAATCCAAAGGAAACATTCCTGGCTTCATTTGCTAGTGTCTATTTTTATATTCCCATGGATTTGCAGAGATAACCGTCGAGAACACATCTACTAGTTTTCCGAGCCCTGACCCATTTAAAGCCTCGGTCCATTATCACTGAATGAATGAGAGATCATCCCTTCATCCGTTTGCCAATACACCTCACCGTTGTCATCGGCCATGCTGCGTCTGATCCCTCCTCAGGATGAAGTTAAGCTCTTCTGCTTCCAACCATCAGAGAGAAAACACTAAAGTACACATGGAGGCAAAAGCATGAGAGTTACATTCAATAAAAAAGACATAACACGAATAAAACAGCATAAACATAATCAAAATTAAAGGTAAAGCTTACCAACTTACACACAAAAACTGTAAAAGAACAGTCCACACAAAACTGAACAGTGTCATGACTACATTTATAAATATATCGCCTATATTCAAACAGCTGGGATATTTTAAACTGTGTACAAATGACCTATTAAAGTCAGCATGAAGTCTCGTCTTCCCTATATATTATTCAACACTAAATATTCAACTATATTACTGATCAGCTCATTTCAATTATCATAAAGCCATAAGAGAGAAAATGTGGAAAATATGATTTTAAAAATCCTCATTATTAGATAAAGTCAAAATATGACATGCTAAGTCATAATTATAAGATAAAATGTTGAAAATATGATTTTAAAAGTCCTCATTATTAGATCAAAAGTCAAAATATGACATGCTAAGTCATAATTATGAGATAAAATGTTGAAAATATGATTTTAAAAGTCCTCATTATTAGATAAAAAGTCAAAAATATGACATGCTAAGTCATAATTATAAGATCAAATGTTGAAAATATGATTTTAAAAGTCCTCATTATTAGATAAAGTCAAAATATGACATGCTAAGTCATAATTATAAGATAAAATGTTGAAAATATGATTTTAAAAGTCCTCATTATTAGATAAAAAGTCAAAAATCTGACATGCTAAGTCATAATTATAAGATCAAATGTTGAAAATATGATTTTAAAAGTCCTCATTATTAGATAAAAAGTCAAAATATGACATGCTTAGTCATAATTATAAGATAAAATGTTAAAAATATGATTTTAAAAGTCCTCATTATTAGATAAAGTCAAAAATATGACATGCTAAGTCATAATTATAAGATAAAATGTTGAAAATATGATTTTAAAAGTCCTCATTATTAGATAAAAAGTCAAAAATCTGACATGCTAAGTCATAATTATAAGATAAAATGTTGAAAATATGATTTTAAAAGTCCTCATTATTAGATAAAAAGTAAAAAATATGACATGCTAAGTCATAATTATAAGATAAAAAGATTTTAAAAAGTCTAAATTATGATCAAAACACACACTAAGACACTTAAGAGATTAAATCAAGCTTGTTATTTTTTTTAAATGCGCTTTTAATTTTAAAATCAGTTTTTACAGCAGAAATGAATCAATCGAATAGGGTTGTGCCGATGAACGATATCATTGTCATGGCCCGTTGCGAGTCTTGCGCGTGCGACACACACTAATCATAGTCTCTTCTATAGTTAACCTAAAAACTATGCAGATTAAATTAAATTGAGAATATAACATTGCCCAACCCTACAATCACAAACGTACTTTAGTGTGCCGCGGTGTAAACAGTGCAGCGCTTCCTCGTTCCACGGCTCGCATACACCGTCGCATAACTTCCGCTAAGTGAGGTCAAAATATGAGCGTGGTCATAGATGTATACGTAGATGTCTCATTAGCGCCTGCACGGATCAGTAGAATGAGGCATCTACGATCGATATATCTATGACCACGCTCGTATTTTGACCTCACTTAGCGAAAGTTATGGCGGAGCTCGGAGATGATCACGTTCGTCTGATAAGAGGTAAAATAAGAGCATAAATACTGCTCGGTTTCTCACAGAAACTGATGGTTTGGCTAGATATTATTTTACCTCTTATCAGACGAACGTGATCATCTCTGAGCTCCGCCATAACTTTCGCTAAGTGAGGTCAAAATATGAGCGTGGTCGTAGATGTATACGTAGATGCCTCATTAGCGCCTGCACGGATCAGTAGAATGAGGCATCTACGATCGATATATCTATGACCACGCTCGTATTTTGACCTCATTTAGCGGAAGTTATGGTGGAGCTCACGTTCGTCTGATAAGAGGTAAAATAAGAGCATAAATACTGCTGGGTTTCTCACAGAAACTGATGGTTTGGCTAGATAAGACCCTTATTCATCGTCTGCTGTCGTTTAAAGCTAAGGATGGGTCGCGATTTCCGAATATTCGATAGTTGATTTAATTATAGAATATCGAATAGTTTGTGCGATTATCGTCCTCAAAAAAATCCCCATGTTTTCGGTGCTGACGCGTTCATGTGACCAGAGGGAGGCGCTGCCAATAACGCACCTAAAGCGGTCAGTCAGCGCTCAGGGTGTTTATACTGGACACGTTTGATGCGGTCCGAGCTGATTCTTCCCTCCGCCTCCGCAGTGTTGGTCTGGTTTCACACTCAACTTGAGCCCTAGTGCGTTTGCATTCATCTAACGTCATCACAAACGTGCACGGGCATGATAGGAAACAGAACGCGGGTCAAATATATTGGGCTTTTTTTTATTAATTTGGTGCTATTATGTGCAGCTGAGTAAACAACACTTGGGTTTACCGCGTGTGTGTCGCTGGAAGGCGGCTTTGCTGCTTGCAAACAGACTCTTTTGAGGAGACGTGCCATTGATTCGCTGCCCTGATTGCACTCTATGCGTGAATACACTTCAGACTCGCTCTCACGATCTCAGGTAAATCATCAACACTATCATCACTTACATGTGTGTTATTGAACTAATGACATTGCAATCGGCTAAAACGCATGCGCTGGTTACTTTTCTTCCTGAACAAGTGCGCACCCGAGTGTTGTTTCACATTCACAGCTCCGAGAGCAACCGAACTCCGGGTGTGTGTTCTCGGGTTCAGTACCTCAGTGCACACTAAGCTCTGTAAGTGAGCTTTCACATTAGCAATGTTTCATGCGAACCGTGCTCCATTTCAGACTAAACTACCAGAGTAAAAACGCCCTGAGACAACAGAAGAAGAACACATCGCACACTGTAGACTTTAGGCATTTAACGGTTGCGGTAACTTTGGGCGATGTCAAATAACAGTCATATGTTTCAGCGTTACACTAATTATATGGCTTGAGTTGATCTAGCCTATTCCCTAATGAATTAAACAGTGTGTTATCATACAGATTGAGAGCGTGAATGGTCTCTCTCCATCTCTCTCTCTGTTTATATGCGTGTAGCCTTTACATGCGTGCAAGGAGTTGCGATTTTCGAATAAAAATCGAATAATTACCAGCGATCATCGAATATTATTTGTGCTTGAAATGCCCATCCCTATTTAAAGCTGCACTGAAACTGTCATTTGGACCGTTTGGAGCCCATTGAAGTCCATTATATGGAGAAATATCCTGGAATGTTTTCATCAAAAACCTTAATTTCTTTTCGACTGCAGAAAGAAAGACATGGACATCTTGGATGACATGGGGGCGAGTAAACTACCAGCAAAAGTTTATTTAAAAGTGAACAAATCCTTTAATGATTAACATTTTGGGGTGAACTGTCCCTTTAATGCAGTACTCCAGGTGTGTGTTCACTGGGTTAAATGCGGAGTATGGCTTACTATACTTGGCCACTAAAATGAATATTGTTGTGTATTTGCTGTACTAGCACCTGAACTCATAGCACACATCACATCTGACCTTCCAGGCTGGAAAAATGACAATTCCTCTGAACTCAAAGGAAGTTTATTTTTTTAAACGTGTTGGAAATGCACATCCACTCCAGCCACAAACTACAAAACCCCTCAGATTACACGCATTTACAGCGACAACCAGTATAAACTGAAGAAAACAGCAGACATGTACACACCTGCACACACACAGACACACACACCTGTGATAAACACTCCTCTGTGAGAGAACGCGAGTAAACATCAGTTCTGTCTCTGACTGAGGCGATTAAATGCGACGATACAATCGCGTGATTAAACCAGCAATAATAAACCAGCCCTCGGTCTCTCAGCTCCACACGGTCTAAGACATCATAACATGATTGAGTATTGTTAATAAACGGATGTGGAAAAGGTAAAGGGGTATTAAGACACAAACACCTCTTACCCTCATCTGTCACCTCCGCCATCTTACTTCCGCCGTCTGACCATAATCCCCTGCGCTCTGCAGTGACGCAAGCGCGTAGACAGCTCAGTGCTTTCGCGCGCTTTCTGAGTGATATTTTACCACAAAAATTAAAATGCTGTTTTTCATATTTTTGACTTTTTATCTAATAATGAGGACTTTTAAAATCATATTTTCAACATTTTATCTTATAATTATGACTTGGCGTGTCATATTTTTGACTTTTTATCTAATGAGGACTTTTAAAATCATATTTTCAACATTTTATCTTATAATTATGACTTAGCATGTCATATTTTTGACTTTTTATCTAATGAGGACTTTTAAAATCATATTTTCAACATTTTATCTTATAATTATGACTTAGCATGTCATATTTTTGACTTTTTATCTAATAATGAGGACTTTTAAAATCATATTTTCAACATTTTATCTTATAATTATGACTTAGCATGTCATATTTTTGACTTTTTATCTAATGAGGACTTTTAAAATCATATTTTCAACATTTTATCTTATAATTATGACTTAGCATGTCATATTTTTGACTTTTTATCTAATAATGAGGACTTTTAAAATCATATTTTCAACATTTTATCTTATAATTATGACTTAGCATGTCATATTTTTGACTTTTTATCTAATAATGAGGACTTTTAAAATCATATTTTCAACATTTTATCTTATAATTATGACTTAGTATGTCATTTTTTACTTTTTTATCTAATGAGGACTTTTAAAATCATATTTTCAACATTTGATCTTATAATTATGACTTAGCATGTCATATTTTTGACTTTTTATCTAATAATGAGGACTTTTAAAATCATATTTTCAACATTTGATCTTATAAATATGACTTGGCGTGTTATATTTTTGACTTTTTATCTAATAATGAGGACTTTTAAAATCATATTATCAACATTTGATCTCGACATTAAATAGTTGTAATTCATGAATGCTTTGGAATTCAGACCTAAAGTCTCAGATTAATAACTTCAAAGGTCATACACAGATCAGGCATAACATAATGACCACCTTCCTAATATTGTCCTGACCCGTCTCTGATGGACTCCACTAGACTCCTGAAGGTGTGCTGTGGTATCTGGCATCAAGATATTAGCAGCAGATCCTTTAAGTCCTGTAAGTTGTGAGGTCGAAAAGTCTGACAGGTTTGGAGTGACATGAGGAATTAATGACAGGATTTACATTTTTGTGGGAACTAACCCGTTAACCAAGTTGTGTTTCAAATTTTAACTTGATAATATCACAAAAGTTAAGTCTGCTACAAGGTTTTAAAATACAGTAGCCGGTCCGCTAGCGGGACACAGACTAAACGACAGACCACATTCACATCTCTGGGATTCTCCGAGCAGAAGTCGTCATAGTTGGGTAAACATCTGTAGTGGTGAATGAGAGACTACATTAAATATATTTGTTGTGTTCTTTGCTCGAATAGCAAAAGTGTGTTTTCACAGCTTTCAATAAGAGAGATTGATAATATACATACATTTGTTTATGCTGATGGCCGTTAAAACCTGTCATCTCAGTCTGTGAAGAGGGTCCATACGAGAAAACTTCAATTTATCTCAATACCACCAGATGACAGTGCACAACACTAAGACACAAACCTGCTTATATTAAAGCGATAATTCACCCCAAAAAATACCCCATGATTGACTCTCCATCAACTCATCCTAGGTGTGTGTGACATTCTTCATTCAGACGAACACAATCAGAGTTAGTGCATCTTTTGATAGATAGATGCATGATGGATATTTTATAATGTATAGATGCACTTTTATGATGGACAGATGCATTTTTATGATGGATAGATGCTCTTTTATGATGGACGGATGCTCTTTTATGATGGATAGATGCACTTTTATGATGGATGGATGCACTTTTATGATGGATAGATGCACTTTTATGATGGATAGATGCCCTTTTATGATGGACAGATGCTCTTTTATGATGGATAGCACTTTTATGATGGATAGATGCACTTTTATGATGGATGGATGCACTTTTATGATGGACAGATGCACTTTTATGATGGATAGATGCTCTTTTATGATGGATAGATGCACTTTTATGATGGACTAATGCATTTTTAAGATGGATAGATGCTCTTTTATGATGGACGGATGCTCTTTTATGATGGATAGATGCACTTTTATGATGGATGGATGCACTTTTATGATGGATAGATGCTCTTTTATGATGGACGGATGCTCTTTTATGATGGATAGATGCACTTTTATGATGGATAGATGCCCTTTTATGATGGACGGATGCTCTTTTATGATGGATAGATGCACTTTTATGATGGATAGATGCACTTTTATGATGGATAGATGCACTTTTATGATGGATGGATGCACTTTTATGATGGACAGAGACATCGTCTGAAAGCAGAATGTCACACACACCTAGGATGAGTTGAGGGAGAGTACATTTTCATTTTGGTGTGTGTTGCATTGATTTCATGACAGTACCAGCTCCAAGAGTTTACCTGAGACAGCATCAATTTATTGGAATAAGAAAAATGATTTACCAATTCATAAGAAACAATTGCTTTTTGCTTTTAAGACATTTTGGAGACACACATTTATATAATTCCCTTTAATATATGGATCACACTTTAGATTAGTGTGTACATTAAAAAACATAAAAGTCCATATGAAATCTTGATGTTATTGTGTTGTTTTAACATCGGTGTGATCGTTCTGATAATCTAAATCCTGATACAGGGACTCTCTGTGTCTGTACAGACAATAATGCTGGATTATGAACACAACGTCAAAGAATATGGAGAGCACGCCCAGGCCGAACTTCGTGGGGTCTCCAAATATAAACTTCCATTTATCTGTCAAAGAAACACAGGACAGTTATTTGAGTGCATTCTGACTTCATTAAAGTGTCTGAGTGTAGGAAATGAAAGTGTGTGTGTGGTCTCACTGTTGTTGTAGGCCTGAAGGAACATCTGAATGAGACTGAAACTGCCCCCTGTGAAGTCCAGCAGCACATTCCCGATGCTCCAGCCCTCCGTGCTCCGCCTGCGGTAGTTCATATACGCCTGAAAAGTAACTCACAATTATTTAAGTGTAAAATATGCTGAATAGTTTTTTTTAATATGCTAAAATACCACATGTTTTTGAATAACGGAACCAGGCTTAGTGGAAATGTCTAGAATATGTAAACAAACATTAAAGTTTATTTTTTTAATGCAAATCATCCATATTTGAATACAGTATATTATGTTTATTTCATCAGGCACACGCAGAGACAGACTATAAGTGCTGCTCAAGCACCTGCCCTTTCAGTTTCAGTCTAGATAAGTTTCCTTTTTACAATACTGTGTGTGTGTGTGTGTGTGTGTGTGTGTGTGTGTGTCAGTGTGTGTGTGTGTGTGTGTCAGTGAGTGTGTGTGTGTGTGTGTGTCAGTGTCAGTGTGAGTGTGTGTGTGTGTGTGTGTGTGTGTCAGTGTGTGTGTGTGCGTGTGTGTGTGCGTCAGTGTTTGAGAGAGACTGTGTGCGTGTGTGAGTGTGTGTGTGTGTGCGTGTGTGTGTGTGTCAGTGTTTGAGAGAGACTGTGTGCGTGTGTGCGTGTATGTCAGTGTTTGAGAGAGACTGTGTGCGTGTGTGTGCGCGTGTGTGTGTGTGTGTGTGTGTGTCAGTGTTTGAGAGAGACTGTGTGCGTGTGTGTGCGTGTGTGTGTGTGTGTGCGTGTATGTCAGTGTTTGAGAGAGACTGTGTGCGTGTGTGTGTGTGTGTGTGCGTGCATGCATGTCAGTGTTTGAGAGAGACTGTGCGTGCGTGTGTGTGCGTGTGTGTGTGTGTGTGTGTCAGTGTGTGTGCGCGTGTGTGTGTGTGTGTGCGTGCATGCATGTCAGTGTTTGAGAGAGACTGTGCGTGCGTGTGTGTGCGTGTGTGTGTGTGTGTGTCAGTGTGTGTGCGCGTGTATGTCAGTGTTTGAGAGAGACTGTGTGCGTGTGTGTGTCAGTGTGTGTGTCAGTGTTTGAGAGAGACTGTGTGCGTGTGTGTGTGTCAGTGTGAGTGTGTGTCAGTGTGAGTGTGTGTGCGTGTGCGTGTGTGTCAGTGTTTGAGAGAGACTGTGTGCGTGTCAGTGTTTGAGAGAGACTGTGTGCGTGTGTGTGTGTGTGTGTCAGTCAGTGTGAGTGTGAAAAATTATAATATAATAAATTATTAATCTAATTTGACCCAACATGTTTTTTTAAAGATTTAATCCTAAAACATGTTACACAAATGATGTTACTCCATTGTCCAATCAGATTCTATTGAAATCACACACACACTTCAGGACACAGATCGTCAGTTTCTCAGGAAGGGTTTCAGTGGAAACTCTTCCTCAATCTACAGTTAGAAGCCACAAGTCCAAGCACGCGTTCAGTTCTCAGTTAAAGGGGAAGTGTGTGACATGTTCAGCTCTGCAGTAAATCTCCCGCTCTGTGAACATCATTTCTAAAGCGAGAGCTCACTCTAAACTCTAACATCCCATCATCATCTGCTCACCCTTATGACATTACACACTGACAGTTCACTAAACACAAATCTACCGTGGCTCTCAAGTGTCTTTCACGCATGTGAATATTCAAACAAAACACTGAGTGTGTGAGTGTGTGTGTGAGAGAGATCTGACAGATACAATGGAGGAGGAAGTTATATAATATAATGAAATGTTGGTTTTGGAGTTTGACAGCCCCAGTTCTTCAGTGTGTGTGTGTGTGTGTGTGTGTGTGTGTGTGTGTGTGTGTGTGTGTGTGTGTGTGTGTGTGTGTGTGTGTGTGTGTGTGTGTGTGTGTGTGTGTGTGTGTGTGTGTGTGTGTGTGTGTGTGTGTGTGTGTGTGTGTGTGTGTGTGTGTGTGTGTGTGTGACAGGAGACTTGTACCTGAGGGATGTACTTCACGAGCGTGACGCCCAGTTTAATGTAAGAGAAATAGTAGAGATAATCCAGCCAGGAGATCTTCTGAGCCACAGCCACAAACAGAGACACGAACGCAAAGCTCCAGCCAATCACTAATAACACAATGGCCACTTTGGAAACCTTCTGTCCACCTCTCTAAACGAAAAGAAGAGAAGAGTTAAAAGATACACACACGTACAGATGCACTTTTATGATGGACAGATGCACTTTTATGATGGACAGATGCACTTTTATGATGGACAGATGCACTTTTATGATGGATAGATGCACTTTTATGATGGATAGATGCAGATGCACTTTTATGATGGATAGATACACTTTTATGATGGATAGATGCACTTTTATGATGGACAGATGCACTTTTATGATGGATAGATACACTTTTATGATGGATAGATGCACTTTTATGATGGACAGATGCACTTTTATGATGGATAGATGCACTTTTATGATGGATAGATGCACTTTTATGATGGATGGATGCACTTTTATGATGGATAGACGCACTTTTATGATGGATGGATGCACTTTTATGATGGATAGACGCACTTTTATGATGGATGGATGCACTTTTATGATGGATAGATGCACTTTTATGATGGACAGATGCACTTTTACCAAGTCAAGTCAAGTCAACTTTATTTATATAGCGCTTTTAACAATGTAGATTGTTTCAAAGCAGCTTTACAGTGTTAAACAGCAAAATAATGCAGCCTATGCACCCCAAATGTTTTGCACGGGCAGTTCGGTCTGGACTTGATCCATAGAGAAGTAATTATGCCTGAACAGAAACTGTTCGGACCAATGAAATTGTCAGGGCGGGCTTTAGACGATGATGGACAGATGATCAACAGTAACGTCATCATCACGTCATCAAAGGCGCTTGGGTTGAATTTGTTCTAATCCTAAACGGAGAACTTGTTCGTATATGCGTTCACCTTCACTATTTCTCTCAGAAATGATGATGGTGTTGGTCAGTACTCTGTGTGTCCTTACATTCTTTTTTACAACACCGGCAAAGATCGTTTACACTCATCTTCTTCTTCTAACGTGACTTATTCCAGCGCGCACAGACAGGGTTGCCAAGTTTTTACAGCAAAACTCGCCCAACTGCTACTCAAAACTAGCCAAAAACAAGCCCAATAGCTTTCCGGGTGGGGGGGTTCTCCGGGAAAAATGGCATTTGGGGGTAAAATATGTGTTATTTTGGCACGGCTGCTAAATTTCGCATTCCTGGGTCTGTGTATCACAGAATTGGGGTCGCTTCAACCCGCGGACTTGGCAGCACAGTGCAGTTGAGTTCTGTTGACATTTGACAACTAACGTTATGCGTCGCTCCGTTGCTCTGATTGGTTGTAGGTCTATCCAATTGAGGTCTTTCCTGGTTCGGTTGAAACACGCCCCATAATCACAGCCCAACGGAGCAGATCAGACTCATATTCTGACTAGAGTTGAGTATGACGACGTCAGGCTACCAACATTATCTAAAAACTCTTAAATCAAGATGCATTTACTAGAGAAGTGAAATGACAATTTTTCTTGTTTTCTGGAAAATATACTTTGTATAGTAATATTCAATGTTTACCTCATAGATGGCACACTGGCAGATATAGACGAGAGTGAGCACTACTGCATGCAGACTGAAGAACACATCATTGGCATCGACAGGAATGACTCCGTTGGGATCTTTCTTCAGGAACTCCTCCTGTAGATCAGCGTCATCATTAAATACTGACAGAGAACAACACACAGAACTGCTGTACCAGCACTACATCACACCTGAACCCTCTGGGGCTCTCCGGCATTTCTGTTTAGAAATGATAAACACCACAGCTTCATCAGAATCATATGAGACCTGGAGACTTTTCTAGCATTAGGGATGTCAACACACAAACAAATTTAGGGCATGATTCGAGCATGCTGATTGGTCGTAAAATAAAAAAGTAGCGTTCATTGTCTTCGGTCATAAATGACCGACCGTAGGAAATGGATGGGAAATCGGCAAAAACACAAAAATTATCTGAATATTTGTGTGTACATTCTACAAATCGGCCACAATGCTGAAAAAAGTACACAGCAGTGGAGTGTGATATTGACACACACACACACACACACACACCTATGAAAACTGAGCCTATGAACCACATTTAGATTGTTTTTAAATCACAGCTTCATCAGAATGATATGAAACTTGGTGACTTTTCTAGCATTAGGGATGTTAACACACAAAAAAAATTGAGGGCATGATTCGAGCATGCTCATTGGTCGTAAAAAAATACTCCCACTTGTGCTCTTTGGTCAAAAATGACCCCCATAGGAAATTAATTGGGAATCTGCAAAAACACAAATTCACAGAAAAGAAAATCTATATTTCTAACAAATATATATATATATAAAACGTTGTAATAAACAGTTTTTGAGATTTTTTAAATATATATTCAAATCCATCAAAATAAATCATTTAATGTGTTCAAAAGAGAATTATTCTCAAGCCTCTCCACAGAGACCTCTAGTGGTCACACACATGGTTGCATGATTTCTTTAATAATTCCAAAAGAGGGGCTAATCTGCCTTCACAAAACATTTATTTTGAAGACCTAGTCTCTATTTTAACATGAAATACTGCAATAATAGAAATAAAATTAATTACAAAATTTTTTTTTTTAAATACTTTTCAATGGCAAAAATAGACCATAATTATTGCATAAATATTAAAAAATAGCATCAAATCATCTCAAAATACAAAATTAAAAAGAAAAAAATAATATTGAAGAAAAATAAATTGCATTGGTTTTACTGGGGTGGAGGAAGTTACATTTCTAGGTGTCCGGTCACTTCTGACGGGGAAGATGACCAATGCGACCCCTAAACCAAGAGCACCAGAGGGTCAATCATGAAGTGTGTTATGCTTTAATAAACCACACCTGCATGTAAGTCACCCAGAACAGGCCGACGTTGAACACACTGTACGCGATGAAGCCAGTCAGGTTGAGCGCCAGGAAATCAAAGTTGAGTCCCACCACACTGTACAAAACACAACATGAGTTCTTCATCATCATCATCATCATCATCATCACCATCCATCCACTTACAGGGAGGAAAATAAGTATTTGAACACCTGCTATTTTGCAAGTTCTCCACTTAGAAATCATGGAGGGTCTGAAATTGTCATCGTAGGTGCATGTCCACTGTGAGAGACATAATCTAAAAAAACAAATCCAGAAATCACAATATATGATTTTTTAACTATTTATTTGTATGATACAGCTGCAAATAAGTATTTGAACACCTGAGAAAATCAATGTTAATATTTGGTACAGTAGCCTTTGTTTGCGATTCCAGAGGTCAAAGGTTTCCTGTAGTTGTTCAGCAGGTTTGCACTGCAGGAGGGATTTTGGCCCACTCCTCCACACAGATCTTCTCTAGATCAGTCAGGTTTCTGGCCTGTCGCTGAGAAACACAGAGTTTGAGCTCCTCCAAAGATTCTCTATTGGGTTTAGGTCTGGAGACTGGCTAGGCCACGCCAGAACCTTGATATGCTTCTTACAGAGCCACTCCTTGGTTATCCTGGCTGTGTGCTTCGGGTCATTGTCATGTTGGAAGACCCAGCCTCGACCCATCTTCAATGCTCTAACTGAGGGAAGGAGGTTGTTCCCCAAAATCTGGTAATACATGGCCCCGGTCATCCTCTCCTTAATACAGTGCAGTCGCCCTGTCCCATGTGCAGAAAAACACCCCCCCCCCCCCCCCCATGCTTCACAGTAGGGATGGTGTTCTTGGGATGGTACTCATCATTCTTCTTCCTCCAAACACGTTTAGTGGAATTATGAGCAAAAAGTTCTATTTTGGTCTCATCTGACCACATGACTTTCTCCCATGACTCCTCTGGATCATCCAAATGGTCATTGGCAAACTTAAGACGGGCCTTGACATGTGCTGGTTTAAGCAGGGGAACCTTCCGTGCCATGCATGATTTCAAACCATGACGTCTTAGTGTATTACCAACAGTAACCTTGGAAACGGTGGTCCCAGCTCTTTTCAGGTCATTGACCAGCTCCTCCCGTGTAGTTCTGGGCTGATTTCTCACCTTTCTTAGGATCATTGAGACCCCACGAGGTGAGATCTTGCATGGAGCCCCAGTCCGAGGGAGATTGACAGTCATGTTTAGCTTCTTCCATTTTCTAATGATTGCTCCAACAGTGGACCTTTTTTCACCAAGCTGCTTGGCAATTTCCCCGGAGCCCTTTCCAGCCTTGTGGAGGTGTACAATTTTGTCTCTAGTGTCTTTGGACAGCTCTTTGGTCTTGGCCATGTTAGTAGTTGGATTCTTACTGATTGTATGGGGGGGACAGGTGTCTTTATGCAGCTAACGACCTCAAACAGGGGCATCTAATTTAGGATAATAAATGGAGTGGAGGTGGACATTTTAAAGGCAGACTAACAGGTCTTTGAGGGTCAGAATTCTAGCTGATAGACAGGTGTTCAAATACTTATTTGCAGCTGTATCATACAAATAAATAGTTTAAAAAATCATATATTGTGGTTTCTGGATTTTTTTTTTTTAGATTATGTCTCTCACAGTGGACATGCACCTACGATGACAATTTCAGACCCTCCATGATTTCCAAGTGGGAGAACTTGCAAAATAGCAGGGTGTTCAAATACTTATTTTCCTCACTGTATATCATCCATCCATCCATCCACTTATATCATCCATCCATCCATCCACTTGTATCATCCATCCATCCATCCACTTGTATCATCCATCCACTTATATCATCCATCCATCCATCCATCCACTTGTATCATCCATCCTTCCATCCATCCATCCATCCACTTGTATCATCCATACATCCATCCATCCATCCATCCATTTCTATTTTCCATAAAAACCCCCATGAGAGGCAATATTAGGGCTGGGCGAAATATCGCATGACATTGTTAAGCGCATCTTGTCAGTAAAGCCGGTTCCTTGATTAGTTGTAAATCGCCATCACCTGCTTTCAGATGGAGCGGCATATACCAGTCCCTCCAGAAAAACGTGATTATGCGATCGCATGATTTAACGCATAATCAGCTAAAGTCTGCATATTTATGCGGGCCGCATTTTTTCAAATACGCCGCACTTTCTCCGCATAAATTGCCTATTTCCGCGTGCAAAATATGCGAGGCTAGCATGATTTCATAATCCCCGCATTTTCGTTGCAAAAAAGTCATATATATATATATTAGCAGAAAGTTGACAAATGTTCGTTTACTTCACACAGGAGCCGCCATTTCCCCCTGTTGCCATGGGAACGCTTTGAAGTGACGTAATTACCCGACGTGAACGTCATCGAAAAGCTGCAAACCCCGCGGAGAAACCATAGATATCAGAGAAACCATGATGAAGCGCAAACTCCCATTGGCCAACAAACATAACAGCAAAAGAGCAAAGCAGTTTCAGAACAGCATCATGAAGCTTCAGAGCGTTATGAGTCAGTGAGTCGATTCAGCGGTTCAGAGCGTTATGAATCAGTGAGTCGATTCAGCGGTTCAGAGCATTATGAATCAGTGAGTCGATTCAGCGGTTCAGAGCGTTATGAATCAGTGAGTCGATTCAGCGGTTCAGAGCGTTATGAGTCAGTGAGTCGATTCAGCGGTTCAGAGCGTTATGAGTCAGTGAGTCGATTCAGCGGTTCAGAGCGTTATGAGTCAGTGAGTCGATTCAGCGGTTCAGAGCGTTATGAGTCAGTGAGTCGATTCAGCGGTTCAGAGCGTTATGAGTCAGTGAGTCGATTCAGCGGTTCAGAGCGTTATGAATCAGTGAGTCGATTCAGCGGTTCAGAGCGTTATGAGTCAGTGAGTCGATTCAGCGGTTCAGAGCGTTATGAGTCAGTGAGTCGATTCAGCGGTTTGGAGCGTTATGAACCAGTGAGTCGATTCAGCGGTTTGGAGCGTTATGAACCAGTGAGTCGATTCAGCGGTTTGGAGCGTTATGAATCAGTGAGTCGATTCAGCGGTTTGGAGCGTTATGAATCAGTGAGTCGATTCAGCGGTTTGAAGCGTTATGAACCAGTGAGTCGATTCAGCGGTTTGGAGCGTTATGAATCAGTGAGTCGATTCAGCGGTTTGGAGCGTTATGAATCAGTGAGTCGATTCAGCGGTTCGGATCGCCAAAGTCACGTATTTCAGCAGTTTGACACGCCATCCGAATCATGAATCGACTCACTGATTCATAACGCTTCGAAGCTTCATGATGCATTGTTCTGAAATCGGTCCAAATTGAGCCATGTGTTTATTAAGGTCTTCAATAAAACAAGATGAGAACTTAAATATTCAATTAAAAATATTAGCTTTTTTTCTCTTTTTCATCAAACCGCAGTTTTTGCAAGTTTTATCGCATAAAATTGCATAAATATCCCGCATTTTCCATCGCATTTTTTAAGAAAACGTGCCGCATAATCAAGGATTTTTGCCGCAACAATCACAGAAAAAAGCCGCATTTTTCTGGAAGGACTGATTTACTACACAGAGCCGTAGTTCACTGACAAGCTGAGCCATATCGCATTAATTATCACGGACGTAACGGCTCTGTGTAGTAAATGCCGCTCCATCTGAAAGCAGGTGATGGCGATTTACAACTAATCAAGGAACCGGCTTTACTGACGAGATGCGCTTAACAATGTCATGCGATATATCGCCCAGCCCTAGGCAATATTGTATGGTTTATTCACCTGCGTCGTCTCCAGTTCTCGTACACCTGTGGGTAGAACGACACGGACCAGGCCAGGAAGTAAATCCAGCCGATGATCTGGTTGATGATGAAGAGGACGTTGCTTCTGACAATCAGGAATCTGATCCGTGTCTCAAAGCTGGAAGAACAGAACCGCCACCAGCTGTTATTTACACGGTGTTTTCCTCCAGCACATCGAAAATAATTCAACATGTGCTTCTATATCATCACTGCACTGGGATGTTAATGTTCACTGATGCGTTTACACCCTCAGATTCCAGATTTTCAAATTGTTCAAATGGCCAGACATTTAGCCGACTAACACTTGACTACACAAAAAAAGACAAGGTTGACTAAATCTGATAAAATAACAAAAAGTTCATTAGGCACAGGACTGAGTGTAAATAATAAAATAGCTGTATAGCACTTTAAACACTTTTAGTTGCCGTATTACCCAGCAGCACACAAACACCGGTCTCTGAAATCCCCTGAATTCAGGAAATACATAAATAGAACTGGTTTCTGATGCAAATGCCTCTGGATCTGGTTATAATGCATGCACTCATGTTGCTTCATCCTGTAACTGACCACCCAAAATAACAGCAGTGGAAAAATGAAAAATGATAACGAATGCCCATGAGTTGAACAAAATATAGGCTGAAGCTGTAGAAGATCACTGGTTTCATTTTCATCCAGTGCTGTGTTTAATTGGTGACAGATTAAGAGAATTTAGCTTACAACGCACCTTTTTATGCGAGTGTCGTTGCTGTAAAGGTAAGCGGTCACCTGACCAACCCCTTCGGCCTGCACTTCAAAAGATACAGAGGCACTTCCTGCTGGCACAACCACCTGTGCAAGAGGACAGAGGACACACATCGCCCTTTAACATCGCTGAAGAGGAGAAGTTCATGTGATATTCATGCATAAAT
This sequence comes from Romanogobio albipinnatus, assembly GCA_023566225.1. Classification (NCBI taxonomy): domain Eukaryota; kingdom Metazoa; phylum Chordata; class Actinopteri; order Cypriniformes; family Gobionidae; genus Romanogobio; species Romanogobio albipinnatus. Next base: position 1,571,940 of record CM042254.1, on the reverse strand, counting down.
CAGCTCAAACACAGACAATTACTTTATGTTATGATGCCTCATAAATCTAAAGATGGCTTGCTCAGTCGGGGATCAGCTCATTTCAATGATCATAAAGTCATAATTAAGATTTTAAAAGTCCTCATTATTAGATGAAAAGTCACAAATATGACATGCTAAGTCATAACTATGATAAAATTTTGAAAATATGATTTTAAAAGTCCTCATTATTATATAGTAAAAAATATGACATGCTAAGTCATAATTATAAGATTAAATGTTGAAAATATGATTTTAAAAGTCCTCATTATTAGATGAAAAGTCAAAAATATGACATGCTAAATCATAATTATAAGACAAAATGTTGAAAATATGATTTTAAAAGTCCTCATTATTAGATAAAGTCAAAAATATGACATGCTAAGTCATAATTATAAGATAAAATGTTGAAAATATGATTTTAAAAGTCCTCATTATTAGATAAAAAGCTGAAATTAGATTTTAAAAGTCTAAATTATGATTAAAACACAGTAAGACATTTAAGAGATGAAATCATGCTTGTTATTTTTTAAATGCGCTTTTAATTTTTTGATTCACACTTATAATAATAATAATAATATTTACATTGTTTTAATTTTGTGCAATATTTTTGTACATTTTTACAGCAGAAATGAATCAATCAAAAACTGACTTCATCTTTTCATCTCAAACTAACCTCCTGTCCTCTCATCAGTGTAACGCAACCTTAATGTTTTTGTTTTAACAACATAATCTTTGTATTCAACAGCTTATGAATATGATTCAAATGTGTAAAACAGGTGCACATACCTCATCAGGCAGATGAATTATTGAAGAGACATTTGTGGACATGTATGTGATATTGAAATACACGGTCACAGTTGTGTTGAGCGATGAACTGTAAATGTAAACACAGATAAAAATGCTTCCCCAAAACACACATTTCCTCAGTGAATACACAAACATGACTGTAACCACACCTCAGAGTAATGGAGATGTTTTCTGAGGACTCAGCCTGTAGGTTCACTATAGCTGGAGCTGTGATGGCCACTTCTGCATCTGGACATATGCTGATATTAATAACATCCCTTGAGTGATACATTATTGCTGTGTTCAAAGACATACTCACCACCAAACGTCGAGTGCGCGCAGACAGACAGCGATAGAAACAATAACACAGTGTGCATCATCTTGACATTGTATTAATAATCTTACACGAGAGTTATTATTAAATGTAAAAGGAAAATGATGTTAGCACGCCCATTGGTGTTTGAAAGACACAACTAGTGTTTATCAGTCTGTAGTTCCGCCATGCTCGATCACATGACTCGGGTCAGCTGACTGTCCCTCAGCTCTCTGTGTGTGTGTGTGTGTGTGTGTGTGTGTGTGTGTGTGTGTGTGTGTGTGTGTGTGTGTGTGTGTGTGTGTGTGTGTGTGTGTGTGTGTGTGTGTGTGTGTGTGTGTGTGTGTGTGTGTGTGTGTGTGTGTGTGTGTTCCCACAGTTTGCTTGGATAAAAATAGGATCTCTTTATTTTGGGTCCTGAGCTTGAGGTTTGGGTTAGTGAAAGTTGAGGATCTGGACCGATTGTTATTTCTCTCAAAGACTTTGTTGATATTTTAGTTTCCTCAGGAACACACACTGTTAATATTACCTTAACCCTTTAACTGTCCCCCTTTTTGAGAATACACATGAAAATGCACTATCCAAACTTAAAGGGCTGTAATTCAAGAATGCTTATTGCTGAAGTGAAAGCAATTCAAAATATGAAAGTATGAAAGAGTTATGGAAGTTTAAATTTACTGTAAATGAAAAATACTGTACTAAATGTTTTTTTATTTCATATAAAACATATCTTTTACACAAAAGAATTTACTCTAAAATTACTATAAAATCAAAGCCATATGTCTAACTAAGTTGTGTTCCAAATTTGAAGTTGATATCACAAAAATTAAAGTCCCCATGAGATTTTGTTTAGGCGCTGTACCAAAAACAGCCACCGGGTGTCATTCAAATTCCATTTTCCTGTAAATTTCTGTCCAAATATCACTTCCATCACAAAACAGTCAACAAATATGGACCCTTGAGACTCAGAGCTTTCCGATGATATGTGTTTTGTCAAGATTGGAAAAGATTTTGAATATAAAGTCGTTAAAATGATTGTTGTAATATGAAACATGACACCGCCCACTAGGGGGAGGAGCCCGCTAGAATAATTTAGAGTACCGTTTCCATGGTAACACAATGTCCGATTTAAAAACGGTTTTCACAGGAGGAATTTTGAGTTTGTAAGCTTTCAAATGATCCCTAATTTATGGTAATTACTAAAATATATGATACGAAAAAAAGGCGATCAAAAAAAGAGCACCAGCGTCCCACCTGTGGAACGGGGACAGTTAAGAGGTTAAAGTGATTTTCTGTTCATTTTATTTTGAACAATATGATTTTATTTGCTACGTTGTGAATAAATAAATAAAACACATGTGAATAAAACTAATTTAGCAAACACACTCCGAAATCGCACACATCCCTTCTATATCCTCCTGTGACCCAGGAGTAGACTTTTGTCCACTGTAGTGGACGTTATATTTGAGTGCTTTTCTCTGACATCATACATGTCACATGACATCATACAAGTCACATGTCCCAGTCGGGATGTCCTGTAAAGAGGCTTGTTCGACTTCACCCAGCGATGCGCAGACCGATCGGCGGCTGACTTGAAGCAGTGCATGCTTCAGTAAAACCTCCTTTCATGTAGTCGCGATGTTATATTGTCATGTTTATCAAAATAAAACTGATTAAAAACGTAAACCCCACTTCATTGATAGTGTAGGATTATATGTTGAACTCTATTCTTGTACAAACACACGCTGTATTAAGCAGTACATAAAGTATTACATGACAATAATGTCTCTGAAACATCTGTGTATTGCCAAATATTGCATTTATTTCACTTCAGCTGATAAAGTATGCAAACACAGCGCGAGCGTCACTGCGGGAAGCAGAAAGTGTCCGACTTCACGTCTCCGTTTGCAGCTCCTCCCCGCCTGCACGCGGCTACTCTCGCCGATCAGTTGAATCCGGCCGCAGCCGATGTCGAACACACCTCAGATCACATCCGGGGCTTTGCAGAGATCCCAAATGTTTGACCAGGACAACAACAACTTCTTGCTCTTTAAAAACGGCTGACATTAATGTTTAGCACTCTTGTGCAAATATAATGTTTTGTAATTATAATTTAAATCGGATTAATTTTCAAATTGTTTGTTATCAGGGCCGGCCCTGACCAATTTGCTGCCCTAGGCAAGATTTTATGTTTTCAGTCTAAGTTGCGGAAACACTGCTACTGTTTTATTTTTTTAATGCATTGATGTTTTTTAATTCTTATTGTTTTATATGATGTCCAGTCCATTCTACCCCGTCATTATGTTCATGATATTATTATTATTTAATTTTTTTAAAAGGCTGATAGTTAAACTATACACAAATATCCCCTACGCCACATTAGAGCCTAAACACAAATAGCAAGAGTGCATCAGCATTCATGCACACACTATTGAGAACTAGCAAAAGTGTTTGTTTTCCAGTAGATGCAGCAAACTTCCACTAATATGCACATTCATATTTTCACCATGAATTAAACTGAGAAATGTAGATATTTAATGTGAAATTTACATAAAATGTTGCTATTTTAAATAAACCTGTATATAAATATCATTACTAATTTGGGCAAATACATTTTAAAATGTCCATATGTCCCCTTAAAACTGCACAACTGTAGAGTAAAAACATTAGGCTATTAAAAAAGTGATATAAAAAACAGATATGATTCTCAGCTGCTTCATATAGTTTAAGGTCAAATTGGAATTAATGAGCGTACAATCAGGCACGTGCACAGGTAGGGCTCAACCTGTGCAGAGCACATGCCCTTTTTGCCCTTACACTCCGAAGTGCCCTTTTTTTGGTGCTAGTGTTTTTTGTTCCTGCTTCAATAAATCAATAGTTTTGGTAACTGCATTTGAGTTTGACTTTTGTAAAATCTTAATAATATATTGATAAGTAATACAACCACATTTAATTTGTTTTTGCCACCGAAAAATCATAAATAAGCAAAGGTGCACCCATAGACCATCAAGAGCGATCCTCGTCATCTAGGTCAAATATATTTCTTAGAAATTTGTTCTTTGATTTATGATTGCTTATGCAATTTATTTGTTAACATGTAATAATATCATGGTCGCATGATTAATTCATTTACGTTGTTGATATATGCACATATTCGCTAGGCCATCTATAGCTAATTTTTGAATCTCTATACTCTCTCGTTTTCACATGTGTAGTAAAACATGGTTACAGTAATGTTGTCGTTACATTAAGTGCAAATAGGCCATATTTTTCACAGAAAGTCTGGTTGGGTCAGTCAGAATTGCAGAAGACACCATGTAAATTATATCCATGATAGTGCAGGGGTAAAGCGCATAGCTTGAAGTTTTGACGCAAATTGATCACGGTTCGAATCCACGTTTTGCCGAACTTGCTCTACTTCATTTTCCGATCACACAGAAATTCGAAAAGGCATTTTTTCCCCCAATAAAAATAATGAAAATATTAAAAAAATGTAAATAAAGCATGTAATGTGTGTTTGATAATAAAGTGTTGGGGGTAGGTGAACAGAGGGGGTGCCCTTTTTCAGTTTCAGCACATGCCCCTCAAAAGGTCTGTGCACGGCCCTGCGTACAATAGTATTTTACTACTGTGCAATGAAATAAACTGTTGATTCATTACAGCACTTTCCCTCTGTCTTTACACTGCACAAAATGCTCTTCGCATTAAGTCATTTTTCTTGTGTCCAGTCCAAACATCAAAAAATTCTTAAATCAAGATGTGTTTACTAGTAAAATGACATTAGATCAATTTTCCCTTGTTTTCTGGGGGAAAAAATCCAAATGAAGTGAGTTTTAGCTTAAAACTAGCACAATGATCTGCCAATGGGCTGAGAAGAATGATCTTATTTCTGTTTGGGACAGAAACAAGAAACAAGATTTCAATCAGAAACAAGATTATTTCTCTCACCCCATTGGCTGATCATTGAGCTTGTTTTAAGACAAAATATAATTTGACTTATCTAGTAAATGCATCTTGGTTTAAGAATGTTTAGATATTTAGACTAGAAACGAGACACAAATACTAAATCAGAAGAGCATTTGTGCAGTGTTTCCCTTCTCTTGCTGCATCAGAGCTTCTGTTTTTTATGGCCATCCGTCATAAATGATCAGGCAACTTTTCCCGCGTCTACACCTGGAGCGAGCGGCCAAGCACCCTAAAAAATGAATCCGCAATCCTGTCTATATTAGAGAGGCGGTGCGACACAACAAATTCCCAACGCTAAACTGATCACGCATTATATTTCTGACGCACTTCAAGCTGGGCGGGGGAGATTGATGAGGCGGACCGGGACGATGCGGGGACTTAGTTAAGTTTTTTTGCGCTTTATTTGGTAATATTTCAAATGAATATGAATAAAATAGTATCAGTAATACATTTTGGTGCCCCTATGGATGAGTGGCGCCCCTAACATCGACCGATGCATCTCCAACAAGCCTTCCATCAACAACGGCGAACGTTGTGTTACTATTGATGCTCATGGCTTTACGATCCGACATCGGCATCAAAACACAGCAAATCCAACGCATTCGATTTGTGTAGACGGAGATTACAATCGAGCAGCTGTTAGCTCCATTAGCTGCTATTTCTAAAATGGCGGTCGTAAGTTTGTGTTGGTCTTGTTGGTCAGGGTGACCCCAGCCCCTGACGCAAGCGCTTCTTACTTAAGCAATGTTTTGATGCTACTTAAGAAACACTTCTCCTGGTTCAGAGCTGGTGCTTTGGGTGTGGAAAGACAAAGAACCGATTTGAAACTAGGTTCTGGCTCCGAACCAGCACCAGCACCAGCACTGCCTCGGTGGAAAAGAGGTATATGCAAAAAGTACCCTGATGACCTACTACTCTGCGAGATTCTGAAGTGTGCATAAGGACACTTTACTATCCCATGAGGCGTAGTAAATTTTGAAAGATTATTCAGCTTTTTCAATTAGGTAAAACATTGAGTTATACATATTCTAACTATAATATATAAAAAAGAAAGTCACTTCAACTTTTGAAATGGATGTTTTAATGAACTTTGAGCCGAGTTCTCAGAACTCAAATCACACACACATGCTCTCTAAGCATCGTTTAAATATTCTGTTCTCTTTCAATTGAAAAAATAAATAATAATAAACAAAAATGAGCTGCATTACAGACAAAAAAAAATAGATGTTTGAATGTGAACATCTCTTGGCAGCAGCATTAAGAGCTTCATCTGTAAAACAATAACAGGCTTTTCTCAGAACTGAAACAGAAAAAGAGGACATTTACTTCAGGACACAAAGAATGGTACAAATATTAATCTGCAAATGACATAATATTAATCTCTTACATGACAAGTGAGCTGACAGATTCTCATTCACCTTTTAATTAACGATATGAAAATGTACCTGACATGATATTCTTCCTAACATCGCCTCTTGTGAGTCTTCATGCATATGAACAAAATACAGGCGAGTGATGAGACTATAATACCTAATAGTGTTATAATAATAATAACAGTCCTGACTCCAAGCTCGATCAAACTTTATTCTATGCTAAATAATCACCACATTACTGAAATTTTATTATTATTGTTAATATCATTACAATTATTACTAGTATTGCTTTCTCTAATAAAGAGATTTACCGCTGGTTAGTTGTTTCCGCTTTAAGTGCTCCAGCATGCACGCCGTGCTCCTGTGAAAAGCGTCTCAATCAGCTCCTGGTTCAGTGGTCAGGACACGAGTCAATGAGCTGATCCCTGATCAGTGCCCTGACCACTGAACTAGAGCGGATTGAGACGCAGCCTTAGTTTGAAGTTTTGTGAAACTTTCCCTTATCTTGCTAGTTCAGACACTCCGTCATTCACACAGTTTTTTTCTACTGCAACATTTGTAAGGGCTGCATTACACTCTAGCACTACAGCGCCCTAGTGGTCAAATCACCATATTGCAGGCCCTTACATTAGGTCACATAAGATCAAACGACTACTCGACTTTTTCTCATTTAGGGTCATGAACATGCATGCAAAGTTTCAACACTCTTGACATATACACACAAAAGTACTGTTATGTTCGTGATGTTCACGGGTCAATTTGACCCGCATATTTTAATGTTCTAAGGCAATTGTAGAGACTCAAAATAATCTCTAAAATGCATATAAAAAACATAAGGAAAGAGTCAGAGCGTGCGTTATAGTCTGGCACCGCATCACAAATGACGAATCTATCGCTATTTATCCACTGCTCTGTCATGTCTTCTGAAAATCAGTCACCAAATATGAAATTTGAGCCTGAAAGCTTTAAATTAGGACTCGGGCAGAAATCATGTTGATGGATGTTATTATTAACGTTACTGTAGTCTGAAGCAGAGCAGGGGCCGGGGCATGAAAATCTTCTCAAATATTTTCTTAAGAACATCTTAATTTTATTACTTAAAGGGATAGTTCACCCAAAAATGAAAATTAGCCCATGATTTCCTCTCCCTCAAGTCGTCCGAGGTGTGTGAGACATTCTTCTTTCAGACGGATATAATCTGAGTTATATTACACAAATCCAGGCTAATCCAAGCTTTAGAATTTGATTCATAGTTGCTCTGTTTTTGAAGTCCATATAAAGTGCATCTGTCCATCATATAACTGCTCCACGCAGCTCTGGGGTGTTAATAAAGGCCTTCTGAAGCGAATCGACGCGTTTGTGTAAGAAAAATATCCATATTTAAAACTTTATCAAGTAAACTTTCGGCCGACCGCCTTCCGTGTTCAATTTTTCTGAAAAAGTGTTGAAAGTTCCCCAGCCGATCGAAAGACTAATGGCGCTCGTCAGGACGTCACGAACACATCTTGAGTTTCACTTTCAACATTCAACACTTTCCACAGAAGGCGATCGGCCGAAAGTTTACTTGATAAAGTTTTAAATAGGCGCTTACATTAGGTCACATAAGATCAAACGACTACTCGACTTTTTCTCATTTAGGGTCAATAACATGCATACAAAGTTTCAAACATATACAAAGTTTTTTGACATATACACACAAAAGTACTGTTATGTTCGTGATGTTCACGGGTCAATTTGACCCGCATATTTTAATGTTCTAAGGCAATTGTAGAGACTCAAAATAATCTCTAAAATGCATATAAAAAACATAAGGAAAGAGTCAGAGCGCGCGTTATAGTCTGGCACCGCATCACAAATGACGAATCTATCGCTATTTATCCACTGCTCTGTCATCTCTTCTGAAAATCAGTCACCAAATATGAAATGTAGAGTCTGAAAGCTTTAAAATGCTATATAGTTGGTCAATATTACTTTAGGTTTAGACTAAGATATTAGTGTTCTAAATGTATCTTAAAAATAGTGGTTAAAAGTATTTTTATAAATCGTAAATTGAGATATGTATTCTTTGTAATGTGTGAAAAGTGTTGATATTAAAAGTGAATTGTTTGTTCCTGATTGTATGTGTTTTTTCATAGTGGGATTTTTGGGGAATTGTATTGAATCCAATTAGGGTCAATTTGACCCGGATCATAACGAGTGTGAGCAGAAATCCAGCAGTGCACGAGGGTTAAAACGTCATTTTTTCATCTCAGAAATATTGCAAGACTGCGCCGCATGTTGTCATTTTCTGTGGCAGAAAAACTGATCAATACTTTTGTCTTCTCTCGTATTGATTACTGCAATGCTTTGCCAGCAGGGGTATCGAAAACTACCCTTATGCCCAAAATTCAGCCGCTAGAATTTTGACCGGGACCAGGTCGAGAGAGCACATCCCCCCTATTTTGTAATCTCTACACCGGATCCCTGTCAGGTTTCGTATAGATTTGAACAAATGCTTGCTTATAAGGCTTTGCATGGTCTGGCACCAGATTATTTATCAGAACTTTTAATTGTTTACAGTCCAATGTGTGATCTCCGTTCCTCTGACTCTGTTCCCTTGACCCGCTTGCGCTCTATGGGCGTTTTCTTCCCTTGCTCCAAAACTCTGGAACTTGTTAAATCTATTCTTAAAACTCATTTTTTAGACTTTCGTATATGTGATTTCATAGTTTTTATTAGTATATTGTATTTTTGTGCATCTAGTTTATGTTTGTAGTATGTTTAGTATTTTGTTTTTTATCTTTTGTCCTTTTTGTAAAGCGCTTTGAGAAGTTGTGCTATATAAAATAACGTATTCTTATTACTGACTGTATTCCATTCTTGAAGAGTTTGTCCAAGAGTCCAAGAACAGAAATGAATAAGCCAATAGTATACAAATAAATCCTTTAAGATAAAGTTTCCGCATTACTTCCACTCTAAGCATCTCTAATGTTTCAGCTAAATGGGAGAGGGGAGGGAGATTTTTAAGTCCTCACATAAATTCTACGGTAAGCCTCGTAAAAAAGAGAGAGATGAAATCAAGAACATCTGTGACATAGTTAGACTTCATAAAAAGGCGGTCAGGGGAATGATGGCATGCCATAAATAAATGCAACATCCCTTTTTGCAGTGCATAACAAAATTCAGAATTCAATAACAGAATTCAATGTGAGAAAGCTCCAAACAACACTAATGTCTGCACAGCGACTAAATCAATCAAGACAACGGTTCTCCATATGGGACTATTTAACATTCCAGCCGCCAGTGTTGCCGGGTGAAGAGGCTGAAGTGTCTTACGTTTGAGGAAACTCAATATTCTCAATACTTCAACCCTCACTTTATTACCCTCAAGACTTCAGAGAAGTGGAACGCCGAATTTCTGGTTTAATTAAAGGTGGTACGACAGTAAGATGTGACAATGAGACTCAAATCTCTGTTAAAGGTGCAGTATGTAAGTTTCCCGTCGCCTTTCTAGAGGTCGCCTGTTCAAAGCAAAGGCGGACTTTGATGATGTCACGTTTGAGCGAGACTCTTGGGACGTGTGGTCTTCAGCTCAGAATGGGGACAGGACTCATGCTGATGGATGTGATTATTAACATTACTGAAGCAGAGCAGGGGCCGGATTCACGGAAATCTTATTAAAGGTCCCGTTCTTCGTGTTTTTTTGAAGCTTTGATTGTGTTTACAGTGTGCAATATAACATGTGTTCATGTTTCACGTGTAAAAAAACACAGTTTACTGATCTGTGTACCGCTGTTCTCACTGTCCTAAAAACAGCTGATGAGTTCCTGTTCTATGAAGCCCCTCCTTCAGAAATACGGCACGAGTTCTGATTGTGCCAGCGGTTCCTGTGTTGTGATTGGACCGCAGCTTAGCGCACGTTGCCCGGTTCCTGTGTTGTGATTGTACAGCAGCTTAACGCACGTTGCCCGGTTCCTGTGTTGTGATTGGACAGCAGCTTAGCACACGTTGCCCGGTTCCTGTGTTGTGATTGGACAGCAGTTTAGCGCACGTTGCCCGGTTCCTGTGTTGTGATTGGACAGCAGTTTAGCGCACGTTGCCCGGTTCCTGTGTTGTGATTGGACAGCAGTTTAGCGCACGTTGCCCGGTTCCTGTGTTGTGATTGGACAGCAGCTTAGCACACGTTGCCCGGTTCCTGTGTTGTGATTGGACAGCAGCTTAACGCACGTTGCCCGGTTCCTGTGTTGTGATTGGACAGCAGTTTAGCGCACGTTGCCCGGTTCCTGTTTTGTGATTGGACAGCAGCTTAACGCACGTTGCCCGGTTCCTGTGTTGTGATTGGACAGCAGCTTAGCGCACGTTGTACTGAAAGGTCACGCCTCTTACCGTAACGGGGAGATGTATGCGCTCAATGATCTCTAAATACAGCGTTTTATTAGATTAATTATTAGATTAAATTAAAATTAATGAATGAGTGTGTGTGTTAACAATAATTAATTTGCACACACAAAAAAAGACAAGTCGCCATCAAAGATGCTGAACACCGTGTTGGAACTTGGCCTGCAATCCGTCTTCCCTAATGTGTATGCGGCCTTGAGGAAAAAAACACAGTTTACTGATCTGTGTACCGCTGTTCTCACTGTCCTAAAAACAGCTGATGAGTTCCTGTTCTATGAAGCCCCTCCTTCAGAAATACGGCACGAGTTCTGATTGTGCCAGCGGTTCCTGTGTTGTGATTGGACCGCAGCTTAGCGCACGTTGCCCGGTTCCTGTGTTGTGATTGTACAGCAGCTTAACGCACGTTGCCCGGTTCCTGTGTTGTGATTGGACAGCAGCTTAGCACACGTTGCCCGGTTCCTGTGTTGTGATTGGACAGCAGTTTAGCGCACGTTGCCCGGTTCCTGTGTTGTGATTGGACAGCAGTTTAGCGCACGTTGCCCGGTTCCTGTGTTGTGATTGGACAGCAGTTTAGCGCACGTTGCCCGGTTCCTGTGTTGTGATTGGACAGCAGCTTAGCACACGTTGCCCGGTTCCTGTGTTGTGATTGGACAGCAGCTTAACGCACGTTGCCCGGTTCCTGTGTTGTGATTGGACAGCAGTTTAGCGCACGTTGCCCGGTTCCTGTTTTGTGATTGGACAGCAGCTTAACGCACGTTGCCCGGTTCCTGTGTTGTGATTGGACAGCAGCTTAGCGCACGTTGTACTGAAAGGTCACGCCTCTTACCGTAACGGGGAGATGTATGCGCTCAATGATCTCTAAATACAGCGTTTTATTAGATTAATTATTAGATTAAATTAAAATTAATGAATGAGTGTGTGTGTTAACAATAATTAATTTGCACACACAAAAAAAGACAAGTCGCCATCAAAGATGCTGAACACCGTGTTGGAACTTGGCCTGCAATCCGTCTTCCCTAATGTGTATGCGGCCTTGAGGATGTTTCTCACTTTGCCAGTGACAAACTGTGAAGGGGAGCGCTCCTTTTCCCACATGGCGAGAATCAAAAATGAACTAAGAACAAGGATGAGTCAACAACGCTTGAACTCTCTGGCAATTCTGGCAATAGAGTCGGATCTTGTCAGAGACCTGGACTTTACTGAAGTCGTGGAGGAGTTTTCAAGGAGAAAGGCCAAAAAAAAGACTGTTGCATAAGGTCCCAGGCAGTAAAATCCCCTCGTGCGGATAAACCACAGCCTGTACCCTGTATATAGTTGATCATCTGTTTCTCCAAAGTCAGCTCTTTAAATAAAATTGTGTTCACTGTGGGAAGCTAGTTCGATTTTGTAGACATGTGACTTTAGACATGACTATAGTTATTCTTAGTTATGTTATTAGGCTGTATTGTCATAGATTTTAATCTGCTTTGTTGCAATAAATTCTGTTGATTTTGTTCTGTGATTAGTTTCCATTTTGTCTTTTGTTTTATGGATATTTATAGATCTCCTTTGCGGTCACAGATAACATCACAAGAAATGGAGTTGGAGAAAGTGGTTTTGTTTTAAACTAAAGAAAAACCCACGTGATTTTTTTAAGATGTGTGAATTTGGGTCACGAGTTCTGGGGGGCCTCGAAAAGGTTGTGCCCAGGGGCCTCTGTTTTCTAAATCCATGCCTGGATGTAGTCCAAGCCGGCCGTTCGCTGTAGGCTTTGAAAGGGAACTTCTGTTAAATAAAATATCTCGCTTGGCATTGAACTTTGAGCGTTTATATTTTTACAGGTATTATTTATGCTCGAACAGCAACATTACACACTAACTAAAGTTTGAACAATGGATCACGAAGAACGGGACCTTTAAGAAAGAAGTTAAGAAAATTCTTAAGATATATTTTAAGAAGTTCTTAAGAATGTTCCTAAGTGCAATTCTTGAAAAATTCTTAAGAAGTTCTCAAATATTTTCTTAAGAACATCTTAATTTTTTTACTTAAAGGGATAGTTCACTCAAAAATTAAAATTAGCCCATGATTTTCTCTCCCTCAAGTCGTCCGAGGTGTGTGAGACATTCTTCTGTCAGACGAATATAATCATCTGAGTTATATTACAAAAGTCCAGGCTAATCCAAGCGTTAGAATTGGATTAATAGTTGCTCTGTTTTTGAAGTCCATAAAAAGTGCATCTGTCCGTCATATAACTGCTCCACGCAGCTTCGGGGTGTTAATAAAGGCCTTCTGAAGCGAATCGATGCGTTTGTGTCAGAAAAACATCCATATTTAAAACTTTATCAAGTAAACTTTCAGCCGACCGCCTTGTCGCAGGGTCGACAAGGAAGCTGGACAACCTGGGAGGGAATCATGAACCGGAACATCAGTTGGTCAGACGTGTGTAAGATCCCACAGGCAAGACTTAGCTTCCTTATCCGTTCAACCTACGACACGCTTCCCTGCCCTCGGAACCTCCACCAGTGGTTTAGGAATGAAGAATCCTGTGCACTCTGCAATGCCCCCAACGCAAGTCTCCAGCACATCTTGTCAGGCTGTAAGATCGCTCTCTCACAGGGACGCTACAGATGGCGCCATGATCAGGTCCTGAGAAAGCTAGCCGAAGTACTGGAGGAGTGTCGACAGGGTAGCAAACAACCACCAGCAGCAGAAGACCCCACCATCTTTGTGTCGGAAGGAGGGGTAAGAAGAAGCACCAGATCAAGAGAAACAGCATGGCCCTTCTCCCCCAACCAGGAGTGGAACATGAGGGTTGACCTGGACAGGCAGCTCCGGTTCCCCACGGAGATAACCACCACATCTCTCCGACCAGACATAGTGGTGTGGTCAACCAAGGCAAGATCGATGCACCTCACTGAGCTCACTGTACCACTGGAGGAGGGGATCGAGGCCGCTGAGCTCACTGCTGAGTGCCGGGAGGCTGGCTGGAAGACTACCATCTACCTATTGAAGGTCGGATGCCGAGGTTTCCTTGGGTTGTCAACCATACAGCCTCTTGAGGGAAGCAGGAATGACCGGAGGGAGGCTAAGGAGGGCAACAAAGGATCTGGCAGAGGAGGCAGAGAAAGGTAGCTTTTGGCTCTGGCTGAGGAGGAAAGATAGGTGTTGGGGGAAGAACATCTAACCCCAGACAACAGCTGCAGGTAGTGTTAATTTTGTCACCTATTTTTAATTTAGTCTTAGTCTTAGTCTTGTGCCAAATGTCCTTGTTAGTTTTAGTCATATTTAGTCATTCACATATCTTTATCTCTAAGTTTTAGTCGACTAAAAGTCTCGTCATTTTAGTCTAGCTTTAGTCAAAAGACAACTCAAGGTATCTTAGTCAAGTTTTAGTCGACTAAAAGTCTCGTCATTTTAGTCTAGTTTTAGTCAAAAGACAACTCAAGGTATCTTAGTCAAGTTTTAGTCGACTAAAAGTCTCGTCATTTTAGTCTAGCTTTAGTCAAAAGACAACTCAAGGAATCTTAGTCAAGTTTTAGTCGACTAAAAGTCTCGTCATTTTAGTCTAGTTTAAGTCAAAAGACAACTCAAGGTATCTTAGTCAAGTTTTAGTCGACTAAAAGTCTCGTCATTTTAGTCTAGCTTTAGTCAAAGACAACTCAAGGTATCTTAGTCAAGTTTTAGTCGACTAAAAGTCTCGTCATTTTAGTCTAGCTTTAGTCAAAAGACAACTCAAGGTATCTTAGTCAAGTTTTAGTCGACTAAAAGTCTCGTCATTTTAGTCTAGTTTTAGTCAAAAGACAACTCAAGGTATCTTAGTCAAGTTTTAGTCGACTAAAAGTCTCGTCATTTTAGTCTAGCTTTAGTCAAAGACAACTCAAGGTATCTTAGTCAAGTTTTAGTCGACTAAAAGTCTCGTCATTTTAGTCTAGTTTTAGTCAAAAGACAACTCAAGGTATCTTAGTCAAGTTTTAGTCGACTAAAAGTCTCGTCATTTTAGTCTAGCTTTAGTCAAAAGACAACTCAAGGTATCTTAGTCAAGTTTTAGTCGACTAAAAGTCTCATCATTTTAGTCTAGTTTTAGTCAAAGACAACTCAAGGTATCTTAGTCAAGTTTTAGTCGACTAAAAGTCTCGTCATTTTAGTCTAGTTTTAGTCAAAGACAACTCAAGGTATCTTAGTCAAGTTTTAGTCGACTAAAAGTCTCGTCATTTTAGTCTAGCTTTAGTCAAAGACAACTCAAGGTATCTTAGTCAAGTTTTAGTCGACTAAAAGTCTCGTCATTTTAGTCTAGTTTTAGTCAAAGACAACTCAAGGTATCTTAGTCAAGTTTTAGTCGACTAAAAGTCTCGTCATTTTAGTCTAGCTTTAGTCAAAAGACAACTCAAGGTATCTTAGTCAAGTTTTAGTCGACTAAAAGTCTCGTCATTTTAGTCTAGCTTTAGTCAAAAGACAACTCAAGGTATCTTAGTCAAGTTTTAGTCGACTAAAAGTCTCATCATTTTAGTCTAGTTTTAGTCAAAGACAACTCAAGGTATCTTAGTCAAGTTTTAGTCGACTAAAAGTCTCGTCATTTTAGTCTAGCTTTAGTCAAAAGACAACTCAAGGAATCTTAGTCAAGTTTTAGTCGACTAAAAGTCTCGTCATTTTAGTCTAGTTTAAGTCAAAAGACAACTCAAGGTATCTTAGTCAAGTTTTAGTCGACTAAAAGTCTCGTCATTTTAGTCTAGCTTTAGTCAAAGACAACTCAAGGTATCTTAGTCAAGTTTTAGTCGACTAAAAGTCTCGTCATTTTAGTCTAGCTTTAGTCAAAAGACAACTCAAGGTATCTTAGTCAAGTTTTAGTCGACTAAAAGTCTCGTCATTTTAGTCTAGTTTTAGTCAAAAGACAACTCAAGGTATCTTAGTCAAGTTTTAGTCGACTAAAAGTCTCGTCATTTTAGTCTAGCTTTAGTCAAAGACAACTCAAGGTATCTTAGTCAAGTTTTAGTCGACTAAAAGTCTCGTCATTTTAGTCTAGTTTTAGTCAAAAGACAACTCAAGGTATCTTAGTCAAGTTTTAGTCGACTAAAAGTCTCGTCATTTTAGTCTAGCTTTAGTCAAAAGACAACTCAAGGTATCTTAGTCAAGTTTTAGTCGACTAAAAGTCTCATCATTTTAGTCTAGTTTTAGTCAAAAGACAACTCAAGGTATCTTAGTCAAGTTTTAGTCGACTAAAAGTCTCGTCATTTTAGTCTAGTTTTAGTCAAAGACAACTCAAGGTATCTTAGTCAAGTTTTAGTCGACTAAAAGTCTCGTCATTTTAGTCTAGCTTTAGTCAAAGACAACTCAAGGTATCTTAGTCAAGTTTTAGTCGACTAAAAGTCTCGTCATTTTAGTCTAGTTTTAGTCAAAGACAACTCAAGGTATCTTAGTCAAGTTTTAGTCGACTAAAAGTCTCGTCATTTTAGTCTAGCTTTAGTCAAAAGACAACTCAAGGTATCTTAGTCAAGTTTTAGTCGACTAAAAGTCTCGTCATTTTAGTCTAGTTTTAGTCAAAAGACAACTCAAGGTATCTTAGTCAAGTTTTAGTCGACTAAAAGTCTCGTCATTTTAGTCTAGTTTTAGTCAAAGACAACTCACGGTATCTTAGTCAAGTTTTAGTCGACTAAAAGTCTAGTCATTTTAGTCTAGCTTTAGTCAAAAGACAACTCAAGGTATCTTAGTCAAGTTTTAGTCGACTAAAAGTCTCGTCATTTTAGTCTAGTTTTAGTCAAAAGACAACTCAAGGTATCTTAGTCAAGTTTTAGTCGACCAAAAGTCTCGTCATTTTAGTCTAGCTTTAGTCAAAGACAACTCAAGGTATCTTAGTCAAGTTTTAGTCGACTAAAAGTCTCGTCATTTTAGTCTAGCTTTAGTCAAAGACAACTCAAGGTATCTTAGTCAAGTTTTAGTCGACTAAAAGTCTCGTCATTTTAGTCTAGCTTTAGTCAAAGACAACTCAAGGTATCTTAGTCAAGTTTTAGTCGACTAAAAGTCTCGTCATTTTAGTCTAGCTTTAGTCAAAAGACAACTCAAGGTATCTTAGTCAAGTTTTAGTCGACTAAAAGTCTCGTCATTTTAGTCTAGTTTTAGTCAAAAGACAACTCAAGGTATCTTAGTCAAGTTTTAGTCGACCAAAAGTCTCGTCATTTTAGTCTAGCTTTAGTCAAAGACAACTCAAGGTATCTTAGTCAAGTTTTAGTCGACCAAAAGTCTCGTCATTTTAGTCTAGCTTTAGTCAAAGACAACTCAAGGTATCTTAGTCAAGTTTTAGTCGACTAAAAGTCTCGTCATTTTAGTCTAGTTTTAGTCAAAGACAACTCAAGGTATCTTAGTCAAGTTTTAGTCGACTAAAAGTCTCGTCATTTTAGTCTAGCTTTAGTCAAAGACAACTCAAGGTATCTTAGTCAAGTTTTAGTCGACTAAAAGTCTCGTCATTTTAGTCTAGCTTTAGTCAAAAGACAACTCAAGGTATCTTAGTCAAGTTTAGTCGACTAAAAGTCTCATCATTTTAGTCTAGTTTTAGTCAAAAGACAACTCAAGGTATCTTAGTCAAGTTTTAGTCGACTAAAAGTCTCGTCATTTTAGTCTAGCTTTAGTCAAAAGACAACTCAAGGTATCTTAGTCAAGTTTAGTCGACTAAAAGTCTAGTCATTTTAGTCTAGCTTTAGTCAAAAGACAACTCAATATATTTTGTGGCAAAATAAGTTACATAAAGTACATATAACCTGCATAATGTATGTGCCACAACACCACAGCTAACTGGTTGATTTACAGCGTAGATCCTAAAATCAGCATTAGCTTATGAGACGATGGGCACAAATATTGATTTCGATCTTGATTCAGTATGAATTCATATGTATAGCCTACTGTACATATAAGGAAAAATACGTTTTTTTACACTTTTTTGGGGTTATATTATATTTGCTTGCATTCTTTACTATTCACTATTATTAACATTTTAAAATTTCACAAATAAGTAAGCAGTTATGATCTGCAATACTTTTTTGAGCAACTAGACTACATGTATATTTATTAAAGAGCCATACAGGCACCAGTGGGTAATGGCATTACAAGTGAACATTTTTATTTTTCCAGCCACAAAATGGCTCTAATTTGCCTCTTTGCAGTGGAATTCTCTATTTTAACCTTAATTAATACACTAATTGTAATATAAATAATAAAAATATTAGAAGAAAAATGTTTTAAGTGGTCATTAATGGACTATAAGTATTGCACAAATAGTATTTAGTACCAAAAGATCTCCTCAAAATATTCAATAAATATTATTGAATTAAAATATAAGCTATTTATTTTTAAAATAGTTAAGGTGTATGATCACATTTGACCATCAATGAGTATAAGTGTGACTTAATTAGTAAGGAATACCCGAGGGCTAAATACAATAAAAACACTAGGCAAAATGTGACAGGGGGGCGTGGCCAAGGATCAGGTTTAGTTGCTATAAAAAGTGTTAACTAAACAGAGGAGGGGACAAGAGCAGCTTTAGCCGTGAAGAGAGACATCATTCCTCCGAGAACCTCCGAGGTAAAGATGAGACATGCGGGCTAGATATAATGCAGCACGGGCTGTGCTGTTCTGCAGAGAGAGGTTGGTGGACGCATATATTTAAACTGCTCATTTTTTCTTGCAGCTTATTTGGAAACGCCGCGTTCAGCCATGAAGTTCCAGATCCTGGTTTTTCTTCTGCTGCTGGCCTGCATGTATCCCAGTGTGGCACAGGGTAAGGGTCAATGGCATATTAGAGTCATATTTAAAATTATATATAGTTAAAAAATAAATGCTGTACATTTTATACATTTTTCAGTGTGAAAACAGAGAGAGGACCGAGAGAGAGGCAGGTAACACAGTCTTTTAATAGAAAATAAGCAATACAGCCGCTGGAGCTGCCAAACAGAAAGTCTCTTCAAAAACGATAACTAAAGTGACTGTAGACCTGGGTAAGTTGACCGGTCCTTAGACGAAAACAGAAGTGTCAGGCAGACGGCCGTTGACAGTAATACTCAGTGTTCCGATCACAGCATTCAGCACTAGAGCAGGGCAGAGCACAGACTGAGCATCAGCACTAGAGCAGGGCAGAGCACAGACTGAGCATCAGCACTAGAGCAGGGCAGAGCACAGACTGAGCATCAGCACTAGAGCAGGGCAGAGCACAGACTGAGCATCAGCACTAGAGCAGGGCAGAGCACAGACTGAGCATCAGCACTAGAGCAGGGCGGAGCACAGACTGAGCATCAGCACTAGAGCAGGGCAGAGCACAGACTGAGCATCAGCACTAGAGCAGGGCGGAGCACAGACTGAGCATCAGCACTAGAGCTGGGCAGAGCACAGACTGAGCATCAGCACTAGAGCAGGGCAGAGCACAGACTGAGCATCAGCACTAGAGCTGGGCAGAGCACAGACTGAGCATCAGCACTAGAGCAGGGCGGAGCACAGACTGAGCATCAGCACTAGAGCTGGGCAGAGCACAGACTGAGCATCAGCACTAGAGCAGGGCGGAGCACAGACTGAGCATCAGCACTAGAGCAGGGCGGAGCACAGACTGAGCATCAGCACTAGAGCAGGGCAGAGCACAGACTGAACATCAGCACTAGAGCTGGGCAGAGCACAGACTGAGCATCAGCACTAGAGCTGGGCAGAGCACAGACTGAGCATCAGCACTAGAGCAGGGCAGAGCACAGACTGAGCATCAGCACTAGAGCAGGGCGGAGCACAGACTGAGCATCAGCACTAGAGCAGGGCGGAGCACAGACTGAGCATCAGCACTAGAGCAGGGCAGAGCACAGACTGAGCATCAGCACTAGAGCTGGGCAGAGCACAGACTGAGCATCAGCACTAGAGCAGGGCGGAGCACAGACTGAGCATCAGCACTAGAGCTGGGCAGAGCACAGACTGAACATCAGCACTAGAGCAGGGCAGAGCACAGACTGAGCATCAGCACTAGAGCTGGGCAGAGCACAGACTGAGCATCAGCACTAGAGCTGGGCAGAGCACAGACTGAACATCAGCACTAGAGCAGGGCGGAGCACAGACTGAACATCAGCACTAGAGCAGGGCAGAGCACAGACTGAGCATCAGCACTAGAGCTGGGCAGAGCACAGACTGAGCATCAGCACTAGAGCTGGGCAGAGCACAGACTGAGCATCAGCACTAGAGCAGGGCGGAGCACAGACTGAACATCAGCACTAGAGCAGGGCAGAGCACAGACTGAGCATCAGCACTAGAGCAGGGCAGAGCACAGACTGAGCATCAGCACTAGAGCTGGGCAGAGCACAGACTGAGCATCAGCACTAGAGCTGGGCAGAGCACAGACTGAGCATCAGCACTAGAGCATTTACATTTACATTTAGTCATTTAGCAGACGCTTTTATCCAAAGCGACTTACAAATGAGAGCAATAGAAGCAACTAGAACAGTCAAAGGCTACAGTATGCAAGTGCTGTAACAAGTCTCAGTTAATCTAACACAGAACAATTTTTTTTTTTTTTTTTTTTTTTTTTTTTTTTTTTTTTTTAAATAAATTAGACAGACAAAAAATGAATAGAATGTTAAGTGCTATTCTTGATTGGTCAGGTGCTGCTGGAAAAGACGTGTCTTTAGCTGTTTTTTGAAAATGGCTACAGACTCGGCTGCTCGAATTGAGATAGGTAGGTCATTCCACCAGGTGGGGGCGGTCCAGGAAAAGGTCCGTGAGAGTGATTTCATGCCTCTTTGGGATGGCACCACAAGGCGTCGTTCACTGGCAGAACGTAAGCTCCTGGAGGGTGTGTAAGTCTGAACAAGCGAGTTTAGGTATATTGGTGCAGAGCCAATGGTTGCTTTGTAGGCGAGCACCAGTGTCTTGAATTTGATGCGAGCAGCTATTGGCAGCCAGTGGAGATTGATGAAGAGAGGCGTGACGTGCGCTCTCTTCGGCTCGTTAAAGATCACCCTCGCCGCTGCATTCTGGATCAGTTGCAAGGGTTTGATAGTGCATGCCGGAAGGCCCGCTAGAAGAGCATTACAGTAGTCCAGTCTGGAGAGAACAAGAGCTTGGACCAAGAGTTGAGTGGCCTGCTCTGATAGGAAGGGTCTAATCTTCCTGATGTTATATAATGCAAATCTGCAGGACCGGGTTGTTGCAGTGATGTGGTCAGTGAATTTTAGCTGATCATCAATCACAACTCCAAGGTTCCTGGCTGTCCTGGACGGAGTTATGGTTGATGATCCTAGCTGAATGGAGAGATTATGATGAAGTGCTGGGTTGGCTGAGACCACAAGCAGTTCTGTCTTTGCAAGGTTGAGTTGCAGGTGATGCTCCTTCATCCAGGCAGAAATGTCTGTTAGGCAGGCAGCGGTACGAACACCAACCGTGGGATCATCTGGTTGAAATGAGAAGTAGAGTTGAGTGTCGTCGGCATAGCAGTGATAGGAAAAGCCATGTTTCTGAATGGCAGATCCCAGTGATGACATGTAGATGGAGAAGAGAAGTGGTCCAAGCACTGAGCCCTGTGGAACTCCAGTGGCTAGATGATGTGACTTAGACACTTCACCTCTCCATGACACACTGAAGGACCTACCTGAGAGGTAGGACTTGAGCCACTGGAGAGCAGTTCCTGAGATGCCCATCTTCATGAGAGTTGACAAGAGGATCTGGTGGTTAACTGTGTCAAAAGCAGCAGACAAATCCAGTAAGATAAGTACTGTGGATTTGGAAGCCGCTCTTGCCTGTCTCAGTGCCTCCGTAACCGAGAGTAGGGCAGTCTCAGTTGAGTGGCCGCTTTTGAAGCCTGATTGGTTGATGTCCAGGAGGTTGTTCTGTTCAAGAAACGTAGAGAGCTGGTTAAAAACAACTCGCTCGAGTGTCTTTGCAATGAAAGGCAGAAGGGATACCGGTCTGTAGTTTTCTAAAAGTGCTGGGTTCAGAGAGGGTTTCTTAAGCAGTGGGGTTACCCGAGCCTGCTTAAATGCTGTGGGGAAGGTCCCGGTGTGAAGAGAGGTGTTGACAATGTGAGTGAGTGCAGGAGTAACAGAAGAAGAAATGGCCTGAAGGAGGTGAGTGGGGATAGGGTCAAGCGGACAGGTAGTGGGGTGGTTGGAAAGGATGAGTTTGGAGACTTCAGCTTCAGAGAGCAGCGAAAAAGAGGGGAGAGTATGTGTGATGGTTGTTGAGATGTGTGTGTCAGTTTGTGGTGTGGAGAATTGGCTGCTGATGGAGGAGGTTTTTTGTGTGAAAAATGATGCAAAGTCGTCAGCTGCAAGAGTCGTTGAAGGAGGGGGGGGAGGAGGACAAAGGAGCGAAGAGAACGTTCTGAAAAGTGCACGAGAGTCGGAGCAGTTGTTGATTTTGTTGTGGTAGTATGTAGTTTTAGCAGTGGAGACGTTAGCAGAGAAAGAAGCAAGGAGAGCCTGATACAGGGTCAGGTCAGTAGCATTTTTAGTTTTGCGCCACTTCCTCTCTGCCGCCCGGAGCCCAGAGCGATGTTCGTGGAGAACATCAGACAGCCAGGGGGCAGAGGGAGTGGTGCGGGCTGGCCTGGTTAAAACGGGACAGAGGTTGTCTAAGCAAGATGTTAGAGTGGAGCAAAGAGTGTCAGTAGCACTGTTAGTGTCCAGTGCTGAGAACTGAGCAGGTGGAGGGAGTGAGGAGGAAACCATAGTGGATAGACGGGAGGGAGAGAGTGAGCGTAGATTTCGCCGAAAGGTGATCAGCGGAGGAGTGTGTGTTGTGTCAGGAGTTAGTAGGAGGTTGAGAGTGATGAGAAAGTGATCTGAGGTGTGCAATGGAGTAACTAAAGTGTTGTCTGTGGAGCAGTAGCGTGTGTAGATAAGGTCCAGATGGTTACCTGATTTGTGAGTAGCTGTAGTTGATACTCGCTTAAGGTCGAATGAGGTCAGAAGAGTGGTGAAGTCTGTAGCTTGGGGTTTATCAAGGTGAATGTTGAAGTCACCGAGCAGTACCAGAGGAGTGCCATCTTCAGGGAAGTGGGAGAGTAAAATATCCAATTCCTCCAAGAAGTTACCCAGTTGGCCTGGAGGGCGATAAATAACTACAACATGGATTTTAGCAGGGTGAGTGATAGTGATTGAGTGTGATTCAACAGAGCAGGGCAGAGCACAGACTGAGCATCAGCACTAGAGCAGGGCGGAGCACAGACTGAACATCAGCACTAGAGCAGGGCAGAGCACAGACTGAGCATCAGCACTAGAGCTGGGCAGAGCACAGACTGAACATCAGCACTAGAGCAGGGCAGAGCACAGACTGAGCATCAGCACTAGAGCAGGGCGGAGCACAGACTGAGCATCAGCACTAGAGCAGGGCAGAGCACAGACTGAGCATCAGCACTAGAGCTGGGCGGAGCACAGACTGAGCATCAGCACTAGAGCTGGGCAGAGCACAGACTGAGCATCAGCACTAGAGCTGGGCAGAGCACAGACTGAGCATCAGCACTAGAGCTGGGCAGAGCACAGACTGAACATCAGCACTAGAGCTGGGCAGAGCACAGACTGAGCATCAGCACTAGAGCTGGGCAGAGCACAGACTGAGCATCAGCACTAGAGCAGGGCGGAGCACAGACTGAGCATCAGCACTAGAGCAGGGCGGAGCACAGACTGAGCATCAGCACTAGAGCTGGGCAGAGCACAGACTGAGCATCAGCACTAGAGCTGGGCAGAGCACAGACTGAGCATCAGCACTAGAGCAGGGCAGAGCACAGACTGAGCATCAGCACTAGAGCAGGGCAGAGCACAGACTGAGCATCAGCACTAGAGCAGGGCGGAGCACAGACTGAGCATCAGCACTAGAGCAGGGCAGAGCACAGACTGAGCATCAGCACTAGAGCAGGGCGGAGCACAGACTGAGCATCAGCACTAGAGCAGGGCGGAGCACAGACTGAGCATCAGCACTAGAGCAGGGCAGAGCACAGACTGAGCATCAGCACTAGAGCAGGGCGGAGCACAGACTGAGCATCAGCACTAGAGCAGGGCGGAGCACAGACTGAGCATCAGCACTAGAGCTGGGCAGAGCACAGACTGAGCATCAGCACTAGAGCTGGGCAGAGCACAGACTGAGCATCAGCACTAGAGCAGGGCGGAGCACAGACTGAACATCAGCACTAGAGCAGGGCAGAGCACAGACTGAACATCAGCACTAGAGCAGGGCGGAGCACAGACTGAACATCAGCACTAGAGCAGGGCAGAGCACAGACTGAGCATCAGCACTAGAGCTGGGCGGAGCACAGACTGAGCATCAGCACTAGAGCAGGGCAGAGCACAGACTGAGCATCAGCACTAGAGCAGGGCGGAGCACAGACTGAGCATCAGCACTAGAGCAGGGCAGAGCACAGACTGAGCATCAGCACTAGAGCAGGGCAGAGCACAGACTGAGCATCAGCACTAGAGCAGGGCAGAGCACAGACTGAGCATCAGCACTAGAGCAGGGCAGAGCACAGACTGAGCATCAGCACTAGAGCAGGGCAGAGCACAGACTGAGCATCAGCACTAGAGCAGGACAGAGCACAGACTGAGCATCAGCACTAGAGCTGGGCAGAGCACAGACTGAGCATCAGCACTAGAGCTGGGCAGAGCACAGACTGAGCATCAGCACTAGAGCAGGGCAGAGCACAGACTGAACATCAGCACTAGAGCTGGGCGGAGCACAGACTGAGCATCAGCACTAGAGCAGGGCAGAGCACAGACTGAACATCAGCACTAGAGCTGGGCGGAGCACAGACTGAGCATCAGCACTAGAGCAGGGCAGAGCACAGACTGAGCATCAGCACTAGAGCAGGGCAGAGCACAGACTGAACATCAGCACTAGAGCTGGGCGGAGCACAGACTGAGCATCAGCACTAGAGCAGGGCAGAGCACAGACTGAACATCAGCACTAGAGCTGGGCGGAGCACAGACTGAGCATCAGCACTAGAGCAGGGCAGAGCACAGACTGAGCATCAGCACTAGAGCTGGGCGGAGCACAGACTGAGCATCAGCACTAGAGCAGGGCGGAGCACAGACTGAGCATCAGCACTAGAGCTGGGCAGAGCACAGACTGAGCATCAGCACTAGAGCTGGGCAGAGCACAGACTGAGCATCAGCACTAGAGCTGGGCGGAGCACAGACTGAACATCAGCACTAGAGCTGGGCGGAGCACAGACTGAGCATCAGCACTAGAGCAGGGCAGAGCACAGACTGAGCATCAGCACTAGAGCAGGGCAGAGCACAGACTGAGCATCAGCACTAGAGCTGGGCAGAGCACAGACTGAGCATCAGCACTAGAGCTGGGCAGAGCACAGACTGAGCATCAGCACTAGAGCTGGGCAGAGCACAGCACAGACTGAGCATCAGCACTAGAGCAGGGCAGAGCACAGACTGAACATCAGCACTAGAGCAGGGCGGAGCACAGACTGAACATCAGCACTAGAGCAGGGCAGAGCACAGACTGAACATCAGCACTAGAGCAGGGCAGAGCACAGACTGAACATCAGCACTAGAGCAGGGCGGAGCACAGACTGAGCATCAGCACTAGAGCAGGGCAGAGCACAGACTGAACATCAGCACTAGAGCAGGGCAGAGCACAGACTGAGCATCAGCACTAGAGCAGGGCAGAGCACAGACTGAGCATCAGCACTAGAGCTGGGCAGAGCACAGACTGAGCATCAGCACTAGAGCTGGGCAGAGCACAGACTGAGCATCAGCACTAGAGCTGGGCAGAGCACAGACTGAGCATCAGCACTAGAGCTGGGCAGAGCACAGACTGAGCATCAGCACTAGAGCTGGGCAGAGCACAGACTGAGCATCAGCACTAGAGCTGGGCAGAGCACAGACTGAGCATCAGCACTAGAGCTGGGCAGAGCACAGACTGAGCATCAGCACTAGAGCAGGGCAGAGCACAGACTGAGCATCAGCACTAGAGCAGGGCAGAGCACAGACTGAGCATCAGCACTAGAGCAGGGCGGAGCACAGACTGAGCATCAGCACTAGAGCAGGGCAGAGCACAGACTGAGCATCAGCACTAGAGCAGGGCAGAGCACAGACTGAACATCAGCACTAGAGCAGGGCAGAGCACAGACTGAGCATCAGCACTAGAGCTGGGCAGAGCACAGACTGAGCATCAGCACTAGAGCAGGGCAGAGCACAGACTGAGCATCAGCACTAGAGCAGGGCAGAGCACAGACTGAGCATCAGCACTAGAGCAGGGCAGAGCACAGACTGAACATCAGCACTAGAGCAGGGCAGAGCACAGACTGAGCATCAGCACTAGAGCTGGGCAGAGCACAGACTGAGCATCAGCACTAGAGCAGGGCAGAGCACAGACTGAGCATCAGCACTAGAGCAGGGCAGAGCACAGACTGAGCATCAGCACTAGAGCAGGGCAGAGCACAGACTGAGCATCAGCACTAGAGCAGGGCAGAGCACAGACTGAACATCAGCACTAGAGCAGGGCAGAGCACAGACTGAGCATCAGCACTAGAGCAGGGCAGAGCACAGACTGAGCATCAGCACTAGAGCTGGGCAGAGCACAGACTGAGCATCAGCACTAGAGCTGGGCAGAGCACAGACTGAACATCAGCACTAGAGCTGGGCAGAGCACAGACTGAGCATCAGCACTAGAGCTGGGCAGAGCACAGACTGAACATCAGCACTAGAGCAGGGCAGAGCACAGACTGAGCATCAGCACTAGAGCAGGGCAGAGCACAGACTGAGCATCAGCACTAGAGCTGGGCAGAGCACAGACTGAGCATCAGCACTAGAGCTGGGCAGAGCACAGACTGAGCATCAGCACTAGAGCAGGGCAGAGCACAGACTGAACATCAGCACTAGAGCAGGGCAGAGCACAGACTGAGCATCAGCACTAGAGCAGGGCAGAGCACAGACTGAGCATCAGCACTAGAGCTGGGCAGAGCACAGACTGAGCATCAGCACTAGAGCTGGGCAGAGCACAGACTGAACATCAGCACTAGAGCAGGGCAGAGCACAGACTGAGCATCAGCACTAGAGCAGGGCAGAGCACAGACTGAACATCAGCACTAGAGCAGGGCGGAGCACAGACTGAGCATCAGCACTAGAGCAGGGCAGAGCACAGACTGAACATCAGCACTAGAGCAGGGCGAGCACAGACTGAGCATCAGCACTAGAGCAGGGCAGAGCACAGACTGAGCATCAGCACTAGAGCAGGGCAGAGCACAGACTGAGCATCAGCACTAGAGCAGGGCAGAGCACAGACTGAGCATCAGCACTAGAGCAGGGCAGAGCACAGACTGAGCATCAGCACTAGAGCAGGGCAGAGCACAGACTGAGCATCAGCACTAGAGCAGGGCAGAGCACAGACTGAGCATCAGCACTAGAGCAGGGCAGAGCACAGACTGAACATCAGCACTAGAGCAGGGCAGAGCACAGACTGAGCATCAGCACTAGAGCAGGGCAGAGCACAGACTGAGCATCAGCACTAGAGCTGGGCAGAGCACAGACTGAGCATCAGCACTAGAGCTGGGCAGAGCACAGACTGAGCATCAGCACTAGAGCTGGGCAGAGCACAGACTGAACATCAGCACTAGAGCTGGGCAGAGCACAGACTGAGCATCAGCACTAGAGCTGGGCAGAGCACAGACTGAGCATCAGCACTAGAGCAGGGCAGAGCACAGACTGAGCATCAGCACTAGAGCAGGGCAGAGCACAGACTGAGCATCAGCACTAGAGCAGGGCAGAGCACAGACTGAGCATCAGCACTAGAGCTGGGCAGAGCACAGACTGAGCATCAGCACTAGAGCAGGGCAGAGCACAGACTGAGCATCAGCACTAGAGCTGGGCAGAGCACAGACTGAACATCAGCACTAGAGCTGGGCAGAGCACAGACTGAACATCAGCACTAGAGCAGGGCAGAGCACAGACTGAGCATCAGCACTAGAGCTGGGCAGAGCACAGACTGAGCATCAGCACTAGAGCTGGGCAGAGCACAGACTGAGCATCAGCACTAGAGCTGGGCAGAGCACAGACTGAACATCAGCACTAGAGCTGGGCAGAGCACAGACTGAACATCAGCACTAGAGCTGGGCAGAGCACAGACTGAGCATCAGCACTAGAGCTGGGCAGAGCACAGACTGAGCATCAGCACTAGAGCTGGGCAGAGCACAGACTGAGCATCAGCACTAGAGCTGGGCAGAGCACAGACTGAGCATCAGCACTAGAGCTGGGCAGAGCACAGACTGAGCATCAGCACTAGAGCAGGGCGGAGCACAGACTGAGCATCAGCACTAGAGCAGGGCAGAGCACAGACTGAGCATCAGCACTAGAGCTGGGCAGAGCACAGACTGAGCATCAGCACTAGAGCTGGGCAGAGCACAGACTGAGCATCAGCACTAGAGCAGGGCGGAGCACAGACTGAGCATCAGCACTAGAGCAGGGCAGAGCACAGACTGAGCATCAGCACTAGAGCTGGGCAGAGCACAGACTGAGCATCAGCACTAGAGCAGGGCAGAGCACAGACTGAGCATCAGCACTAGAGCAGGGCGGAGCACAGACTGAGCATCAGCACTAGAGCAGGGCGGAGCACAGACTGAGCATCAGCACTAGAGCTGGGCAGAGCACAGACTGAGCATCAGCACTAGAGCAGGGCAGAGCACAGACTGAGCATCAGCACTAGAGCAGGGCGGAGCACAGACTGAGCATCAGCACTAGAGCTGGGCAGAGCACAGACTGAGCATCAGCACTAGAGCAGGGCGGAGCACAGACTGAGCATCAGCACTAGAGCTGGGCAGAGCACAGACTGAGCATCAGCACTAGAGCAGGGCGGAGCACAGACTGAGCATCAGCACTAGAGCTGGGCAGAGCACAGACTGAGCATCAGCACTAGAGCTGGGCAGAGCACAGACTGAACATCAGCACTAGAGCAGGGCAGAGCACAGACTGAGCATCAGCACTAGAGCTGGGCAGAGCACAGACTGAGCATCAGCACTAGAGCTGGGCAGAGCACAGACTGAGCATCAGCACTAGAGCAGGGCAGAGCACAGACTGAACATCAGCACTAGAGCTGGGCAGAGCACAGACTGAGCATCAGCACTAGAGCAGGGCGGAGCACAGACTGAGCATCAGCACTAGAGCAGGGCGGAGCACAGACTGAGCATCAGCACTAGAGCTGGGCAGAGCACAGACTGAGCATCAGCACTAGAGCAGGG